>SJXQ01003853.1:73958-91290 GCA_006408695.1 Aepyceros melampus | reverse complement strand
ATCGTAAAGACAGAGTCATGGACGGTCGATCAGCCCTCAAACCTGGGCCAGTTTATACACCCAGGGCCCCTGAATGAAGGGGAGGCTGGCTCCCCTTGAGGAAGGGCCCTGCTGCACTCCCCGCCGGGTTTATTCTCTTAACCCGCCTCCCAGCCTTGCCTAAAGGGACCCGCCGCCTTTTACCGGGTGACAGTGTATTGGGGAAGGGGAAACGCTAGACCTTTGAGGGCTGCGGGACGCAGAATCCAAACGGACACTGATTCCAGCAGACCCGGTGCCTCCAGACTGTGGCCGCCAGTGAAACCGGGGGTGGGGCCGGGGGTCCCCGTGGTGTCAGCTCTCCGTGCGCCCCTCCCTCTCCCTGCGCTGCAGGGCACCCTGCGACCTTCCCACTCCTGGCTCAGACTTTCCCCAGAGCCGGCTCTATCGCAGAATACCACCCACTCCCAGCCTTCCTGACTGCAAGTCCTCAGCCCATGCCGGCCGCCACCCCCTCCACGCCGGCCGCCGCCCCTCTCCAAGCACCCCTCTGCTCCTCTCTTTGCGCCTACACTGGTCCCTGCACCTGGAATTCTTTTTCGCTTCTGTGTCTGGATTTGTGTGGTGCCTGTTTTTAGCACAAAGACACCACGTCCCCCTTGTAAAACATTTTTTTCTCCACTTTAGCTCGTAACAGCCAGGGAAATGAGCTAAAAAGTGTGGATGGATTAATTCACCAGTGCCGGGGACAGGAGGGGTCCTTCTGTGAGTGGGTCGTTAACAGTCTTCATAAACAAAAGATTGCCTTGTTTATACCTGTTCTTCAGAGTCAGCATTTCTTAAATCTGCTCAAGGTGGAAAGGAGTGCTTTGTGTTTAAAAAATCATTTGGGCAGCACGGAAATAAGAACTGTTCACTTTGTTTCATCGAGAGTCTAGTCCACGACAGGTGGCCTCTGCACTGGCACAAATAAAGCAGAATCGGCGGGTGGAAACCTATCACGGAGCAGGCGGGTGAAGGGCCAGGTGGCGCGCCCCAGACCAGATGGGGATATTTACTTAGACCTTCAGTGTTTCTTGTCGAGTCCCTTTAATCAAGAACCTTCCTTTGGATGTTTAATCAACGGCTAAGGTCTTTGAATGTTAGTCTTTTTTTTTTTTTAATTTAAAGAAATAAAGGTAATTCTCATTCCAGTTTTCCTCTCTCCAAAGTCGAGATTAGACAGCGTTGGTGGAGTCCGTGCAAGCCGCAACATCCCACTTCCTTTCAGACTTCCGTTCGAAGTTCCCAGATCTCATAGTCAATTGACACAGCGCAGATAGTAAACTGAAAACATTCTAAATCCCAGGGATGTTTTTTTCATGCCAAGTAAGGCAGCACCACCCTGGGGGTCTGGGGCTGGCCCACCCAGCCGCTGCTGGGGACCAGGCAGCCTGGACCCTTAGCGTGGCGCCGGGTCTGCCGGAAACCACGCAGCCCTGCACGCTGTGCTCACCCTTGAGCGTCTCTGAGTTCTGCTCCTTTGATGGGACTGGGCTCTGTTGCTGGCTTTCTTCTCACTTTCCTGATGACCGCGTTACTCTCCCCTCTCCGAACAGTTACAACCCATTCGTGGAGCTTCTACTGGGGCCAGGCCCACGCTCACCTGCTGGGGTCTCTACAAAGATGGACAAGCCTGCCCTGCCCCTGCCTCTGAGCCCTCCTCCTCCTCTGTGTCTTTCAATTCAGTTCAGTTCAGTTCAGTTGCTCAGTCGTGTCCGACTCTTTGCAACCCCATGAATCGCAGCACGCCAGGCCTCCCTGTCCATCACCAACTCCCGGAGTTCACTCAAACTCATGTCCATTGAGTCGGTGATGCCATCCAGCCAGCTCATCCTCGGTCGTCCTCTTCTCCTCCTGGCCCCAATCCCTCCCAGCATCAGAGTCTTTTCCAATGACTCAACTCTCCGATCAGGTGGCCAAAGTACTGGAGTTTCAGCTTCAGCATCAGTCCTTCCAATGAACACTCAGGGCCAATCTCCTTTAGGATGGACTGGTTGGATCTCCTTGCAGTCCAAAGGACTCTCAAGAGTTTTCTCCAGCACCACAGTTCAAAAGCATCAATTCTTCTGCGCTCAGCTCTGTGTATTTGCTTCTCCGCAAAAGCTTTTATTTTCATGACTTCCATCATGAAGTTACGTTCCCACTTCTAGTTGCCCATCTGAAGTTGAGTATTAAATTTCCTCTTTTTTTCCCCCAAATTCAAGGTGTCCTCAGGATAGCCAGCTCCCTTCTGCCTCTGTGAGGAGTGGTACAAGTTTCCTTCTTTCAAGACCTGAAACCTGGAAAGCATCCTGTGTCATGCGTCTCTCCTCTGTGCTCAGGAATCAGCCTCAGCCTTCTTCTGAGGACCTTGCTCCTTCTTTCCTTCTTTGCCGTTTCCACTGCCTCTGTTCTTCCTGGGCTGACAGCTACACACCTGCCTGGCCTGTCAGTGAGCTCTATACGTCCAAGCCCATGTTCCCTTTGTAAATGCCATCTCACCTGTGTCCCTCTTAAGCGGCAGAGGTGATGTCTTACTCTTGACAGCATCTGACTCACCTCCTCGCACACAGCTGGTGCATAACCAGCGCTTGTAGCTCTCTTAGCAGAAGCATAGCGGCATGTTAGCTTGTCAGCCTCACTTTCTGGCTTTCTTTACCTGGCGGAACCTTCGAAGATGATTCCCCGCGGTGACAAAGTCCCTGGTGTCATAGCTGTGGGGAAAGTGCAGCGTTGCCGAGGACAGTGAAATGAATCCACAAACTGGGACATGAAATCACGGAGGGGAGCCCAGGAATTAGAATTACTTGATGTGGGAGAAGCAGAGATGGTGAGAGCTGAGGGAGGGAGACGTTGCTGCCCGGGCTCTCTGGGGACAGTGGTGCGTGCCCTTCAGCCCCAGCGGTCCGCCTTCTGTTGCCTGTTCACTGCTCCTATCTTGGCTTGCGGTGTGGAGTGCAAGCACCAAGGCCATGGCAGGATGCGGTTGGAGGGTGCAGTCCAGGAGGCCCCAGGGGTTGGGATGGCCGTGGCTGAGCACATCTGGAGAGGAGGATGTGAACACAGGGATGGGAGTGACTCAGACCTCCTCCTTGAAGAGGTGACGCTTTCATAGAGTCAGACCGGAAACAGCAAACCCATGTCAGAAGGGGCAGAGGCGAGGGCCAGGAGGAGACCTATAAGTTCCAAGTAAGGGATGCTCTCCAGTAAGAAATGTCAAACCCTGAGTCGGGTTATGCAGAAAGCTGTGGCCTTCTCTTTCCTGGAAACGCTAGACTGGGACAGACAAACCCTTCACGGTGGCCTGCACGCTGGCTTCTCTGGAGGCCTGGGGTGGGCCCGGCCTCCCATCCCCACGGTTGGCTTGTCTGGACCTGGCTTTGCAGAGTTAGTCCGCTGCAGGCTGCTGCTTACTCGACCACAGAAGTGAAATTTGTTACTGATGAGAAATAATAAAAGATCTTTCTTTTTCTAGACTTCCTCTATGGGTGTTGTTGTTTTCTTTCTAAATGGGGGAGTTTGTTTTGCTTTTTCTCCTTTCAAGGCCTTCAAGTTTAGCTTGTGGGTATACCCTGCCCAGTGGTTCAGGGTAAGCTGATGAGGGAAGCCAGCCCAAAATACGATGGGTGCTCACCATTTTCTTCAGAGCTGTGTGCAGGTAGGAAAGCTAGGCTGCTGAAGATCTTTGAGGACGTATCAGCACTAACAGGGGAGACCTTTGGGGATGTCAGAGTGCCGGTTTCTTTCAACAACCGTTTATGAAGAACGTGCTCTGTGCCCTGCATGGTTCTGGCCAGTTTCAGAAGAAACAAAAATGCGTGCGGCACAGTCCCTCCTTCCAAGGCATTTACCGTCTAGCAGGGAAGATAAGCTGTGCTTACAGATTGCCTTGTGCATTACAGAGAGAGGGGTATTCTGGTTCAAAGGAACACTTGAGACGGATGATGTCACGCTAGAATTATAATAATCTGAAGTCTGCTGTTTCGGTCTTTGTCATTTCTACCTTGGATTAGTCTGATATTTTACTTTAAAAATATGATTTCTGAATAGGTAATAGGTTCACATGGTTCTCATATGGAAACAATTTAGAAACATTTTTATTGATGAGTTTCACTCTCACCTTGTCCCCACCCATCCACCCAGTTCAGCCCCATGCTCCCTGGAGACAGGTGACTATGTTAATTTCTTGAGTATGTATACAGACTCTTTTCATGCAAAATAAGTGTGTGTGTGTGTGTGTGTGTGTATACACTTATTTATTTATTTATTTATTTATTTAAATCTTCCCTTTTCCTGCATAAGAGGCAGCCTTGCTCTCCGGTTGGCCCGAGGATTTATCAGTATGTCTTGGAGCCTTAGCATGTCAGCGCATCCTTTTCCTCTCTTCGTGGGTAAGCTGCTGCCTTCATAGTATTTCATTGTTTGGTAGAATATTATGGTGGATCCATTATCTATCTCTGGGTGACAAACTGCTCCGTAACTTAGTGGCTTAAAGTAAAACGGTGGTGCTATCTATTCGCAGCTCCTCGGCGGCTGTTAGACTGGGGCTCCGCTGGGCAGTTTCTCTCTCGTGGATTTACTGGTGTGACTGGGGCCGTCTAGTGGCTTGACTGGGCCTCGATGGCCGGGCATGGTTTCACTCGCGTGTTGGTGGGAGAGTCAACCGCCGCTGGCTCCTGGTGTCTGGGAGACTAGCACAGGCTTCTCGGGGTGACTAGGTTCCAAGCGCAGAGAGGGATATAAAAAGGCTCATGAAGGCTCTACTTGCAGCATGTTCACGAATGTTCCATCACCCAAGCAGGTCACAGGGCCCAGCCCAGGGCCGGAGGGAAGGGTCTGCGCGGGGAAGGCTTCGCTGGAGGCCACGTCCATGTTTCGTTACCACCCTTATCGATGGGCACCTGGTTATTTCCAGTCGTTTGGTCTTACAGATAACTCTTTGACAGATAACCTTTGTCATCAGCCAGTTAAAATGTGGGCAGGACACATTACCAAGGGTTGCTGGGGCAAAGGGTAAATGCTTTTTAAATCGTCTCTCTGTTCTATTTCTGTTATTTCTCGGGTTATTTTAATCTTGTATTCTTCAGTCACTTGTGTAGGAGCTTTGAAAATGTGACGAGTTCAGTCAGGAAAATGTATAAGCTGAATTAATTAAAAACTCATTCTTTAAAGGACGAAAGCTAGACTAGAAATCAAATAATTTTGAACAGGGTAACGTGTATTTGAATAAGTATGCTTATTATTAGAATAATGCTTTACGTTTGTGCCGTGCTTACAGTATAGAAAGTTTGCTTGTGATAGCAATAAAATGGGGCCCCATTTTATTTATATTTATGTCCTGTTGTTCAGTCACTAAGTCCTGTCCAACTCTTTGCGACCCCATGGACTGCAGCACGCCAGGCCTTCCTGTCCACCAACTCCTGGAGCTTGCTCAAACTCATGTCCATCCAGTCGGTAATGCCATCCAACCATCTCATCCTGTGTCATCCCCTTATCCTCCTGCCTTCAATCTTTCCCAGCCTCAGGGTCTTTTCCACTGAGTCAGTTCTTTGCATCAGGTGGCCAAAATATTGGAGCTTCAGCTTCAGCATCAGCCCTTCCGATGAATATTCAGGGTTGACTTCCTTTAGGATTGACAGTACATATAATTATTGATTATATGTAAATGTATATTATATACATATAATATGTGCATAGGTATAACATACCTATAAATATTTTTCTTGTTTTAAGACTTCAGGAGTTACCTGACTCGCCCCAGTCACGGTCACAGCCAGGCTGTGCTCCCGGCCCTGCGGCGGCGGGAGCTCCCCGGCCCTGTGGTGGGAGCTTGGCTCTTCCCAGGAACTGCGTCTCTGGAGGGACTCCTGCCACATCCTGTCTCGGGCTTCACTGCTGGTTGAGTGGTAAAGTACCCGTCTGCCAGTGCAGGAGACACGAGTTCAGTTCTTGGGGTGGGAAGATCTGCTGGAGGAGGTGATGGCAACCCACTCCAGTATTCTTGCTGGGAAAATGCTTGCACAGAGGAGCCTGGTGGGCGACAGTCCATGGGGTCACAGAGGTGGACACGACCGAGGGACGGAGCACAGCGTGGCCCGGTGTCCCGTCTTAGCCTCAGATACATTCATTTGCTCCGCTTGCTAAGTGCTATCCGAATACCTCACAGTCACATGAGACGTCTTCTCAGGAGGCTTTTTTTTTAAAAAATGAGAAATAGGTCATTTCTAAGTTCTGAATACTTGAGAAACATCCCCCAATATTCCTCTTGTTTTGCACGTGACATCGTTGACAGCTGTATTTTCTGATCTGAGTCACTAGTAAATCTTGAAAGAGGAATTCTTTTTAAGCTCATGTGCTTGCTTTCAGCTTTCAGGAAAGAGGAGGGAGTTATTTTTAAATAAAGCCTTGTCTTGGCCCTCCTGCAGCGGACGCGGAAAGCAGACTGTTGAGCTTTTTTTCATTCACACTCAGACGTTTTCATGGGGCTCGGTCACGGCGAAGTGGGCCCCACACTCAAACCACCCACTTCCCTGAAGCTTGATTGATGAGCAAAGCTGTTCTGCCTGAGGGCAGCCTGTTTGCAGGAGCTGGGATGATGACGGGTCCGACATGCACAGATTTCAAACCAGGTCTCTATCCCAGGACTGCAGGCTGCAGGCCAGAATGCTTGTTTTTGAGGCAGGAGAGGGGGACGGATGCACATCGGGAGCAGGGGGGTCAGGAGTCACCCCCCATTCTAGAATCTCCCCAAGAATGTGGCGGTTCAGGCCAAAGCCATCCTTGTTGAGAAAACTCTGCTGGTGCCCGCCGCCACGGAACACAGGCCACGGAACTGCGATGCACAGGTGAGTGGGAAGATATTTAGTCCAATCTTGTGCAACTAGGCGGGGGCCCCGTCGGACCAAGAGTCTCTACACAGCAAAGAGAGGCGCACATTTAAAGGAAGATAGCAATTTGATGTCGAGTCCAAAGAGCCTGTGAGGGAAGTTTGGAAGCAGAACCAGGCAGTGGCGCTGTGAACAGGATGAGTCGGAACCGGTCCTTGCACGTCTGCTTCTCTGCCGCATCCAGCAGCGTCTTAGGGAGTAGACGGAGCAGAAGCACGGAGTCCCCAGATGCTAAGATTCAGTGTAACCTTGGAAACCATCTTGCCCAGGCTCCCATTTTAGGGAGAAGTAAACTGCAGGAAGGTTAGGAAAGCGGCCTGGGGCGGCTTGCCTGGTGGAGCCAGGGCTTCTGAATCTTAGTCCGGTTACTTGCCAGTGGATTGTGCCGCCCAGTGCTCTATGAAAGTTATGGGAATGAATGGATTAATTTCCTTTCTAAAGAAACTTATTTAAAAGCTGGATAGGGGCTTTCCAGGTAGCTCAGGGGTAAAGAATCCCACCTGCCAAGCAGGAGATGTGGGTCTGTTCCCTGGGAAGACCCCCTGGAGGAGGAAATGGCAATCCATCCCAGTTATTCTTGCCTGGGCAATCCCACGGACAGAGGAGCCTGGTGGGCTACAGTCCACGGGGTAGCAAAGAGTCAGACATGCCCGAGCAACTGAGCATGCCCGCAGGCATTTAAAAGTTATTTACTCAAGTCTTATCCCAGCTGGTACATCCTGTTGGTGGTGGTGGGGAAAGGAGTGTTGTAAGGATGAACTGGTTAGTGTTTTTTGAAGGACCTTCTGGAATCTGGGTTTGCCTTAAACGTCAGTATTGGATGAAAATACTGAACTTTTCTGATGATTTGTTATCAGCTCAAGATGCAGATAGACTGCGAGTCGGGAGGCGTTCAGCCAAGGCTGAGCTTGGCCTGTGTGTTCTGTGGCGAGCTGGATCTCAGTGTAGCAGGAGCAGCAGAAGGCTTTCAGGAGAGGCTCCGGCCTTGCACTTGGTTCCTCTGCAGTATGGGAGGCTCGCTGCCCGCTTCACGCAGAACGTGCCTGACTTACTCCAAACGGGCTTAGAGCTCAGTGGATTCAGACATCCAGGCAAATGTCACCCCTTCCTTCAAACTGATTTTCTTTCCACCACGTGGAGTTTTCTGTCGTCTCTGGTTCTTGACTGGCCACTGGACACAGGAGAAACTTTCTCTGGTGCCTTCACAGAGGTGTCTTCCAGAGTCTGTTGTTGTGAGTCCATTCACCTGAGAAAAGGGGGACCAGAGTCTCCCTCTCCCCTACAGGGGGTCAGGGCTGGTCGTTATCTCCCTTTGGGGATAGAAATCAGGTATTGTTCTACCAGCCGCTGAACACGGTCTAGAAACCCATTTATCAATATCTACAACACTGCCTCATATCTGGTTTCCTGTGTCGTCAAGAAAAACCTGCAAATAACTAAAAGTAGGGATTCCAATGAAATGTGGGTTCTACTTCACTAGGTTTGGTGTGGGAGGCTGTGTAACTCTAAGAATACCGGTAGTGGTATCTATCTACATTCTAAGAATTAGGGAGGCGAGGTTTGTACCGAATTAAATCACCCTGTCATATCTGTGAGGCTTCCTGCAGAATGAAGGCAAAAATAAACCCAAACAAACAAAACAAGAACGTGTGTGAAGACAGTGAGCCGTGCGCTTTCTGAGCAGTAAAGAGTCTGCGCTGGGCCTGGAAAGCTTCTTGCAGACCTGCTTTCTTGAAAGGTGCTTTTGCTGGGCCGGCGGGGGGAGGTGTCGCTTGTTGCTGCTGTTTTGCCTGTGGTTCTTACTACCCTATTTACCTGGGGTGTGGTTGCCACTGTTGGGATTTTCTTGATAAAGAAGGGGAGGAGAGATGAGACGCTACCCGCAGCATGGAGCACGTGGGACGAGTCCAGCTCGGCCGTGTGTGCGTGCGCGTGTCCGTGTGTGCACACGTGTGCGCGTGTGTGTGCGTGTTTCTCTGTGTCTGTTTGTATGTCTGTATCTATCAGCGTGTGTCTCTGTCTCAGTGTGTGTGTGTCTAGGTATCTCTGTGTGTGTGTGTCTGTGTGTCTGTGTGCCTGTGTGTGTCTCTGTGTGTGTGTGTGTGTGCGTTTCTGTGTGTTTGTGTCCATGTGTGTCTGTGTCTCTATCGCTGTGTCTCTGTGTGTGTCTGCGTGTGTGTGTGTGTCTGTGTGCCTGTGTGCGTTTCTGTGTGTGTGTGTCCGGGTATGTTTGTGTGTCTCCGTGCTTGCCTGTATGTCTGTGTGTTTGTGTCCGTGTATGTCTGTGTCTCTGTGTGTGTCTGTGTGTGTCTGTGTGTCCGTGTGCCTGTGTGTGTCTCTGTGTTTGTGTCCATGTTTGTGTGTCTGTGTGTGTTTCTGTGTGTGTGTGTCTGGGTATGTCTGTGTGTGTGTCTGTGTGTCTGTGTGTGTGTGCGTCTCTGTGTCTGTGTGTCTGTGTCTCTATCGCTGTGTCTCTATGTGTGTGTGTGTGTGTGTGTGTGCGTTCTGTGTGTGTGTGTCCGGGTATGTTTGTGTGTCTCCGTGCTTGCCTGTATGTCTGTGTGTTTGTGTCCGTGTATGTCTGTGTCTCTGTGTGTGTCTGTGTGTATCTGCGTGTCTGTGTGCCCATGTGTGTCTCTGCGTTTGTGTTCGTGTGTGTCTGTGTGCGTTTCTGTGTGTGTGTGTCCGGGTATGTTTGTGTGTCTCTGTCCTTGCCTGTGTGTCTGTGTGTGTCTGTCTCTATTGTTGTGTCTCTGTGTGTATCTGTGTGTGTTTGGGTGACCATGTGTGTGTCTGTGTGCGTCTCTTGGTGCGGATGCAGGAGTATAGGGTTTCAGGCTGACCCTCCTTCCTTCAGCATCACCGCTCTCCTTTCCTCAACCTGAACTGACTTTGTTGGGAGGGCAAACACAACGACTTTCTCACAAAATGAAGACCAAATAACCTGAAAAAACTCAAATAAAATCCACCTTATGACCCAGTGTTAAAAAGCAGACATTTCCCATGGAGAAAGGCCCATCCCGGGCTGGGGAGGGCAGGCCAGCTTAGCCTGGGTCCTCTCCGGTCCCCTCTCTTTTCCACCCCGGGCCCCACTTTAAAAGAAGCGTCTCCTGGACGCCTCCAACTCTCCGCATGACTCTCATTGGAACCCCAGGTCGCCGGTGCTGGCTGGAGAAGGGCGCTGAGAGCCGGAACAGAGCTCGCCGCCCGCTGGCCTCCTCTGCCTCCAGGTGGGAGCTGCGGAAGGCCGCCCTGCAGGGCCCGTGCCCGCCAAGTGCGCTCCTTCCGAGGCGGGAGCTCTGCAGGAGGTGCGGCCATGGTTTGGCTTCTCGGTGCTGCCTGCCCCGAATCAGGCAGGACAGACCAGGAGGTGGGACCATGAGAGCCCCCAGGTCCTGAGTTCTTACCACAGAGCCGTCGCAGTGCTGGGCTTGCCTTGCTCTGTCTGAGTCCGGAAGAACACAGGCTGGTACAAGCATTTACAGACAAGGGACCCGAAGCTCCAAGAAAATGAGTGGTCTGTGGACAAGGCACGGCTCCGAAGGGCTAGCCTGGGGCTTGAGCCAAGGGCGAATTCTGAAGACAAAACTCTTGGTCCCTGCAGCACCCTTGGAAGAAGCCAAGCCCTTAGGGAACATATTCAAGTCAATTTCAGCCCTTATGGGTTTGGTAGCCACATGTCACCAAGCCATATCTTTCTTTTTTAAAAACTTATTTTATTGAAGTATGGTTGACCTAGCCACAACTTTCAGGGAAATGTTACTTTGCTCACTTGGTTTGACATCATCAGCCTATTTTCTGTTCTAAGAAATCAAAACATGGGAAGAAGATTTCAAAAATTGTTTTTGGCCACTTCTTATTCTGAGGTGCAGGTTAAGATGCTAAAACATTAGGATTTGTAAGACTGATTATCATATGTATGTTGAAGATTGAGGGCAGGAGGAGAAGGGGGTGACAGAGGGCGAGATGATTGGATGGCACCACCAAATCAATGGACATGAGTTTGAGCAAACTCGAGGAGATGGTGAAGGACAGGGAAGCCTGGTGTGCTGCTGTTCACAGGGTCGCAAAGAGCTGGACATGACTTAGCCACTCAACAGCAGCAACAGCAATTAAGAGGAAAGTTTGGTGTAACGTGGAATTAGGAAATCTGAGGATGATGGGAACTCCAAGCAGAGACGACCAGCAGCTACAGCGTTCCCAGGAGTTGGGATTTCAGGCTCATCTCTGCTCCAGCGTTGCGGAAAGGCCTTTGTATTTTACCCCTGTGATAAGGGTCAGGTGATGCTTTCTTGCTGCCTGTGTAGCTCAGCGTCTGAACGGCATGAAATGCTCACCTCTCATTAAGTTTCCACAGGCTCACTAGCCTTGGTCTTTTCATAGCAAGGTCCGTGTGGAGGGAGAAACCGTCACATCACGTCTCTCCCTCCAGTGGGTATTGTGGTACGGACGTATTTCAGTCCCGAGTGGTGCCTTTCAGGAAGAAGGTCTTGGGAACGAAGTGGCTGAGTTACGCAGCTGAACTTCCCCTCCTCCTGTGTTAATTAATCTGACTCTTTTCTTGCCAAAACTATTTAAAGTCTGCATAAATGAACTTTTTCCGTAACAAACTTTTTAAAGGATATATTTGAAATATCTAGAAGCCTAAGAGAATAGCTTCGAAACAAGTTATGATTGATTTCCTCTTACCCTGAATTATTTCTCGCCTGATTTTCCTGGGGTTGTTCCTGAAACATTCTTTGTGGTTCATTGAACACAAAAAACAAGCCGTGTACCAGGTCTGGTAGGGGTGTTTCTAGGGGTGTGGGAAACGCTGCATTTGTTTTCATGAAGCATAAGTTTCATGGAGGGAATAAGCCACTTCGATACATAGCCAAAAGGTAAAATAGAAAATTGTCAAGTGCTATAATTTTCAAGCTGATTATTACATACCTAAAAGCTGGTTAAATTACAGTTTTATTGAATGCTAACGAATTATTACTCCCCTCCTGCACAGAACTTTTTCAGCTCTTTACTTTCTCTGGCTTATAATTACGGTGACCACATTTTCCATACCAAAAATTAAGACATGTGGTCTGACAAAGGATTCTTGTACCACTTTTAGGTGTGAGACCACCCATAGTTAGATTTAAAAAAAACAGGCTTTTTAAGGCTCCCTTTATAAAAATTAGAGGTTTGTTAAATAGATGTGTTTTTAGACTTTTCATTAAAAACCTACCATGCAAACAGTATTTTATTTTGTATCTGAATCAACATGTTATATATCCTAAAGCACAACTTTACAGCCTAAGGGTATGTGTTAGCCTATTCATAAAAACATACTTCTTCGTAGAGTAGTAATACCTGCCATTATCCAGGTGTAATAAAAATGGTCCCAAGGGTTCTACTCCGGGTCTTTAATTTTTCTTTTGAAGATAAAGCTCTTTATTTCACTTTCAGGGTTCAATGTTTTTGAACCTTGCAAATGATTACCATTGAGGCATGCCAGATGTGAGCAATTGTGAGCAGCAATTCCTGAAAAGAGGGTGAAGCAGTGAGTTTTCCATCCTTATTTTCCTCCCCTATTATCATTGTGGTTTCTGTACATACGGTTTTTCACAACAGACCGGCTGGACTGCCATGGTGCAGGCATGGGGCTTTCGAGCTTTCAGAGATAAAATCGGCCCATGCTGATCATTTTAACTTTATCATCTGTTTACTTTTGGCTGTTGCAGGCCTTCTTGCTGCGAGGGCTTTCCTAGAGTTGCAACGAGCGGGGGCCGCTGTGTCGTGACAGTGCTGGGCCCCTCACCACGGTGGCGTCTCTCGGGAGAGGGGCTCTGGGGTATCGGGCGTCTGCAGTTGTGGCTCCGGGGTGTGGAACACAGGCTCAGTAGCCATGGCCCACGGGCTCAGTTGCTCCAGGGCATGTGGGATCCCCCTGGATTAGGGATCGAAGTCATGCCCCCGCTTTGGCAGGCGGATTCTTAACCCCTGGACCACCAGGGAAGTCCCTGATCCCGTCATTTTAGAACCACATATTTGATGTCTGGCCACCATACTAGTATGGAAGTGTAAGTTGAAAAAGTTTAGGGCACTTTTTTGCCAGTGTACATCATAAAACATACCTAGTAATGTTATTTCACTGGACACAATGGAAATGTTTGAAGTTATTAGGTCCATGTTCTATTTATGTCAGTATATTTAAGCCTCTGAGTGGCACTGATCACTGAAGTACCCCCTCCTCTCACAAGAAGCATCTTCCAGAGATCACCTCGCCCCGGATTAGCTGGTCCATGACCACAGTGACATGTGCGTCTCGGATAACACATGAAGTCTATTTGGCTCAGAGCTTAGCGGTTGGCTCTGTTAAAAATAAGTCTTTACTGGTTGATTAGGACATTCATCATGGGGTGCTAATATTCGGGAGTTTTCTTCATGTCATGAAACATATTTATGGATGGCTGCAGAGTGGATGAACCTCGTTTCTTGGATGAAATGTGATAAGGATTTCAGAGGTATTTTTGTCCCCAAAAGTAACAGTTAGCAGAAGTCTGGGATCTGCTAGTACTTGGGGGCCCAGATTCTTCCATGAGTCTAAACACAGAGATGGGCCGGGGCCGTGCTCCTGGGGCGGAGCGAGAAGCCAGAAGCTGGGGCAGGAGCAGGGAAAGGGCTTTTGTTGACTTTGCTGTTGTTTAGTCGCTCGATCGTGTCTGACTCTTTTTGCGACCTCAGGGCCTGTAGCCCACCAGGCTCCTCAGTCCGGGGAATTTTGCCAGCAAAAATACTGGATGGAGTGAGCTGCCATTTCCTTCTCCGGCATCTTCCCACCCCAGGGGCCGAGCCTGCATTGCCTGCACCGGCAGGCGGAATCTTCACCCCTGAGCCACTCTTGACTAAACGGGGGCTGTGGGCCAGGGGCACAGGCTGCTGCCGCCCCAGGAGCCCGCTGCCCTCGGCGCTTCCCACGTGTGCGGGAGGGGTGTCCGGGGACGGGGCGCTTCAGCTGCTCCTGCCCCCGCTGTCTCTGGGGGTCCCTGCAGAAGAGTTGGGTTTCAGTTCATCTGATCACTCCCAGTACCTCTTGTCGGGCTTAGGATGACCCCCCGACTCCTCATCCTAATTTACCAAGTGTTTCACCCCGAACACCTCACATTCTGAAGCCCACGCCTCACGAGTCACAGGGGCTGATTCCTGACGCTCTGACACGCCACGCTCACCTCTCAGGAGGTGAGCCTTTCGCTGCCTGTGACCTCTGCCTGGCCTGGAGCCCTCCCGATCGTCCTGGGACTGGCCTCCTGGCCTTTTAAGCCTCTGTTTAAACGGCCCCTCCTCAGAGCAGCTGACCGGCCAGTCCTTCCCCTCCGCTGCCCTCACTTTCCTCCTCTGCATCTTCCGTGCTTACTCTTCCAGCTTCTTGAGAGCAGAGGCCACACCTGTCTTATTCTCGACGAAATCAGAGTAGTGTCAGATGAAGGAAGGAGGCACTCAAACTGTAAGTGACTGTATTTTTAGGTTTATTTTTTAAACATGAGCGTGTAGTTAATCACAGTGTTGTGTTGCTTTCTGCTGTGCAGCTCAGTGAATCAGGTCTGTGCAGACGTGTAGCCTCTCTTTTCCAGACTCTCTTCCCTAAAGGTCGCTGGAGTCCGGAGTAGCTCCCCGTGCCCTCTGCTGCTGCTGCTGCTGCTGTTGCTTCCGTTGTGTCCGACTCTTTGCGACCCCATGGACTGGACCCTACCAGGCTGCTCCGTCCGTGGGATTTTCCAGGCAAGAGTACTGGAGTGAATGCCATTTCCTTCCCCTCTGTGCCCTCTGGCAGGTCCTTATTAGTCATCTGCTCAGTGCCTGTATGCCGGTCCCAGTTTCCCAGCTTAGCCCTCCCCTGCTTTCCCTCTGGTAACCGTAAAGTTGTTTTCTATTTCTGCAACTCCATTTCTGTTTTGTGATTACGTTCCTCAACACCATTTTTTTTTTTAGATTTCACATAGAAGCAATTGCGATATTCGTCCTTCTCTGTCTGACTTGGCTTCACTCAACATGACAGTCTGTAGGTCCATTCATGTTGCTGCAGGTGGCATTGTTTTGCTCTTTTTATGGCTGAGTAATCCATTGTGTGTGCGTGCGCATGCATGTGTGTGCGTGTGTGTTGCGTGTGCGTGTGTGCGCGTGCGTGCATGTGCATGTGTGTGCACGCACATGTGTGTGCGTGTGTGTTGCGTGCGTGTGTGTGTGCATGTGCGTCTGTGTGTGTGCGTGTGTGTGCACGTGCGTGTGTGTGCATGTGTGTGTGTACCACATCTTCTTAATCCATTCATCTGTTGATGAACACTTAGGTTGCTACCACGTCCTGGCTGTTGGAAATAGTGTGATGAACACCGGGACGCATGTATCGACTCAAATTATGGTTTTCTCTAGCTATATGTCCAGGAGTGGGATTGCTATCATATGGTAACTCTATTTTTAGCTTTTTAAAGAATTTCCATACTGTTCTCCACAGTAGCTGATTTAGGTTATCTTATTCATAATGCAAAAGAAATAAAAGGTCCTTTTTTTAAAAAAAAAATCATACTCACTTCAACGTTTATTTACCTCTATTTGGTCAGAGATTAATCAGTTACACACAACAGCCTGCCCTGAGGGGATCCAAGTGCGTGCCCTCTTAAGCTTTGCAAATAAGCTCTCCTAACCCCTTACTCCCTGGCGCTGATTTCAGAGCCTCCACTTCAAGCACCAGGACCCTTCAGGGCTTATCCTGGACTTCAGGGCTGGTTTCGCTTCCTCCATAAGCCACTGCTCTGCACAGATGCCCGGAGCAACTGATTTCCCTGGAACCCGTCTCAGATGCTTAAACAGAGTTTGATGGATTTCACACACGCAAAAGGCACTTTTTCGTTTGAGTAGGTTAGTGACACTATTGAATACAAATGGTCTGTTCCTAAATACCCTGGAACCTCATGAAAAATCTGGCTAGAAAGTGAGATACAGTCAAAGACAGGCCTGTCACAGACCAACCCAGGGGATTGATAGAAACTAAAAGACAGATTCTTCAAGCGGCTTCACTTGCTGGGGCAGTCCCAGGGTTTCTAGAGCTTAGAAAACCATCCTCGGTGGCTAGACCTTCAGAAAGGGAGCTGGGAGAAAGCCTTCTTCCCTTGCAGGGGGAGGGCTGGTGCAGGAGTTGTGGTCCTCCTTTCTGAAAAGTGAGATGTGGACTCTGGTCGAGAGTCTTCACTCCCACAGTACGTTGGTGTCTGGCTTCTAATGCTTTGTGGAACATGTCCTTGTGCTTGGGGGTGTAACCTTATTCATTGGGGGAGGAAATGTAGATTGAGTCTCAAAAGCCTGACTTCTGCGAGGACATGGAAGCAGCGTAGATGTCCATCGACGGAGTGGATGCAGAAATTGCGGTCCGTATGCAGTGGAACGTTGCTCAGCTTTAAGACAGAACGTGCTTGGGTCAGTCCTGGTGAGGGGACGAGCCCAGAGCCTACTGTACAGAGTGCGGCAGGTCAGAAAGAGGAAGACAGACAGCGCGTGCTCGCGCCCGTGTGTGGAGGGGCGGCGCTGATGGGCCCGTCGGCAGGGTAGCCGTGGACACGCGGGCATGGCGCGCAGGCCTGTGGACACAGTGTGGGAGGGCGAGCACGAGGCGGACACAGGAGCAGGAAGCACCCACATGGCCGTGTGCGAAACGCGGCCGGGGGGCTGCTGTGTGACTCAGGGGACTCCGCCCAGTGCTCGGCGACAACCTAGGATGTCAACGCTGCCACTTGGCTGTGCCATCAGGTTGGAACCGCAGGGGGTGGAGTGTGCTGGAGCCAGAGGGCTCCCCCGAGTCTGGTGAAGGGGGGCTTGCTGGGTCGGTGATGGGGGTCAGAGGTGATGAGAAGGGTTATCAGCCAGGCCTGGCGGGGAAGCTGGAGACCCCAGGACTTGGGTGTTTCTGTAGGTGTTGGGGAGGAGGGCAGGTTTCAGTGGGATGACGGGGTCGATGTCTGGCAGCTGGGTTTGGGGTGTGGCTGGGAAGCGGGAGCAGGGGCAGCTCAGGGAGTCGGGGGGGCCTGCGGTGGGGAATGGGAAGTGGTGACGAGGTAAGTTCTCATCTCTTCTAGATGCTTTTCTCAAAGTTTCCTGATCCTGCCAGCAAACTGCACCAGTTCCGCGAGAGCCTCCGGGAGTCAGAGCAGCTCCACTGGGATGAGAGCTGGGAGCGGACGGTGCTCCCTTTGATCTCGGACACGTGACCCCTCAGGCCAGTGAGGTGTCCCGTGCGGGACGCCTTGGACGCCCACCCCCTCGCCTTTCCCCTTCCTCCCTAGGAGCCGCCCGCTCCTGTCCTTGTGCCTGGCGCTGCTGGCCGGATGCTGTGGGGGCAGCGCCGCCTGGTGGACGGCCACTGAAAAGACAGCAGTGAGCACCGCCTGGGGAATAAGGCTACTGTTGATAATCAGAGGTTGGTG
>SJXQ01003853.1:43232-62995 GCA_006408695.1 Aepyceros melampus | reverse complement strand
ACGGAGGCCGCGCCCGGATCTAGCTGTGGTCGGATGCGCCTTGTCTCGTCATCAGGTGAACCGCGTACCAGCTGTGTGTCTCAGGTCACAGAGCTCCCCTGAACTTCCCCGAGCTTCTGGGTTCTCTGATGGTCCCTGCAGGGCTGTGCGATGGATTTGATGGGATGACGGTGAAGGTGACACGCGACGGGTGTTCTGCACGTGGCTGCTCTGTAGTAAGAAGCTTTAGAAGAAATGCCTACTATTCCAATAAAAAGTCACCAGCTCTTGGCATTAGTTATTTCTCTCTGCTCTCCTGAAAGACAGTGGTTCTGAAATACTGGCTCAGGAGAGTTAATACAGAGCTCAGAGGCCCGGCTCACAGAAGGACTCATATTTACGTCAACTCCCCGGGTGACTGACAGGCTAAGCCAGGGAGCCTTTCTGTAAGGAAAGCTGGCGCATGCCGCTCTGTCATGAGGACCAGCAGGATCAGCTGCAGTAGGTGCCGGGGAAGCTCTGTTAGGGAGCCTCACAGCCTTCTACTTGTTTGCTTCACCTCCTTGTTTCCTGAACTTTCTAATGATTTTGGTGAACTTCTGCCCCACCCCAACATAGACAAGGGCCAGCAGGCACCCGGCGGGGTAAATTTGGCAAGGTTCCACCTTTCATTTACAAGTCAAACTGAGACAGGCTCTAAAACTGGCACCTCCGAATTAGTAACCCCTCTCCAAACAAGGCGAGAGCCTTTTCCTCTCTGCCTGCAGAGGCGAGAATGAGTCGTCTCGCTGACTCTTTGTGCTTGATACCCCTGAAAGTGTCTCATCTGGAGCCTTCGATCGTCAGCTATGAGAGTGCAAAGTGAAACAGCACCCTCTCAACGTTCAGTATTTATTTTCAAAGGCACGCGGAGCCCCTTGGACCACAGTGAATCAAAGCATCTGTGCGTGGACAAGTTTCTATGGGTGCTACGAGAGTGTCGGCCTGTGGGAGCCCACAGGGACGCCCGGTCGGTGGATTTAGTGCTTATAGTTTCTGTTGTAACTGTAATAGGAAAGAGGGTGTGTCTGCCCGGTGGAGCAGCTGCTGTAGGGGCCTGAGGACTGGGGGGCAGGAGGGGCCTTGGTGATGGAGCCCCGTTGCCAGCCGGGGTCTGCGGGGGATGGAGGGGGGTCTCTTTCCTCTGCAGTGTGGTCCCCACTGCTTCTTGGAGGCAGAGTACCCACTCTGAGCAGCCTGGCCACTTGCTGGCTGGTGGCAAATCACTCACGTTGCCCTGGTAGGCCTGGGAAAGTGGAAACGCCATGGAGACCAAGCCTGGCGGGGTGGGCGGGCAGCTTGCCTCCGCCCCGGCTCCAGGGGGTGAATACTGTCCCGGGAGCCACTGACTCACGATCAGCCCATGGTTTGCTTTGTTTCTTGAAGGGGATGGGATTCCTGCTGCAGGTTTTGCTAAAGGACAAGAATTCCTAGCAACACCAAGGGCATCTGCTTTATGGACGGGACTTTAATTTCTCTCTTTTCTGTCCTTTATGATTTGGTGAGGGTGCTGGAGTTTGAACCTTTTAAGTGGCCTTTATCTTCCTAAAACTAAATTTTATTTTCCGTAAACTGTCAGGGGTTAATGAAATATCTGCTAGCGATCTCTGGAGTCTTTGGAAGGGAGAAGAAGGGAAAAGAAAGAAAAAGTGTTGCAGAAATGTAAGGTTTTAAGATTCATATCCAAAACTGGCTTAAATGATAGACACCATAGGTTGCCATATACTGAGTTAATGCTTGCCAGGGTCGGGGGCACGGGAATATCCGGGAGTTCTTTCGTGAGTGAAGAGAGTATTAAATATTCATCAAAATATCTTTTTGATATGTATCAGTATACAGAAATGGCTAAATGAAGGAATA
The DNA here is from genome assembly GCA_006408695.1 of Aepyceros melampus. NCBI lineage: Eukaryota > Metazoa > Chordata > Mammalia > Artiodactyla > Bovidae > Aepyceros > Aepyceros melampus. Next base: position 61,117 of record SJXQ01003853.1, on the reverse strand, counting down.
GTCAGAAAAATGGCACCATGCCAGTGATGAGATTTAATATCTGTTGAGCACCCCACGTGCCAAGTGCCATTCAAAGCGCAGCATGCCTTTCTGGGCACTCGCTCCATCTTCTAGCCTGTAGGTCAGACCCTGCCATCACTCTCTTCTTAGAAAGGAGGAGGGGCCGATCTGATAGAAACCTCTCAACTTGAGCTGTCGGTGTCAATGTCAAGGTAACGTTGAGAGCTAGAAGCAGTCAAGCCCCTGGCTGAGAGGTGCCTTCCATCCTAAGCTGGAGTTGGGATCTTTCCTCCCACACCCAGCATGTGGCCCTCTGGAAACCGGAGCTACAGGACTCGAACTTCTCTGGCTTCACCCTTCCTCCCTCATTTTGCACATGGCACCAGGAGGGAACGTGTGGAGGGGTTCCTCTTCAGAGCCGGGTGTGAGATGAGATGAGACTCGGGCTCTGGAGGCACCAGGGCTGCCTCCTGGAAAGCTGCAGTGTCCAGTGTGTGTCTGAGAATCTGGCAAGGCTGCCAAACCAGGCCGCTTTCTTATCATCTGTTTGACGCTCTTTAGACTCTTCTGCCTTGAAAACTGGAAGCTTTTTCTTCCCCAACTGCAGTAACTTGGCTGCGCACTTCCCTGGCTCTCAGGAAATGTTCTTTGGTGGGTGGACCATTCCTTCTTGCTCTCCGCTGTGAAATCTGTGTGTATCAAGTGCGGGAAAGTAGGTGAAAACCGTTGCTTGGCGCCCATGCTGTGCTTCAGGAAACCTGTTCAGAGGTTCCCAAGCAGAGGTTCTGGAAGCAGAGAACCAGCCAGAATATTCTTGCTGCTTTATTATTATTTTTAAATGACAGACTTGTGCTTTCCATCCGTTTTAATTGAGTCAAGTCCCATGACTTCTGTGATCCCCAAATCCTCCATAAATTCACATACAACTGGCTTCCCCCAACCCCGCCCTACTCCCTTGAAACTCTCTCCCTTCCCAGCCTGGGAACCTGCCCTTTAAATTGGACATGGCTCGGATGTTAATCTCTCCTCAAAGGCACAGTGACAATTTCACAACAAAGCAGGCAGTTGGGTGGGGGAGAGAGTTTTGTTTTCTGCTCCCATTAAGAGAGCAACTGTTCTTCCTTCGTCCCGTGGGCCGAGTCTTGGCAGCGGGCGGGGAGACCTTGGATTTGGTGTCGCAACATCCATCAGACCCGAGTGAGTCTGGACTCCTCGAAGGTGAACTGCAGCTGTTTGGATAAAATTCTAAAATCTTGTTTGTGCGATTCTCAGCCCTTGTTTTACAATCACTCTTCCTGGCAGAGAAACCAGGAAGCTTTCCTTTCCCAGGATCCCGGGCAGGTAATTGTTTTCCCAAACTGCATTTTAATCGCTAATGGAAATGGACATCCTCCACCCTGAGAACCTTCTCCCTCGTCTATAAAGCCTATAAACCATCCACATTCTCCTTGGGCCTTGGATTCAACCCTGAGACTGGATTACAGACCGCCCCTCCCTCCCCGAGATGCATTTCCCTCTCTGGTTGTAATTTAGGGCCATTTACGTTTCTCAACAATGGTCTCTTGGAATCTTGGAGCGCTTTCCGACTCAGCGGCTGGCCGTGGCCAGGTGGCCTGTGATATCCGGAGAGGAGGGATTGGTGAAGTCTGTTGCTCGGTGTCATTAAGGAGCGTAACCTGCCACGAGCCGGTAGTTTTTACCACCGCCGGGTGTTTTCAAGGCCCCCGGTCTCCTGTTGACCTATCAGGAGGCCCCTGGCTCAGGAGACACAACCCAGGAGGCCCCCAGGGCCCCGATTCTTTTCCCACCCCTTCAGCCCCGGGACTCTGAGCGTCGGGAAGCGGCTGATGACCCAACACTGTTTAGACAGTGTCCTCCTGCACCCCATGCCGGGGACTGGGTGGGGCTGTTCTTCCGAGCAGGAGGAGTGGGTTCATTTTCCACCCTTGTCCCCTCCTGGCTTGCTCCTTGGAAGGAAAGCAGTGCCAGACCTAGACAGCATATTAAAAAGCCGAGACATCACTTTGCCAACAAAGATCCATCTAGGCAAAGGTATGGTTTTTCCCGTAGTCATGCATGGATGTGAGAGTTGGACCATAAAGAAGGTTGAACACTGAAGAATTGATGCTTTGAACTGTGATGTTGGAGAAGAAACTCTTGAGAGTCCCTTGGACTGCAAGGAGATCCAACAAGTCCATCTTAAAGGAAATCAACCCTGAATATTCATTGAAGGACTGATGCTGGAGCTGAAGCACCAATGCTTTGGCCACCTGATGCGAAGAGCCAACACATTAGAAAAGACCTTGTTGCTGGGAAAGGTTGGGGGCAGGAGGAGAAGGGGGCAGCAGAGGGTGAGACGGTTGGATGGCATCACTGACTCAATGGACATGAGTTTGAGCAAACTCTGGGAGATGGTGAAGGACAGGGAAGCCTGGCGTGCTGCAGTCCGTGGAGTTGCAAAGAGTCAGACATGACTGAGCGACTGAACAACAACCCCTCTGGGTGGGGAGAGTGTTCCTCTCCCTGGCGATTGGCCAGCCTGCAGACAGGGAGGCTCGGAAACTCAGACACATCCCGGAGCCCTACTCCTCCAACCTCTCAGAGAGTCCACCGGCTCTGCTCGCCTCAGGGCCCGGGCTATGTCCTCAGGGTCACTAGAAGCATAAAAGCGAAGATTCTTGAAGGGCAAAGTCTAACTTGCCAGAAAGTCTTTACTGTTCATCAGCAAACATCCATCCATAAGCCTGGCGCTAGGTTCTCTGATACCAGCGAACTCGCCACTCAGAGATTCCAGTCCAAGCTCAACACTGAGGGGGCAGGCGGTCAGCACTGCGGCCAGGCCAGCCTCTCGGGCGCGGCGAGCGGCTCTTAGGGGGGCGGTGAGGGGAAGACAGGGCGCCCGGGCTGGCAGGCAGCCGACAGTGGGGTGGGGGTCAGGACAGGTATTCAGAGAGACAGCAGGGCCCCCCGCATGTCGTCCTGGAGGGGACCTGTGCCTATAGGAGGCCCCGGGTGAGGTTTCGGCCTTTTCAAGGTTCACGTGCGTTCTTCTTGCCGCGGTAGAGATGCATGAGCTGAGAAATGCAAAGGTTGGCCGAATGGCTAAGCCTTCACCTTCCTGCCCCAGCGGCTCATCGGTAAAGAGCCCGCCTGCCAGTGCAGAGGCGTAAGAGACAGGGCTTCAGTCCCCGGGTCGGGCAGACCCCCTGGAGGAGGGCGTGGCGGCCCACTCGGGATTCTCGCCTGGAGAATCCCACTCAGAGGAGCCTGGTGCTACAGTGCGCGAGCTCACAGGCTCAGACTTGGCGGAGCGGCCTAGCTGGCACGCCGGCAGGAGCGTCGGGCCCACTCTGCGCGCGCGGGGCCGCCTGAGGCAGGCACTGCCCTGGCCGCGCCGCGCCTGCACTCCGTCACTCCCGACTCGCCCGTTCCTTGTTGCGTCTGCTCATCCTCCAGCTCACTCAGCACATGGCTCCTGAGCGAGCGTCTGCTGCACCCACACGCTGCCGGGCAGGCGAGCTGCCTGTCAGGAGCCGCAAGCAGGAAGCTTGTAAAACCCTAGCCCCAGAGGCCTGGCCGCCCGCGTGGCCTCGCAGGCCTCCGCCGCACACTCCGCGGCCCCGCGGGTCAGAGGGCTGCAGAGAGGACCGGGCCTCGTCCCATCATTACGGAAAAGACTGCTTCGTCTGCGAGTGATGTTATCACCGGGTTCTCAGAGCCCCGGTTTCCACGGCCGCCGCGCGCTCTGCTCTGATAAAGCGATGCCCGGTCAGCGGCCCGTGCAGAGCGCTGACCGCACAGCCCGCATGGCCTGTCCGGGGACGCACACAGCCGGATGACGGAGGTGGTCGTTGGAGCGGAGATGGTGTTGACAGTTCCCTTTGCTTGAAGAGGCCACCCGCAGCTTTCACCCTCCTTCCCGCCCCCCGAGTCAGCTGGACGCCCTTTATCCCAAGTCAGAGCTCTGGCGTGAGAACGTCCCCTCTGAGGCTTCAGATTCCGGTGAAGCGGGTGCTGCTGAGCGGCCCCTGGCACTCTGTCCTGAGAGGCGCAGGCCGCACCGGAGCCTCGAGAGCAGAGGCCCCCGTGGCCAGGTTCTGAGAGCGTGTCTGAACAGACCAGCTCCTCAGCGGTCCCGGCAGCCCGCCATCCCGCGGGGCGTGGGCTCAGGCCCCCGAGCCTCCCCGGCAGCATCCTTGGTCACGCGTGCGCTGGGAGGTGGGGAGAGCGAGGGTCAGAAAATCGGAATTTGAATCTCGTCTCCACCACCAACGGGTACAGTTCCCTTTGCTTGAAGAGGCCACCCGCAGCTTTCACCCTCCTCCCCGCCCCCCGAGTCAGCTGGACGCCCTTTATCCCAAGTCAGAGCTCTGGCGTGAGAACGTCCCCTCTGAGGCTTCAGATTCCGGTGAAGCGGGTGCTGCTGAGCGGCCCCTGGCACTCTGTCCTGAGAGGCGCAGGCCGCACCGGAGCCTCGAGAGCAGAGGCCCCCGTGGCCAGGTTCTGAGAGCGTGTCTGAACAGACCAGCTCCTCAGCGGTCCCGGCAGCCCGCCATCCCGCGGGGCGTGGGCTCAGGCCCCCGAGCCTCCCCGGCAGCATCCTTGGTCACGCGTGCGCTGGGAGGTGGGGAGAGCGAGGGTCAGAAAATCGGAATTTGAATCTCGTCTCCACCACCAACGGGTGGATTGGTCCTGGCCATCTCTCTCTCTCTCTCTCTCTTTTTAATGGAGTGCAGTTGCTCTAGGGGCTTCCCCAGTGCCTCAGCAGTAAAGAACCCACCTGTAATGCAGCAGAACCAGAGACACGGGTTCGATCCCTAGGTGGGGAAGATCCCCTGAAGGAGGAAATGGCAACCCCTCCAGTGTTCTTGCCTGGAGAATCCGATGGACAGAGGAGCCTGGCGGGCTGCAGACCATGGCGTCGAGAGAGTCAGACACGGCTCAGCAAACAAACCAAAACCAGCCCTCCGTAGTCACTGTCAGCATCGGGTTTCTACTGTGCTGCAGGGGGAGTCGGCTACGGATACGTGTATCCCCTTTAGTTTTTGGATTTTCTTCCCGTTTAGGTCACCACGGAGCACTGAGTAGAGTTCCCCATAGAGTGGGCCATACGATGGCTTCTCACTAGGCTTCTGGTTTATTCTCAGCGGTGTGTATGTATGTCAGTCCCAACCTCCCAGTCCATCCCACACCGCCCTCCTTGCCCCCTCGGTGTCCATACGATCCTTCTCTACGTCTGTGTCTCCAGCTCTGCTTTACAAATAGGTTCATCTGTACCTCGGCCACCTCCGAACACCTCTGAGCTCAAGTCTCCTCACCGCTGAGTTTCTTCTTAATCCCATGGGGCAAACAGGTTTAGCGCCAGCAAAAGGATCTCAGATGAACTAACCAGGACCGGAATTCGTCTGGGGCGCCCAGCACAGCTGTGCCAGCTGCTTACAGCCGGCTGAAATCTGCTCAGGTTGGCTTTGGGTCCGCACCATGCTGGTTGTTCGATATCTTGAGGATGACTCCCGGAAGCGGTTTCTGTGGAAGAGTCTGCATACAGTCCAGCACACGGCCAGCTCGTCTGCTGGTGGTGTTTGCATAGTCACCCCTGCCAAGGCTAATGCTGAATGTATATTTTCTTTATATATATATTTTTCATCATCTGACAAATAAGTAGTCTTCAAATTAGCATGTATCTTTTGAGTCTTAACAAAGGAGAAGTAACACAACATTTAGGTTCAAACATTCTTACCTAGTGTTTTTTATGAGTCATCCTGATTTTCCAGGAATCATTTCTGAACCTCAGAGAGTGACTGAAGGACCACCCATGTTGGCCTTTAGAGTGAAGATTCTATTTAGTAAAGGTGACTTTTGACAAGATACGATCCATTCTAGACTTCTCTAGAATGTCCCGGCACCCCTATACTTCAGCTGGTGATCGGTATGACATCTTAGGTGAACTGGCAGACAGTAGACATTTTTAAAGGGGCTTCCCCAGCGGCCCAGTGGTTAACACTGCACTTTCACGGCAGGGGCCAGAGGGCGTGGGTTCGATCCTCAGTGGGGGAACTAAGATTTCGAGGGCCATGCAGCCCCCCAAAAGGGGTGTGTTCTGAGGTTCTTAGTGGAATGCCACGAAGTTCAGTGTTTTGCTGGAGATGATGAGAGATGTGATCACATTTGAGGAGGGCCACAGAACCCCTCTTTAGGCTGCTTACAAAGGACAGTGATGTTCCATTCTTCAGCTGGGTCTCAGAAAAGAACAATACGATCTGGTGCTTAATTTTAGACTAGAGTATAATCGGCAGGAGACACACCCACAAGCACCAGGAAAAGAAGAGTAAGGAGACAAAAATAACAAGTGAATGTGGCCATCCCCTCACCTCCCCGTTGTGCCGAGGCTCCTGCTGAAAATTTTAAGTCCCAGTCTTGCTTCTCAGTGAGTCATGTTTAGGCTTCCTAGTCTTGTTTGGGTCCGTTATCCTTTTGTGAAGCGAGTGCTGCCTTAGAAAGCATGTAGTCTGGGTCCGCGAGTGGCGTGTGGCTCTGGACAGGCCGTTCACCTCTGCTAGGCTTCAGTTCTGGCTTCCCTGGCGGCTGAGATGGTAAAGAAGCTGCCTGCGATGCAGGAGACCCAGCTTTGATCCTTGGGTCAGGACGATCCCATGGAGAAGGGAATGGCAGCCCATTCAGTATTCTTGCCTGCAGAATCCCGTGGACAGGGGAGCGTGGTGGGCTACAGTCCACGGGGTCACATAGGGTCAGACACGACTGAGCAACTAGGCCCACACAGGCTTCGGTTTATCACCTACAAGACGAGGGTCAAGTGGCCCTGACTCTGGGAGTCTTATAAAGGATTCAGTGAGTATATGTGTGTGTGTGCATAATTATGTATCTGTGTGTCTCCTTGGAGAATTAAACTGAAGCTACATCCCCTGTCTCCAGAAAAATTCATGAACACAAAAAAATTCAGCCAACTCTTTTCAGGGAATTTCTGGACTTCCTAAAACCATAAACATCCTAATAAAGAGTTCTATTATCTAAGGGAGGAAACCCTGTGTTGAACGTCCCTTTTTGTGCTAAAATTTTTATTATGTTTTTATCACTTAAAAGGAAACTGTAAATCAAATCTGAGTATCGTCAGTGGTGCACAGTAGATCACTGGAAAAATAGTGAAAGTGTCAGTCACTCAGTCGTGTCCAATTCTTTGCGACCCTGTGGACTATAGCCCGGCAGGCTCCTCTGTCCATGGGATTCTCCAGGCAAGAGTACTGGAGTGGGTTGTCGTTTCCTTCTCCAGGGGATCTTCCCTACTCAGGATTGAACCCTGGTCTCCCCCCACATTACAGGCAGATTCTTTGCCTTCTGAACTACCAGAGAAGCCTAGGATTTCTAAGCTCAGTTAATAATATACCAAATGAGGAAAGGTCTAGTACAAAAAAAGGTTCTGTATAATTATTATAGTTCATAGTAACAGGGTTTGCTATGTAGTAACAGGAAGGACATTTATATGGACGTATTAATTTATTTCTAAGCTTAACTCAATATGAGGAATAGTTTTTCATTCCTCACTTGTATAGGGTGGAGATGCACTTTTTTCTTTCCATTTGTTTTTCCAGACATATTTAGAGCAGTCAAAATAGGAAAACCACCACACCAGTCCTAAAATTCACTTCCTCCATCCGTTTTCTGTACTCTGCTCCAGGTTTGATGAGTATAACTTTCTAAACATGTCATTTATTTTTATTTTTATTTTAGTCTAAATGTCTCTTCAAAAATACCAGGGGAAAATATTTTTAGCTTAGCTAGAAAACAAACATGTTGAAACGACACCCAAAATGTTCAGAAACAATTGGTGTTTCTAGCGTATTTTAACAGTGAGCCCAAATGATACATGCTGAAACCCAGTGTTTCTTCATCTTAGGTGTGTTAATCTCTTCAGGAAAAAGACAAAGAGGACAATTGAGTCCAACTTTTATATTGAAGCTAAACGTTTGTTGTCTTAAAAGGTAATTTCAAGGTAGACACTCTACTGCCTTTTCCCCCAAGTTTTTAATTGCTATTTATAGTCATCCCGGGCAGAGCCAGTGGAAATGCCAGTAATGGTGCAAACGAGGCAAAAGATGAGAAGAGTGAGTGCTGAGCTCGGCTCCATGCATGCATCGTAAAGACGGACTTTCCTGCCCTCGTGACCCCCTAGGAGGCTTTGGTAGAATTGACTTAGGATTCATCAGGTTCCATTTTGATCCTTACTCTGAGAGCATGCCTTGGTTCTGTACAGATCCAAGGGGTGAAAATGATTCTCTTTTGATTCAAAAATATGATCCATTTCACCAGCTCTTCAGGGCCAGGCATTATTCCTTCTCCTAAACAGATGAGTGGGGACCAATAGTAATGAATGAGTGGATAATACTGACCGCATGAGTAAGCAAAAGAACAGATAAAGCAGCTACCCAGTGAGGCGCTCCATCTGATTTCAGAACTTGTTCGTTGAGATTGCGTTTCGTTCGCTGGGTCTTTAACTACATAGACCTTGACTCAGCCCAGCGCTCTGCCTTCTTGGGGTCACGGGGAGAATCTGTGTCTTGGATGCCTTAGCCCAGCTACAGGTCAGAGTTGGAATCTCTGTTCTATTCATTATACGTATCATCTTCATCTCCCAGAACCTGAAGCATGTTTATCATATATATTTGGCAAGCTTTCTTCCAGACGGTTCTCCAGTTTCATTTTACCCACTGCTCTCTGTAGTTCTTTTGTGACTGCACTTAACTAGACTTGTACCAGAGTAAATGACATTATCAGCCCTTTGGTCGTTGTCAGAAACTTCCTTTCATCTCATGATCACTAGTGCTTTTCGCTTGCAAGCCTTCTGAACCCTGCTGGGCCCCCAGTTGCTAAGCATTTTCACTGTACTTTGTCTGACTTTATCAGGACCTTCTAACCACTCTAAGATGGACACTATGAAATGTACCGGTGGGCTAAATCCTTTCCTTCCCTGAAAGGTTACAAGGCCAGATCTCCGAAGTTAAAGGTTTTGTTTTTAAACCCATTAGGCCAGCATGGGGACTGAAACTTGAAAATTGCACATTAGAACATCGGCAGGGAGGTGGATTCACATCACACCCGTGGCTATGGATTGCGGAGCAAAACATGGACTTTAGACTTACACGAAAAAGCTCACTTTGTATCAAAACAGAAGAAAACGTCGATTATAACAGAGACAAAAATCCCACAGAAACTCAGTTTATGCTATTTGATTAACTTTATCTCATGACTTTGCCAACAAGGGTCCGTCTAGTCAAGGCTATGGTTTTTCCTGTGGTCATGTATGGATGTGAGAGTTGGACTGTGAAGAAGGCTGAGCGCCGAAGAATTGATGCTTTTGAACTGTGGTGTTGGAGAAGACTCTTGAGAGTCCCTTGGACTGCAAGGAGATCCAACCAGTCCATTCTGAAGGAGATCAACCCTGGGATTTCTTTGGAAGGAATGATGCTAAAGCTGAACCTCCAGTGCTTTGGCCACCTCATGTGAAGAGTTGACTCATTGGAAAAGACTCTGATGCTGGAAGGGATTGGGGGCAGGAGGAAAAGGGGACGACAGAGGATGAGATGGCTGGATGGCATCACCAACTCGATGGATGTAAGTTTGAGTTAACTCCGGGAGATAGTGATGGACAGGGAGGCCTGGTGTGCTGTGATTCATGGGGTCGCAAAGAGTCTGACATGACTGAGTGACTGAACTGAACTGAACTGAACTCAAAGATAAATTAACCCTTGCCCAAAACTTCTCAAAAAAAACCTCTATTTACCAAGAACGCCTAATGAAAGGGTTGTTTCTTTTGACCCTTAAGTTTTGGAAGAAGGCACCTGATTGGTATATTTCCCTTTGTCCCGATGCCCAGCCAACCGCCAGCAGCAGTGCAATGACCTCTGGTGACAAGCCTGGTTGATTTCAGACCCTCTTTTCACGTTATCACTTGTACGTGTGTCTCCTTATGTGCAAAAAAGAAGTAGACGTGGATGAAGGTTTAGAGGGTGCAGGCAGCCCCAAGATTTGACGACTCACATATGAAGAGAGGACGTGAGGGGACGCCTGCAGGACAGTGAAGCGGGGAGAAAGAGCCCCGAACGGGACCAGTTTACAGTCATGTGTCAGACTGCGACTCTGTCTCTCCGTACAAGACGAGGGATCCCCCGGCCTCGGGCTGGGGTCTGGGCCTTTTCTCCCTGAAGGCCAAGAATGGCAAAGAGGAAGCCAAGTGTGTTGCCGCAGAGTTCTGCAAGGCGAGGTGAAAGGTGGAAAACAACGGATCAGAACAGAAGTAGGGCCCAGCTACTGTTGACTGCTTCCGGGCAGCGATTCCTGCTGCTGCTGCTGCTGCTGCTGCTGCTGCTGCTGCTGCTAAGTCACTTCAGTCATCACGACTCTGTGCAACCCCATGGACGGCAGCCCACCAGGCTCCCCCGTCCCTGGGATCCTCCAGGCAAGAGTACGGGCAGCAACTAATACCCCGCTTATTACGCGCCAGGCACCGTTCCGAGGTCTTTGCTGTGTTATCGTATCTCCTTTAAAACCAGGTCCTAGAACTTCTGTGGTGGTCCAGTGGTTGAGACTTTGCCTTCCAATGCAGGGGGATAAAGGGTTCAATCCCTGGTTGAGGAGCTGGGATCCCACATGCCTCATGGCCAAGAAGCCAAAAACAGAAGCAGTGTTGTAACAAATTCAGTAAAGACTTTGAAGACAAAGTCCACATTGAAAAGAAAAAAAACTTAAAAAAACCAAGCTCCTGAGAGCTAGCTGTTGAATAGCTCCATGATTTATTCATTCATATGGCATGTATGAGGTGCCAGGCCCACACTGACTTAAGCATATTAATGTGATTCATTTAATCCTCACAAGAACGTCGTGAGGCAGTACTGTCACTAATCCCACTTTACAGATGAACTAACTGAGGCCCAGAAATGCATTTAGCTTGCCCAAGAGCATGCTGTAGGAAGTGGCTGAGCCGTGATGACACCTGTGCTGTGCTGTCAGCCACCACAACAGGCTTCTTCTCAGGTGCTGATACTCACTGATTATAATTATAGTCTGGCTGCTGGTTATATGAGTTTGGTCACTGTAATCACAAAGAAAACACTGAAAAATATAAAAGGATGTAAACAGATAACCTCTGCTGTCCTTGAAAGATCAAATTTTAGATGGGGTTAAAGTTACTTTGATGATGTTCATTGATATCTAGGGCTTCCTGGATGGCTCAGTGGTAAAGACTCCGCCTTCCGGTGCAGAAGACAAGGTCTGATTTTGGTCACCTGTGTCATGGGAGAAAGAGCGGGGGTCTGACAATCTGAATCTGAATCTGAGTCTCATCTCTGCCATCACCTAGTGGAGTGGTCCAGGCCACTCCTTTTTTTTTTTAAGTTGAAGTCTAGTTGCTTTCGGGGCTTCCCCGGTGGCTCAGCCAGTAGAGAATCCAGGAGTGCAGGAGACCTCCTGCAGCACAGGAGACTCGGATTCGATCCCTGGGTCAGGAAGATCCCCTGGAGAAGGAAATGGCAAAACCCACTCCAGTGTTCTTGCCTGGAGAATTCGATGCACAGAGGAGCCTGGGGTTGCAAAAGAGTCAGACTGGACTCAGAGACTGAAGAACAATGGCAACAGTTGGTGTCTATCTGCAAACCGAAAGGCAATTCCTTGTCTGCGTTCAGTGGGCAGAGCAGACCCTGGGGCGCTTGACAAGGCAAAGAAACCCCCGTGGACGCAGTTGGGGCACGCCGTCCTGAGCACTAGCAGGGGCCCTTGGCAGGGTCTGAGAGCAGGGGCGGGAGTCTCTCCAAGACCGTAAACCAGAACTTCAGAACCAGAGGCCGTGATTCAGGGACACGGGGCCAATAAGCAGTCTAATGAAAAACAGTTAAGCCCCCAGGATAAAGACTCAAGACCACTGAGGCAGAGACTTACTTGAGGTGGTCCAGTGGTTAAGACTCTGCCTGCAAATGCAGGGATTCGAGGTCAATCCCTGCTCTGGAAATTAAGGTCCCACATACTGAGGAGTGTGGGGGAAAAAAAGACCACGGGGCTGCCAGGGTGCCGGGCGCCATGTTATTTGTGTTCAGCTGTTGCATGTGGCCCTTCCTTGGGTTTGGATATAGTAGAGAAAGAGCAGTAACCATTGGCCAGCTGTGTTTCTAGACACTTCCCTCCAGGTTCCTTTCTTCTTCCCGCGGAAGATGTGCAGACCACCTAAAAGGCCCTGCGATTCCAGGAAGACTTTATACTTAACAGAAGATAAGGGAGCCTGTAGAAATTTATGCTACAGAGGCCAAATTAATTTACCAGTGAGTGGAGCGGTCTCCTTTTCCTTCCAGCTGGAAACAGATCAGAAGCTTCAAGGCATTAGAAAATGCAAGCTACATAACAAAATTCTGAGTTCAAGCATCTCATGGCGTTTTGGCTCTTGATGCTAACGATGAATGATTGTAACCCAGGTGTGACTCTCAGTGCAGAGCTGCCAGCCAGCTGCAACAGTGACCTCTAAGAATATGGAAACAGACCCTCCAGGGCCACCATTTCTCAACTCAGCATTTGACCTGGGCAGCTCGTCCCAGTACTGAAAGGGTAGCAGCTGTCTGTGGTCCAAGGACACTTAGGGGCTCTTAGCAGCAAAGGACATGAGGGTGTACAGGGGCCCTTGAAGAGCCCTCTAGTCGGCCCAGCTGCCTCTAGGCAGGACCGTCTCACCATTTCAGACAAATGAGAAGCATCCTGACCACAGACCTCCAGAGGAGGGACTCCAGGGAGACAGTGTGGGACAGGGAAGCCTGACAGGCTGCAGCCTGTGGGGTGGCAGAGAGGCAGCTGTGGCAGAGCCACAGCAGCAACCGGGAGGAAGAGCTCCACTCCCTCCGTCAGCTTTCACTTAGCAAAACGGTCTTGGGTAGCTGGGCTGCTCCTGTGGCAAGGACAGGAACCTATCCTAGAAAGTTACGCGATTTAAAAATGTTACAGATGGGTGGATGGATGGATGCAGATAGATGATGGATGGAGAAAGAGAGAGAGGTAAATAAACAGATGATGGAGAGAGGGAGAGACAGACCGGAAGGGTGAGAACGGGCGATTGTGAAAGACGGCCAAAGCCCCAGCAGTGAGGCACTTGAGAAGTATTTATTAAAGAATTATTTGCCAGTGAATCCACCAAACCCGTGCAAAACAGACGCCCTGTCTGTCTGTTCCTGACGCACTGTCCACATGCCTCTGACATGGCACCTTATCACGTTGCAGCATTAGGGTTTGCTAGCTGACAGTCTGCCCGGCTGGAGTGTGAGCTCCTATCTTATTCTTGTCCGTAGTCTTAGCATCTAGCCCAGTGTCTGGCTCCATGGAAGGAAGGAAGGAAAAAGGAAAAGAAGGAGGAAAGTGGGTCGGCCGATAGGATGAATAAACTTCCATGCTTAAAGGAATGGATCGTTCCTGACGGGGCAGTCGTGAATGCTTTCCTACCCAGACCTAACCTAGCTGATGTCCTGTTTCCCCTCAGCCAGTGCTGAGCTGTCGCACTCAAAAGTTGACATGATGAGTATGGCTTGCCTGGCGTTGGAAGGGTTTGTTGATGCTTACCCCATTTAATACCTTTCTAAGGAATGCTGATTCACCGGGATGCTGTCTGTCTTGAGACAGTCTCCCCCTATGTCTCATTAGAGTTCCGTGTTTGCACGTGCGCGTCTTCTGTAGCCCTGGGGTATGGTCCTAGCCAGTGACAGCTGGTGTGACACCTGGTAAGGTATCGTCTCAGCCCATGGTCATGAGCGAACCTTACACAGATGTCCTCGGGCAGCACGCTTCCTCTCGTTGAGCGTGTTCTGTGTCCTCTGATATGCTGCCCTTGACACACGATGGCTGACGACAGTCGTGGGAGTGAAGGTCCCAGCTCCAAACGCCGCTGTAGAGCCCTCTCTCGGGCAGCCCCTGCGGCCCCTCGGTCCCCAGCAGCCTCCGAAGCCCTGAGTGGCTGCCAGGCTCACAGCCCTTTCCAGGGAGCACGGCCCGCGGCCGCTTCTCAACGCGCCGACGGCTTGGGCCTCGCGGGCCTGCACCCTGGCCATCACTGATACTGGATTGGGGTCCGCGGTTTAACAGAAGACAGCGGACTTGCTCTGCGGTAGACAGCACAGCTTGGCAAGACACCTGGCGCAAGCCCTCTGCCCATCTGGGGCACTTCGTTGTTTTCATTCTCAAATGATCCGCTGTTCTTTCATAGCAAATGGAAAGAGGAAAACTTTACAAAGAGGAAAACTCAAGTGGTCCATAATTTCGCCACCCAGATTATTATTCAACGTGTTAAAACAGGGCAACAAAAATATCAGTTGTCTTATTCACATGCGCTATTTTGTTCATTTGCACTTCAGTTTTTAGACTGTTGCTATTCATAGATCAGTACCTCTGTTTCAGAGATTAGGAGCTCTTTAAGTTTTAAAAATCACGTTTCTTATGTAAATCCCTAGTTTTTAACTGGTTTTATTTCAGTTGGGAACAGCATTATAAAGATTACAAAGAACAGTTAAATTATCTAAAAAGGACTTAACTCAAAATGTATCTTTTCCATAATAAGCACTCTGGGCACCCTGGTTTATGACGGTGACTGAGTCAGTTAGAGCTTCCCTGGGAGTCATCGGGGTTCTGTAACCTTGTCATATAGTTGGATTGTTATCTGCGCTTTCCCTGGGGCTAAGGTCTTGCTATTCCTTTGCTAGACCCGAAGGTCGTCTAGTCCAGCGTCTCACCTAATCCTGCCTTTACCCCTGCTGTTGCGGTTCCCTTCTCCAGGGGCTCTTTCTAGCCAGGGGTCGATCCTGTGTCTCCTGCATTTACCGTCTGAGCCACCACGGAAGCCTGTACCTGGCTCTCGGCATTCTGTAAGTGTTTGTCGAGCAGGTACGTGTGAAACACACCTGGCCTGATGCCTTCACCCGAGGAGTAAATGATTCCCACGGCTTCTTTTCAGCTTGTGAAGCCCATGAGGCTGAGCGAGACGGGGCATGAGCAGGGTCTCCTGCGTTACTGACCCCTGAGATCCCGGCCCCCGAGCAGCGCGGCGGAGACGGGACTAGCTGGCCAAGGCTGTAGCTGGAGGGATAAACACAGGTGATTCTTGAGGGCGCCCCAGGCCCGAGAGGGCTGAGGCTTGGGGCCTGGGAGATGGGGATAAAACTGTCCCAGAACAATGAAGACGGAGCCAGAGACGTGAAAAGTGACAGCAATGAGTCCAGGGAAAAGGATAGAGAAACACAGAGACAGAACTACAGCAAATACGTTCGTCCAAACGAGACGGCCTCTGCCAGTGCTGGTCGGCCCCAAACGCCTGTCTCCTCCTCCGGGTTGTAAATCCCTCATGAGCAGGGCTCACGGCTTGTTCGCCTGGGGGTGCTCAGGGCCTGCCAGGGCCAGGAGGGGGCCTGGCACACAGCAGCTTCCGGGAACGGTTTAGAACCTGAACTGAGTTGATAAAGGAGGATTTCACTGCCTGTTTTGACAGCATATCCAGGGCTCCCATGGTTTCCATTGCCTGGAATATTATGAAGCGCTCTCCTTAAATCTAACTTTGCTTTCCTGATACAGTTTAAGTCTATTTCCTCTCAAATGACTTACAATGCACGGGATGGTTTTTCAGCCATTTGGGAAGAAGGAATGCTGTGTATAAAGCCTGGATTCAATAAAACCAGATTTTTTAAAAAAATAGCTCTTAGCATCTTCTACTACAGACACTGGTCTGGGCAGGGCTTTTTATTTTATTGAATCCAGCTGAATAGCTTGACTACATTAATAATGAGGCTTCATTTCCAACCAGTGGCTCACAGTCTTTCCCCTAAAAGCCTTATGGTACTTAAGCAACTGCTAATACATGAATAATTGCTAGTGGCATCATTTCCTGCCATGATTTGACCACCAGGATGAGGTTTTTCTTCTTGTACCTAATCTGGTGTTCTCAAGCAGGCCGTGTGTGGGCCTGCAAGATCATACTGAAAATGCAGTAAACAGATCTCACTGCAGCTATGATTTGGGTTGTATTAGGTTTCTTTATGTGGAGAAGTTAAGGATTTAGGGGAGATTCTGATGGGTGGACAGTCACAGGGGATGCTCCCTCAAGGTGGCCCAGAGGTTTGAACCTAGTATTTCTGCTGAGCATGGTCAGAGCCACTCTGCAGGGTCCCTGGGATGGACTGGGAGATTTTGCTCCCTTCACTTTAAAGACACTCTTTTGCTCTTTCAGGAATTCTCTGGTGGCCCAGGGGGCCTTGCGATGCAGGAGACGCGGATCTGATCCCTGGGCGGGAGCTAACTGGGGGTGTGTGTGCTCAGTCGCTCAGTCGTGTCCGACTCTTCGCGACCCCATGGACTGTAGCCCACCAGGCTCCTCTGTCCCTGGGATTCTCCAGGCAGGAATGCTGGAGTGGGTTGCCGTTTCCTTCTCCAGGGGAATCCTCCCGACCCAGGGATCAAACCAGTGTCCCTTGCGTCTCCTGATCGGCAGGCGGGTGTCTTTCTTTACCACTAGCACCACTTGGGGTCCCCGGGGGCTCAGCGGGAGACCCCGGCTCAATGCCTGGGCTGGGAAGATCCCCTGGAGAAGGGAAAGGCAACCCATTCCAGGGATCTGGCCTAGAGAATTCCACAGACTGTATAGCCCATGGGGTCACAAAGAGTCGGATCCAACTGAGTGGCTTTCACTTACTTACTTTTGGGAACTAAGGGGCTTCCCTGCTAGCTCAGACAGTAAAGAATCCGCCTGCAATGCAGGAGACCTGGGTTCAATCCCTGGGTTAGGAAGATCCCCTGGAGAAGGGAATGGCAACTCAGTCCAGTCTTCCTGCCTGGAGAATCCATGGACGGAGAAGCCTGGTGTCCAAGAGGTCACAAAGAGTTGGAGACAGCTGAGTGACTAACACTTTGACTTTCTCTTTCTTGGGAACTAAGATCTCACGTGCCGTGGAGCAACCAAGCCTGCATGCCACAACTAAAGAGTCCATGCCCCAAAACGAAGGACCTGACCCAGCCAAATAAACAATAAACAAGCATGCAAAGAGATGCTGTTTATTTAGCTCCCAGAAAACCATGCTTCTCTTTCTAAAACAGTTTCCCTGCAGGATGATACTTAACCATCACTTGAGTGATGATATTTTTTAGTAAACCTAACTGGGGCAAGATACCTGTGTAGAAGACAGATACCTCAAACATATCTGTTAATGGGAATTCAGCACAGCACCTAGGAGCACAGCCTGGAGTCTCATGACCTGAGCTTGAATCCAGCACTTTCCAACCATGTGGCTTTATGAGTTCCCTATTCTGCCTCAGTCTTCTCCTGTGAGAAGTGGGGTTATAACAGTATTTACTGCATCTAGGTAAATTGATGTGTGCTAAATGCTTAGAGGCATGCTCGATCGCAGTGCTCTGAAAGAGCTGTTATGACTCATGTTGGTCATTGTGTTGAAAATTCGGGGCATTTATTCCTCTCCACATGGCCTCCACTTAGGATGCATAGTGAAGTTGATCTCCCAGCTGAGGGTTTAAGGTGGGGTATGACCTCACGTACAATAGTTTTTTGGCCAAAATAAAGTATTTCTTTTAACTGGGAGCTTTGCATGCCCACTGCTGTGGGGCTCAGTACTGTGGGGATAAACGGGAACAAAAAAGCAGGACGTCCCTCCTCAAACGCTCTGCAGTCCAACTGGACAAATGTGGCTGTCGGGCCTCAAGTGGAGCTTGAGGGCAGACAGGTGAACGTGGGAGGCCTTCCAGAGATGGAGGCACTGAAGGCAACCGGCCTGGGTGGCCAAACCAGGCTCCTGGAAGGATGATCTGAGTTTGGAAACGGGGTGCAGACTTGTGAGATGGAGGTGGTAAGG
>SJXQ01003853.1:0-35043 GCA_006408695.1 Aepyceros melampus | reverse complement strand
GGGACAGATAGTTCGGGTGGAATCCATCACTGCTCTGTGAGAAAAAATTCTTGGTGCACAATGAGTAGCTGTATACTGTCTACCTATTACATTGTTATTTCAAATAAAAATTAAAGGATACCGTCAGCCTCACAGGCGGCTCCCAGCCTCTCCAGTCAGGGCGCCTCGCCACTGCAGCCGGAGCGTCGGCCCCTCGAGGCGGGAGCTGTGCCCCGTCCCGTGGCCCCAGGCCCCAGGGCCCGGTTCAGCCCTCTCGGTGGGCGGAGGGCCTGCCCGCCACGCCACGGCCGAGAGACCAGCTGGGGAAAGTCGTCTCAGGGCCGCTCTCACCGCAGCCCCGGGCGCCAGTGGCGCCATGCTCTCGGCTCTGTAGATGAATAAACGGGCTCAGAGGGACTGGACATCTCAGGCCGAGTCTGAGAGCTACGGCGTCGCAGACTCAGAAATCCGCCTCAGCGCGCTGGACGCGACCACATACCACGCGGGCCCAGCTCCAGACAGTCCCGAGACTTCGTGTGTCAAGAGTCCACCTTCCTGGAGCGTGGCACAGTCTTCGTGGACTGAGCTGTTAAGTTGTCTTGATCACTATTTATTTATGTGTTCATCCCACAAATCCTTTCACAGCTTTTACCCGGTGCCAGGCACCGTCGGAACCTGGTGAATAAGGTGAATGAGGTGCAGGCCTTGCCCTTGGGGAGAGGAGGCACATGGGGGCTCACCAGGGAGCGGGGATGGGCAGGATATGTGGGCGTCGTGGGGAGGTGCTGGGGCTTGGTCAAGAAAGGCTTCGTAGAAGAGGTGGTGTTTGAGCAGGGTCTTTGTTTGTCTGCATCTTCTTTTAAAGAATTTTAATTGGAGAAGAGTTGCTTTACACTGTGTGTTGGTTTCTGCTGTACACCAACGTCAATTGGCTGGAGTACACGTGTCCCTTCCCCCGTGCGCCCCTCCTGCCGCGCGTGTGCGCCTCCCACCTCTCGGTTGCGTAGAGCCCTGAGCCGCCTCCCCGTGTGCGCAGCTGTTCCCCACTAGCGAGCTGTTGCACACACTACCGTGTTTGTGTCTCGGTGCTGCTCCCCTAGTTTGCCTCAGCCTCCCCGTCCCCCACTGGGCCCACCGGCCCGTCCTCTGCGTCTGGGCAGAGTCCTGAGGAGCATGGAAATGCAGTGTGAGCCGGGGTCAGCGAAAGGGCCAGGCTTTGGACTGACGCTTCCAGCCGCACAGGGAGCTGAAGGTGGGAGATGGGCTTGCGGAGAGGTGGGGCTGAGGGCGTCCGCGGGGCCTGGGAATGAGACAGAAGGGTGCAGTTGCTCTGCTGTTTGAGGGGCGCTCCCTGGAAGCAGCGCCAGGAGCAGGCTGGAGGGGCAAGGCGAGGAGGGGAGCACTGGAGCAGTGCAGCGGGGCTGAGGGGTCAGCAGGGGTGGGCCGAGGAAGAGGAGGTGGCTTCATGGCAGGCGGCAGTGGGCGGGAGCGGAGACGGGGAAGGAGGTCCCTTGTGGGCTTCTAGCCGGGCTGTGGCTTCAGAGGAGCTGGCAGGGCTTCTAAAGGCCGACTGAGGAAAGCTTAATGAGCTCCCTTTGGGGGGGTTGCTGGGCTTGAAGTCACTGAGTTATATGTGGATATATTTGATTCTAAACTAGGATTTACTTGGAAAAGACCCTGATGGGGAAAGATTGAAGGCAGGAGGAGAAGGAGACGACAGAGGACGAGATGGTTGGATGGCACCGCTGACTCAATGAACATGGGTTTGAGCAAACTCTGGGAGTTGGTGATGGACAGGGAGGCCTGGCGTGCTGCAGTCCATGGAGTCGCCAAGAGTCAGACACGACTGGGCGACTGAACAATAAAGAATTAGGATCGGGGGCTCATAAGAAATTTGGGAGCCGTCAGCCTGCAAGCCTGTTAGCGAGGTTGCTAACAGGCTGGCTTGTTAGGAAGGATGTGAGGTGTCCACTCCTTGGGGAGGCATGTGGCGATTTCCGTAAACTTTGTGATATAGTGTCGCATTGTCATTTGTCCCAAAACCAGACTTTGTCCCTAAACTCCAGTTGCCCAGAATTGGAAGGCTCAGGTGTGTGTGACAAAGGAGTGGTTCTCATCCTTTCGGTGCCAGTAAAAGTTACACGAATAAAAAAAAAAAAAAATTAAAAATTCAAAAAAACACAACATACCCATTCTAAATGAATGGGGAAGAAAGAAATGAAACGAGTTATTTTGAATATGGCAAGACAGTCCACAGGATTTTCTTTTTTTCATTGAAGTATAGTTGGTTTACAATATTGTGCTAGTTTCTGGCGTACAGCAAAGAGATTCAGTGATTTCAGATTATTTTCCATTATAGGCTATTACAAGATATTGAACCCTGCACTGAACAGTGAATCTTTTTTGTTTACCGTTTTTATGTATAGTTCAACTCAGATAAGATCAGTCACTCAGTAATGTTCAACTCTTTGCAACCCCATGGACTGCAGCAAGCCAGGTTTCCCTGTCCATCTAGGGATGTCATAGCTTTTCTTCTAAGGAGCAAGAGTCTTAAGTTTCATGGCTGCAGTCACCATCTGCAGTGATTTTGGAGGCCAAGAAAATAGTCTGTCACTGCTTCCATCATTTCCCCATCTATTTGCCGTAAACTGATGTGATGGGATGCCATGATCTTGGTTTTTTGAATGTTGAGTTTTAAGCCAACTTTTTCACTCCTCTTTCACTTTCATCAAGAGGCTCTTCAGTTCCTCTTCACCTTTTGCCATAAGAGGGGGTGTCATCTGCATATATGTGAGTAAGTGAAGTGAAAGTCAGTCAGTCATGACTGACTGTTTCTGACCCCATGAACTATATATTCCATGGAATTCTCCAGGCTAGAAGACTGGAGTAGATAGCCTTTCCCTTCTCCAGGGGATCTTCCCAGTCCAGAGATTGAACCCAGGTCTCCCACATTGCAGGCGGATTCTTTACCAACTGAGCCACAAGGGAAACATATCTGAGGTTACTGATATTTCTCCCTGAAATCTTGATTCCAGTTTGTGCTTCATCCAGTCTGGAATTTCACATGTTGTACACTGCATATAGGTTAAATAAGCAAGGTGATAATATATGGCCTTGACGTACTCCTTTCCTGATTTGAAACCAGTCTGTTCCATGTCTAGTTCTAACTGTTGCTTCTTGACCTGCATACAGGTCTCTCAGGAGGTAGGTAAGGTGGTTGGGTATTCCCATCTCTTTAAGAATTTTTCATTTTGTTGTGATCCACAAAGCCAAAGTCTTTAGTCCACAAAAAAGAAGTAGATGTTTTCTAGAATTCTCTTGCTTTTTCTATGCCCCAACAAGACGGTTCAGTTCAGTTCAGTTCAGTTTCTCATTCGTGTCTGACTCTTTGTGACCCCACGAACCACAGCACACCAGGCCTCCCTGTCCATCACCAACTCCTGGAGTCCACCCAAACCCATGTCCATTGAGTCAGTGATGCCATTCAGCCATCTCACCCTCTGTCGTTCCCTTCTCCTCCTGCCCTCAATCTTTCCCAGCATCAGGGTCTTTTCCAGTGAGTTAGCTCTTTGCATGAGGTGGCCAAAGTATTGGATTTCAGCTTCAACATCAGTCCTACCAATGAACACCCAGGACTGATCTCTTTAGGATGGGCTGGTTGGATCTCCTTGCAGTCCAAGGGACTCTCAAGAGTCCCTTGTTCCACAGTTCAAAAACATCAATTCTTCTGTGCTCAGCTTTCTTTATAGTCCAACTCTCACATCCATACATGACCACTGGAAAAACCATAGCCTTAACTAGATGGATCTTTGCTGACAATGTCTCTGCTTTTTAATATGCTATCTAAGTTAGTCATAACTTTCCTTCCAAGGAGTAAGTGTCTTTTAATTTCATGGCTGCCATTACCATCTGCAGTGATTTTGGAGCCCAGAAAAATAAAGTCAGCCACTGTTTCCACTGTTTCCCAATCTATTTCCCATGAAGTCAGGGGACCAGATGCCATGATCATGATCTTAGTTTTCTGAATTTGAGCTTTAAGCCAGCTTTTTCACTCTCCTCTTTCATATTCATCAAGAGGCTCTTTAGTTCTTCGCTTTCTGCCATAAGGGTGGTGTCATCTGCATATCTGAGATTATTGTTATTTCTCCCAGCAATCTTGATTACAGCTTGTGCTTCATCCAGCCCAGCATTTCTCATGATGTACTCTGCATATAAGTTAAAGAATCAGGGTGACAATATACAGCCTTGACATACTCCTTTATCTTTTGGAACCAGTCTGTTGTTCCATGTCCAGTTCTAACTGTTGCTTCCTGAACAAGACAGTAGGAGGGGTGAAATGGCATTTATGTATAGAATTTGTGTTTATTAATCCCATACTCATATGTCTCCCTCCTGCTTCCCTTTTAGCTTTTGATATCTGAAGTTTGTTTTCCATGTCATTCCATAGGGTTTTTTGTATGATGTCTCTAGAGGCCTTTACAGAGAAAATCACGGCAGCTTTAAAAATATTGATGTATAAAAAGGAGACACAAGCTGGGCCAGGAAAAGAAGATAACCTAAATCATTTTAAGGTTTCCCTGGTTACTCAGACAGTAAAGAATATGCCAGCAATGCAGGGACCCATGTTCAATATCTAGATTGGAAATATCCTTTAGAGTAGGAAATGGCAACCCACTCCAGTATTCTTACCTTGAGAATTCTGTGGATAGAAGGGCCTGGAGGGCTTGACCAAGTGACTACCACTTTCACTTTCACTAATCATATTATGTTAATGATAATCAATAAACCAAATTTAGTGTTTAAACATATACAATCATAGAGAAGCAAGAACTAAGCTCAATAAAATATAAAAAGGGTAAAAATTGATGCTGCATTGGGCAAGTAGAAGCATATTTACTTGACCATTCTCTATAAAAGTAACTGAACCTACATTTTAGAAAATAATAAAACATGCAAAAGATTTCCTTAAAAAGTCAAACACAATGAACTCTTCTATGGATATTAAGTCTCAGTTCTGTGAAGATGTCAGTGAACTCCTATTTATTTTGTATTTAGGTATTTAATTTAGAAAAAATAAACTGATGAGAAAAACTGAAAGAAAAAGACAGGAAACAAGAGATAAGGTAAGATTGCCAGGGATAAACATGTATATGCTTATGTCATTACAAACAATATGGTATGGATGAAGAAATAACCAGAAAAATAAATCAAAATTTTTAGAAATGAAGGCCACCAAACATATATGGGAATTTGGAGTCTAATAAGATGACATTTCAGTAAGCAAAGAAATTTTGGATATTTGTTGCAGTATTGGGAAAACTTAGTAGCCAAGAAACAATATCAATTTCCTGACAGGAAATAATATTTAAAACAGATAATAGCTTTTAAAGAAATAAAGCATGCTAAAAATTAAAATAAGCAAATGAAAGGGCCCCAACACAATTTAGGTAAGTAAATAAACTCTTTCAAAGAAAAACACTGATTTATAAATGTGGTTAATGTATCCCTTTAGATTCTCTGAGTAGTAAACAATAGAAAGTTGACTCATATACTGTGTTTAAACCAAAAACAAGATATTTGGGGATAACTTTTAACTGATGAAAAAGATTAGTAGCTGGATTGAAGGACTAAAGGATTTGAAATTTTAGAGACTGTCATTCACTGGACTGGTTTGGTGGTTTAGTTGCTAAGTTGTGTCCGACCCCTGCAACCCCATGGATACAGCCTTCCAGACTCCTCTGTCCATGGGATTCTCCAGGCAAGAATACTGGAGTGGGTTGCCATTTCCTTCTCCACTGACTCAGCTGCAACAATTTCCAGTTTTTTCATTTGAAATTTATAATTTCAGGAGAGAAAATCTGAATGTCTCAATCTAAGTACTTGTCCATACAATCAGCTGTCATAGGGCCAGTGTCATCCAATAGCTACAAATACTGTGGTCCATTTCTAGTTCAAATATCTTGCATGCCTACCATTGTGAGCCAGGATTCACCATGAGGTTCTAGTATAGCTACAGGTTTAAATCATCTGCAGAATAAATAAATACAATGAAAAACTAAAAACAAGAAAGATAAAGTGTCAAAAAAGGAGAGCATTGCACAACAAATATATTAGTGACTATCTTTCCACATTTAAGAGAGAATATGTTTTTTTTTTTTTCCAAAAAGATAAGCCATGAGGGGAAGAATATCAAGATTAAAAAAGGCAGAGACATTGAGTGGGTTACTCATGCAAATTTTTTCCCTCTAAAGCATCTCTTTTTTTTCAACAGTAGGGATAAATTTGGTACACAATTCATGCTGCTTTGTAGATTAGATGAAATAATCCAAGCAAAAGATTTATTGTAGCCCCCAGCATGGAGTAAGTGTTCAATAAATAATAGCTATATTTGCTTTGATAAATGTTATTATTAACTCCCTTGAAGTGTATAATTTATGTATATAAAAGGTAGAGATAAAAATATAGATGGCCAGAAAAAGAATACAGAAAAGGAATCTCAACATTATTCATCAGCTCAGTTCAGTCGCTCAGTCATGTCTGACTCTTTGAAACCCCGTGGCCTGCAGCATGCCAGGCTTCCCTGTCCGTCAACAACTCCCAGAGCTTGCTCAGTTTATTCATATTTAACATTTAAACATTTTTGAGCAATTAGGGAAATCTCTTATCTTGTCAGATGGGTAAATTCGAATTAATACCAAATATTGCTGAGAGGTTTTGGTTAACCCTAAATCGCTACAAACTTTTTGAAAACAATTTATTGTCAATTCCCAAAGTAAAAAGAGGCACATCACCTCTTTATTAGTAAGGAGAGCTAGTTTGCTTCAGAAGTAGACAGCAAACGACTGGGCCCAAGTGACCTGACACTCTTTGATCTGTTTCTTTGCCCCATCTTCTCTGAGTTGTGGTCATCTCCTAGGCTCAGAGATGAAAGGAGGATGGGGCATACGTAATGGACTTGCCATCCAAAATGTGTCTAGCTGGATGTGTATCCAAGCTGGCAAGACCACAATCTGTCATCAGGTGGTATTGGGATCTGGACAGTAATGAACTAGACGATGTTTATTTGACTTAAAATCTCAGCTTGTATTTCAATCTATATTTGCCCAAGAACACTGGCCTTCTGAGGTCAAGACATTTCCCTTTAATTAATAATCCTTTCTCTTGATTTCCATTTGCCTTCATGCTTCCCTTTACCATAAGTTAAAATACATCAAAGAGACAAATTGTTAACATCACAAAGCTCCAATTAAATCTATCTCTGTGCATTTATCTACAAATGCTTTCACATGAATGCCTGAATGTATTTGTACAGAATCTTGCTTCCAATATTGTTATAATAATAAGGAAAAAGAAAATAATGTTGGTTATTTAGGGATAATGACAAATAATAGATGATGATATATTCTTAAAATAGGATACCATACAATTATTTTAAAAACATAAGGTAAATTCTTATGCTCAAATTCTTAAGTACTGATATGAAAACTGTTCTTTACACACTTATTAAGAAAAACAGAAAGGTGGAATATAGCAAGTGTAACATGGTTTATACATAAAACACACATGCACATTCAAATTCTAATCTTACATGTTTGCCTCAAGGGTCACAATTCAACTGCTGTCCCTCAAAGACCACGCAAGTGTTATCAATATCAGTTGTAGCTAAGTAAAAAAATTTGGAAGAATGGTAAGAGGGAGGATGAATTTCACACTTAAATGAATTCAAATTTATTTTTAAAAAATTTAAAGTACCATATTACCCAAACAAAACCAAAAATGATTTGCTTCAAACTGCTAGAGGGTGAATTCTAATACAAACATTCATATTCATTGAATAGCTCTAGGAGACTGCATGAAAAATTCCTAACAGAGATTAATATTTTGGTGTGGAGCTACGATGGTGAAAGGTGACCTTAATTTTGTACTTTATACTCTTCTGTACAGTTTTATATTTTTAACTGTCAGTGTGTATATCTTTATGCCACTTTCACAAAAAGGCTTACATAAATAAAAATGCATGGCAAATGAAATGGCTTTATTAATATTTGAAATCTATACAACCTAAATTTTTGATAAAATAAAAAATACACATATCTGGACACTCCTATCCTAAAAGTGTTTGATTACATATATTTATCTATGCTGTGCTGTGCTTAGACTCTCAGTTATGTCTGACTCTTTGTGACCACATGAAATGTAGTCCACTAGGCTTCTCTGTCCTTGGGGATTCTCCAAGCAAGAATACCAGAGGGGGTTGCCATGCCTCCTCCAGGGGATCTTCCCAACCCAGGGATCAAACCCAGGTCTTCCACATTGCAGGCAGATTCTTTACCCGTTGAGCCACCAGGGAAGCCCAAGAATACTGGAGTGGGTAGCCTATCCCTTCTCCAGGGCATCTTCCCAATCCAGGAATTGAACTGGGGTTTCCTGCATTACAGGTGGATTCTTTACCAGCTGAGTTACTGTCTAGTCCTAAAATTTTACTGCAATATTATAATACTCTATATCATATGAAAATCTTTATGCTATATGGTTTTTATATATATATATACTTTCCACATGATGCTTCTTTACCTGGAATTTTCTACCCCTCTCCACCTCTTGAGAGCTGGGAAACCTATGTTCATTCTTCTCAATTTGCTCATGGTAAGTGGCTTATATTATTCCCAACTTCCCTCTCCCCCAAGAGTGATGAACCACTTATTTTCTCTACTCCTCTTTGTGCTACATACTTTAATCAAGTACACATCATATGGAATTATTATTTGTTACAATGTGCATTCTCTCTTTTTTGTAGTTTGATTTCCCTGAGAGCAGACAATGCCTGATCTTTCTTAGTATCACCAAACCTATGCAGGATGTCCCCAAATTATTTCCAAACTTTTTTAAAGTAAACTGAGAGAAAGCATTCTTGTTTGTAAAGCATCCTTAGAGTCTGGAATAAAAGTGAGCTTTTTGAAAGCTCACTGTAACATTTCTTAAGTACTGAGTATGTATTATCTCATTTAAGACTTACAGAAACTCTATAGATAATGTCATTTACTAGATGAGGAACTTGAGGTTTTGAGCCATTAATTTTGTTGACTAAACTATAAGATGTAGAACTTGTGTATGAAGTCAGGAATAAGGATTTATTGAATAAAGAGAATAATAAAATATTTCCACAACTCAAGAAAGTATAAAATGTGAGTAGTGCTTTAAATCTATTTCTTCTCATTTAAAATGGATAGAACAGGAATTTTACCTCAACAGCAGGACAATAAAAAATTGGAAATAAATTGAAAATTGCAATATAAGAAGTAGTTTTAGATGATTAAAAAATAAGTAGAAACAAAACCCCAGCAAGTACAAAGGATTTGGCTTGTGAAAGTATGTAAAATGTCTCAGTATCATAACAAATACTATAGGATATTAATTATTGGACTATGTATGTTACAAAATATAGTTTGCTCAAGAAGATGGTTCAAAACTATAAGAAAAACAGAAAACTGTTTTAAAAGTTTTAAATTAAAAAAGAAGGTACATTCATAAGAATCAAAGTTATTTCAAATTCTACTTCTCAAGGAGGAACATCACAGGCGCCCTTAAATAGAAAACATAATGTAGGTCCTAGCAGGCCCGGTGCAGCCCAGGGCTGGAGATTGGTGGCAGGTCCCCTCCTCACCCTGGAATGCATGTTTTGGGGTCTTGTCCGGCTGGACCTTCATTGCTTTGTGTGCGCTGCCTCCCTTGGCATCTGCTTGGGGAGACCTGGTGCACTGTGAGCAGAGACCTGGAGCCTCATGGATATGAGCCGACCTACCCAGAAGGAGTGGGAGCCGTCATTTGAAGTGGCCTTCAAGGTCTTTCTTGTTATGATTTCTGAAGAGCTCCCTTACTCTGGGGAGATTTGGGCAGAAGCCCCTGTCCCAACAGCAGAGCCCCCAGGTGCAGGAAACAAAAACTGAGACGATACAAGAAAGGCAGACAACTCAGTAATAGTATCAGCATACTTTTGCTGCACTTTATTATACTTTGCAGATACTGCTTTTTGTTTTTTCTTTTTAACAAATGGAAGGCTTGTGGCAAGCCTGCATGGAGCAAGACTATCAGCAACATTTTGGCAACAGCATTTGCTTACTTCATGTCTGAGTGTCACATTTTGGTAATTCTCACAGTATTCCAAACTTTTTTGTTATTATTTTTTACAATAACCTGTGATTCATGGTCTTTGATGTTGCATTTGTAATTGTTTTGGGTGCCAACAGACACTCCTGGTTAAGACAGGAAACTTAACTGATAAATGTGTGTGTTCTGACTGTTTCACCAATGTGTGGTTCCTGTCTCTGCACCTCTCCTCTGGCCTCCCTATACCCTAAGACACAAATATTAGGCCAATTAATAGCTGTAAAATGGTCTTTAAGTGTTCACGTGTAAGGAAGAGTCACATATCTCTCACTTTAAACCAAAAGCTAGAAATGATTAAGCAAAATGAAGAACTAAAGAGCCTCTTGATGAAAGGGAAAGAGGAGAGTGAAAAAGTTGGCTTAAAGCTCAACATTCAGAAAACGAAGATCATGGCATCCGATCCCATCACTTTATGGGAAATAGATGGGGAAACAGTGGAAACAGTGGCTGATCTTATTCTTCTGTGCTCCAAAATCACTGCGATTGGTGATGGCAGCCATGAATACGTGTAAGGAAGAGTCACATATCTCTCACTTTAAACCAAAAGCTAGAAATGATTAAGCAAAATGAAGAACTAAAGAGCCTCTTGATGAAAGGGAAAGAGGAGAGTGAAAAAGTTGGCTTAAAGCTCAACATTCAGAAAACGAAGATCATGGCATCCGATCCCATCACTTTATGGGAAATAGATGGGGAAACAGTGGAAACAGTGGCTGATCTTATTCTTCTGTGCTCCAAAATCACTGCGATTGGTGATGGCAGCCATGAAGTTAAAAGACGCTTACTCCTTGGAAGAAAAGTTATGACCAACCTAAAGAGAATATTAAAAAGCAGAAACATTACTCTGTCAACAAAGGTCTGTCTAGTCAACGCTATGGTTTTTCCAGTGGTCATGTATGGATGTGAGAGTTGGACTATAAAGAAAGCTGGGTGCAGAAGAATTGATGCTTTTGAACTGTGGAACAAGGGACTCTTGAGAGTCCCTTGGACTGCAAGGAAATCCAACCAGTCCATCTTAAAGGAAATCAGTCCTGGGTGTTCATTGGAAGGACTGATGCTGAAGCTGAAACTCCAATACTTTGGCCACCTGATGTGAAGAGCTGACTCATTTGAAAATACTCTGATGCTGGGAAAGATTGAGGGTAGGAGGACAAGGGGATGACAGAGGATGAGATGCTTGGATTTCATCACTGACTCAATAGACATGGGTTTGGGTGGGCTCCAGGAGTTGGTGATGGACAGGGAGGCCTCGCGTGCTGCAGTTCACGGGGTCGCAAAAAGCCAGACACGACTGAGTGACTGAACTGAACTGAACTGAGTGAGGAAGGCATGTCAAAAGCTGAGATAGGCCCAAAGCTAAGCCTCTTGTACCAAACAGCTAGCCAAGCTGTGAATGAAAGAAGTTCTTCAGTTCAGTTCAGTCACTCAGTTGCGTCCAACTCTTTGTGACCCCATGAATCACAGCACACCAGGCCTCCCTGTGCATCACCAACTCCCAGAGTTCACTCAAACTCATGTCCATTGAGTCAATGATGCCATCCAGCCATCTCATCCTCTGTTGTCCCCTTCTCCTCCTGCCCCCAATCCCTCCCAGCATCAAAGTCTTTTCCAGTGAGTCAACTCTTCACATGAGGTGGCCAAAGTACTGGAGCTTCAGCTTTAGCATCATTCCTTCCAAAGAAATCCCAGGGTTGATCTCCTTCAGAATGGACTGGTTGGATCTTCTTGCAGTCTAAGGGACTCTCAAGAGTCTTCTCCAACACCACAGTTCAAAAGCATCAATTCGAAAGAGACACGTGTACCCCAATGTTCATCGCAGCACTATTTATAATAGCCAGGACATGGAAGCAACCTAGATGTCCATCAGCAGATGAATGGATAAGAAAGCTGTGGTACAACACAATGGAGTATTACTCAGCTATTAAAAAGAATACATTTGAATCAGTTCTAATGAGGTGGATGACGCTGGAGCCGATTATACAGAGTGAAGTAACCCAGAAAGAAAAACACCAGTACAGTATACTTACACATATATATGGACTTTAGAAAGATGGTAATGATAAACCTGTGCGCGAGACAGCAAAAGAGACACAGATGTATAGAACAGCCTTTTGAACTCTGTGGGAGAGGGAGAGGGTGGGATGATTTGGGAGAGTGGCAGTGTAACAGGTATGATATCATAAGTGAGGCGGATTGCCAGTCTAGGTTCGATGCAGGATGCAGGATGATTGGGACTGAGGCACAGGGATGATCTGGAGAGATGGTGTGGGGTGGGAGGGGTGGTGGGGGTCGGGATTGGGAGTTCATGTACACTCGTGGCTGATTCATGTCAATGTATGGCAAAATGAATACAGTATTGTAAAGCAAAACAAACTAAAAAATAAAAATTAATTAAAAAAAAAGCATCAATTCTTCAGTGCTCAGCTTTCTTCACAGTCCAACACTCACATCCATACATTACACCTGGAAAAATCCATAGCCTTCACTAGATAGACCTTAGTCGGCAAAGTAATGTCTCTGCTTTTGAATATGCTATCTAGGTTGCTCATAACACTTCTTCCAAGGAGTAAGCATCTTTTAATTTCATGGCTGCAGTCACCATATGTAGAAAATTAAAAGTTCTACTCCAGTGAACATGATGATAAGGAAGCAAAAAGCCTTACTGCTGATATGGAGAAGTTTTGATGGTCTGGGTAGAAAATCAAACCAGCCACAACATTCCTTTAAGCCAAAACCTAATCCAGAGCACGACTCTGACTCTCTTTAACTCTCTGTGAAGGCTGAGAGAGGTGCAGAAGCTGCAGAAGAAAAGTTTGATGCTAACAGAGATTGGTTTATGAGATTTAAGGAAAGAAGCCATCTCCATAATGTAAAAGTGGAAGTTGAAGCAGCAAATGCTAATGCAAAAGCCAAAGCAAGTTACTCAGATCTGCTTAGGATGATTAAGGTAAATGGCTACACAACACAACAGATTTTCAGTGTTGATGAAACAGCCTTATATTGGAAAAAGATACCATCTAAGACTTTTATAGCTAGAGAGGAGAAGTTAAGGCTTAGCTTCAAAGCTTCAAACAACAGGCTCATCTACTGTTAGTGACAAATACAGCTGACAACTTGAAGTTGAAGCCAATGATCATTTATCATTTTGAAAATGGTGGAGCTCTTAAGTACTATGCAAAATCTACTCTACCTGTGCTCTATAAGTGGAATCACAAAACCTGGATAACAGCACATCTGTTTACAACATGGTTTACTGAAAATTTTAGGCCTACTGGTGAAACCTACCACTCAGAAGAAAGATTCCTTTCAAAATACTACTGCTTATTGACAATTCACCTGGTCAGCCAAGAGCTCTAATGGAGATTTACAATGAGATTAGTGTTGTTTTCATGCCTTCTAACACAGTGTTCATTCTGTAGCCCATGGATCATGGAGAAGTTTCAACTTTCAATTCATATTATTTAAGAAATGCATTTCAAAAGGCTATAGCTTCCATAGTGATTCCTCAGATGTATTTGGGTAAAGTTTACCAAAAACCTCTGGAAAGGATTCACCATTTTAGAGTCCCTTGGACTGCAAGGAGATCTAACCAGTCCATTATTCCTTTCAAAATACTACTGCTTATTGACAATTCACCTGGTCAGCCAAGAGCTCTAATGGAGATTTACAATGAGATTAGTGTTGTTTTCATGCCTTCTAACACAGTGTTCATTCTGTAGCCCATGGATCATGGAGAAGTTTCAACTTTCAATTCATATTATTTAAGAAATGCATTTCAAAAGGCTATAGCTTCCATAGTGATTCCTCAGATGTATTTGGGTAAAGTTTACCAAAAACCTCTGGAAAGGATTCACCATTTTAGAGTCCCTTGGACTGCAAGGAGATCTAACCAGTCCATTCTAGAGGTGTTCTTTGGAAGGAATGATGCTAAAGCTGAAACTCAGTACTATGGCTACCTCATGTGAAGAGTTGACTGATTGGAAAAGACTCTGATGCTGGGAGGGATTGGGAGCAGGAGGAGAAGGGTATGACAGAGGATGAGATGGCTGGATGGCATCACCAACTCGATGGACATGAGTTTGAGTGAACTCTGGGAGCTGGTGATGGACAGGGAGGCCTGATGTGCTGCAGTTCATGGGGTCGCAAAATGTCAGACACGACTGAGTGACTGAACTGAACTGAACTGGTAAAGAACAACCATGATTCATGGGAAGAGGCCCTAATATCAACACGAACAGGAGTTTGGAAAAAAGTTGATTCCAACCCTCATAGATGACTATGAGAGGTTCAAGACCTCCTTGGAGAAAGTAACTGCAGATATGGTGGAAATAGCAAGAGAACTAGAATCAGAAGTGGAGCCTGAAGATGTGACTGAATTGCTGCAATCACATGATAAAAATTAAACATGAGTAGCTGGTCCTTATGGATGAGCAAAAAACATGGTTTCTTGAGACAGAATCTACTGGTGAAGGTGCTATGAAGTTTGTAGAAATGACCACAAAGGACTTAGAATATTACATAAGCTTAATTCATAAAGCAGCAGCAGGATTTGAGAGGACTGATTCCAGTTTTGAAAGAAGTTCTACTGTGGGTAAAATGCTGTCAAACAACATTGTATTCTACAGAGGAATTGTTCATGAAAGGAAGAGTCAATTGATGTGGCAAACTTCATTGCTGTCTTATTTTAAGAAATTGCCACAGCAGCACCAGCCTTCAGTAACCACCGACCTCATCAGCAGCAGTCATCAATATCCATGCAAGACTCATCTCCAGCAAAAAGATTACAACTAACTGAAGGCTCAGATGATGCTAGACATTTCTTAACAATAAAACATTTTAAAATCAAGATATGTACACTTCCAGTAACGCTGAAGAAGCTGAAGTAGAACGGTTCTATGAAGACCTACAAGACCTTTTAGAACTAACACCCCAAAAGATGTCCTTTTCATTATAGGGGACTGGAATGCAAAAGTAGGAAGTCAAGAAACACCTGGAGTAACAGGCAAATTTGGCCTTGGAATGCGGAATGAAGCAGGGCAAAGACTAATAGATTTTGGCAAAAAAAAATGCACTGGTCAGATATTAAGAAGAGGTGGCAAGAATACACAGAAGAACTGTACAAAAAAGATCTTCACTACCTGGATATTAGGCTTTTTTCTCTTGAGATGTAATTCACATATCTCAGTTCCAAAGTTCATTTTAAAGTGTATAATTCAGTGGTCTTTAGTATATTCACAGTCTGTGTAACTGTCACCACTGTCTAGTTTCAGAACATTGTTGTGGTCCCCAAAGGAAGCCCCTTACCTATTAGCAGTCACTGTCCATTCCTCCTCTCCACACCCCCTGGCAGCTGCTATCTACTTTCTAGCTCCATGGATTTGCTTGTTCTGGATATTAACTGAAACATAAAATGTTGTGGTCCTCTGTGACTGGCTCCTATCACTGAGCATGAGGTTCTTAAGATTCACCCATGTTATTGGATATATCACAGTACCTTATTCCTTTTTATGGCCCAATAATATTCCACTAGGTGGAAATACCACATTTTATTTGTTCGTTCATCAGTTAATGGACATCTGGGTGTGTTTCCACTTTTTAGCTGTTTTGAATAATGCTGCTATGAACATTGGTATATAAGCTTTTGTGTGAACATAGTTTTCAGTTCTCTTGGGTGATGTATTTACCTAGAAGTAGAATTACTAGGTCATATGGAAACTATTTTTAACCTTTTGAGGAAATACTAGACTTTTCCATGATATCTGTACCATTTTACCTTTCCAGAAGCAATATATGAGGGTTCTAATATTCCATGACACTAATTATTTTCCAGTTTCTTGATTACAGCCACCCTAGTTGATATGAACTGATATTCATTGTGGTTTTGATTTGTATTTTCTTAATGACTAATGATATTGAGCATCTTTTCATGGCACCTATTGGTCATTTGTATATCTTTGAAGTGTCTATATCCTTTGCCCATTTTTTAATTGGGTTGTCTTTTTATTGTTCAGTTCTATTTCACTCTTCTCGGATGTGTGATTTGTAAACATTTTCTTCCTTTTGTGGGTTTTGTCTTTTTAATTTTTTAAAGTGTTCTTTAACTATTTGAAGCACTAAAGTTTTTAATTTTGATGAAGTCCAATTTATCTATTTTTTATGCATTTTTTTTTTAAAGAAACTAAAACTCCTCATGTCAACACACACAGTCCTATGACATTCCTTATCTGCATGGAGCTTTGTTGTGTGGAACCGCTACCATAATTTATTCAGATGCTTTTTTTTTTTTTATTAACAGACTGTCTTTTAGTTTCTTGCTGCTACAAATAGTAGTGCAGTGACTATTCCTGAGCATGTATCTTAACCCTTTTTCAAGTCATTCAGAGAGTAAAACCTAGAAGTGGGATTGCCAAATCAAAGAGGGCATGCATTTAAAAGTCTTAGGAAATCTTGAACATTAATATGATCGCCTGTTGCCTCCTATGCACACACAACTGTACTGGCGCTGCTCAGACTCTGGTTTTATGGAGAAGTTCCATTCAGAGCTGGATCCTGCATCTTTTTAGCCAGATATGAGAATTCAAAGACAAGTATGGAGCTTTACCTGCTTGATTGCTTACCCTTGTATTTGTGTGGTTCCCCACAGTGCCGCTAAAATTTTACCACCAGTGTTGGAAGTTAGAAGATTGCAATTTTGAGTTCATTGCAAGAGCCTTAGGGGAGAAGGAGCTCCACTATGACTGCTGCCAGAAGAACCTGTGTAACAAAAGTGACGGGACAAGCATATCCGAGAAGACACCGCTGCTGTTCTTCCTGCTGCTGTTGGCAGTCTGCCACTTTTATCTCTAAATCTATGCCAGGAGGGCTTCTCCTGAATGTCCTGTTTCTATCTATTCCTTCCTTCATGTGATGCTGTGTTCCAAAGGCTTTTTATTTTCCAACTGGATCCTGTTGGGAAAAACTAAAACTAGCTTGAGCAACTTGAATAATAGAGGAACTCAGAAAGACTCTGAAGACCAGTCCTCTTGGCAGAGAAGACCTGTTTGAGTTGAAAAAAGTTAAGAGTGAACCGTGTGTAATTTGAGTGAGATGACATCTTCTTACTCTGCACTTTGTGAGGCCAGCTTTGCAGGGACAGCTTGAGGAGCTGCTCTGCAATCCTTAGACGTTTCCCTCTGGTTCCTTGGATGTAATTAGTGTGATCAGTACTTTTTGGGGGTAGCTGGGGCAGGGGGCTCCTTTTCAGCAGTCTCTCTCACAAGGGATGCTTTATGCTCGCCTTTCATGGCCCCTGTATTGCCAGGTAGGCATGATACATCTTTCAGATGTGGACTGTCAGTCAGGGAGAATGAAATTCTTAAAGAGTAGTAGTGGGGATGACGGTTGTATTCTCAGCTGCCTGGGAAGGAGGTAAGCTTTCCAGATGGCAGGGCATGGAAGCACAAGGTTTGTCTTTGAAAACGTACCAGTGGCTCAAATCTGTCTTCCTCTGTCCCTCAATTTTTTTATTGGCTTTGCTGTCTTTCCCTGGAAAAATTCAGTAGCATAAATGAACAGTGTGTTAAAACTGTCCCTTCCACTCCCCACCTTTTCTGTTGACATGGTAGGCTGTCTTGGCTTTGTCACACACAGTTAGAAACTAAACATTTGAATATTCTATGTTACATGTGACTTGCAGTTATTAAGTATGCTTATTTTAACTGTTACTGGTAGGAACACTCTTCATGTGTGCATGTATAATGTGTGAATGGAACGGGAGGGGCCTTTGGGGTTAGGATTTGAAAATTCCAAATGTCGTCATGAACAGTAACAGGTCTGCAGAGATGTGTTTTACCTGCCAACACACAGCCAGTAGGCTCCTAGCTGAGTCAGCACAGATTGTCTAAAATACATTTGTAAGGGCTATTAGCATCATCACAAATGCTGAGGCTTTCAGAAGCATTATGTTTGCTAAAAAGTGCCCACCTTTTCAGGAGGACAAAGTTTTGCTTTTTTCTTGTGGGTACTGGTGAATAAGATTCAGTAGACTGAATGACATTTGTATGCTTACAATCTTGGCTGTATGTAACAGCATAGCCTTTTACAAATAACGGTAAAATTTCTTGATTTTTTTTTTTTTAAATCCTTGTTTTTGTGATGTGCTGGACAGACTGAAATGAATCTTGCCTTTTTTCTGAAAATAAAATCTCATCAAATGCAAAAAAAAAGAAAAAGAAAACGGAGATCATGGCATCTGGTCCCATCACTTCATGGGAAATAGATGGGGAAACAGTAGAAACAGTGTCAGACTTTATTTTTTGGGGCTCCCAAATCACTGCAGATGGTGACTGCAGCCATGAAATTAAAAGACGCTTACTCCTTGGAAGAAAAGTTATGTCGAACCTAGATAGCATATTCAAAAGCAGAGACATTACTTTGCCGACTAAGGTCTGTCTAGTCAAGGCTATGGTTTTTCCTGTGGTCATGTATGGATGTGAGAGTTGGACTGTGAAGAAGGCTGAGCACTGAAGAATTGATGCTTTTGAACTGTGGTGTTGGAGAAGACTCTTGAGAGTCCCTTGGACTGCAAGGAGATCCAACCAGTCCATTCTAAGGGAGATCAGTCCTGGGTGTTCATTGGAAGGACTGATGCTGAAGCTGAAACTCCAATAATTTGCCACCTCATGTGATGAGTTCACTCATTGGAAAAGACTCTGATGCTGGGAGGGATTGAGGGCAGGAGGAGAAGGGGTTGACAGAGGATGAGATGGCTGGATGGCATCATTGACTCGATGGACATGAGTCTGAGTGAACTCCAGGAATTGGTGATGGACAGGGAGGCCTGGCGTGCTGCGATTCATGGGATCACAAAGAGTCAGACACGACTGAGCAACTGAACTGAACTGAACACTCTGTTTAGACACAATGCTATTGCATACTTAATGAACTACAGTATAATGTAAAAATAATGTTTATATTCATTGGGAAACCCCAAATTTGTGAGACTTGGCAATATCCACTTTTACTGCAATGGTCTGGAAACCAAATGCTTAATATTTCCAAGGTAAACCTGTCATGGTGTTTAGTTGGATTTCTCTCCCTCTTTGTTCTCTCCCCTCATTTAAAAACTATGCAATTTATGTACATACCAAAGATGATGCAGTCCTGAAATGAACCTATCCACAGACCAAAAATGTTGTATATGACCAATACTGTTATAGCTAACTATTGCTCCTTACCATACCATCTCACTCCTTGAGTCCCCACCAAAGGCATCTGCCATCCTCAACTTCACATTTATCTTTTTCCTGTTGAATGATATTCTCCTGTATGTGCATATATATAATATATATATATATGCACAAAGATATTATTTAGCCGTGATTGTTTTGGATGTTTCTAAAAGTGCATAATATGTTTTTAACTTATGAATGCCTTTTTCATTCATCACTATGTATCCAAATTTCATTTGTATTATTTTATGTGGGTACAGTTTATTGTGACTTCTCTGTAATAGCTCATTTGGTGAATATGACAGAATTTGTTTATCCATTATCTTATAGAAGCACATTTAGATGGTTTTCCATTTTGGTACTACGGAAATTGCTACAATGAATATATTTTTGCATACTTCTTGGTGTGATGAGTTGAAATCCGAAGATACGTACATGAATGTGGAATTGCTGAATCAGGATATGCAAATGTTCAGATTTATGAGATAATGTCAAAATGGTTGTCTCAGTTTATATTCTCACCGAATCCTCAACAACTTGGTATTATCATACTTCTTAATCTTTGCCAATCTAAATGAAGATCTGTTAAAATTAAGTTGTGGTTTTAATTTACATTCTTCTACCAGACATTGTGGCTTAGTATTTTTTCTGTGTTTTGTTTTGTTTTGTTTTGTTTTAATGTACCTTTGTGAGCGACTTCACTTTCTTTCTTTCTGTAGTTCATTTTGGAGAAAGTGAAAATGAAGTCGCTCAGTCGTGTGCGACTCTTTGCGACCCCATGGACTGTAGCCTACCAGGCTCCCTCCTCCATGGGATTCTCCAGGCAAGAGTATTGGAGTGGATTGCCATTTCCTTCTCCAGCATTTTGGAGAAGGAAATGGCAACTCACTCCAGCATTCTTGCCTGGAGAATCCCATGGACAGAGGGGCCTGGTGGGCTACAGTCTATGGGGTTGCGAAGAGTCAGACACAACTAAGCAACTAACACACATGTGTTTTCTGCAATATGTCTATTCAAGTTTGGGATGTTTGTCTTTTTGTTGAGCAGTGGTAGTTCCTTTTGGTCCCTGAATCAGATTTTCTATTGTTTATATGTTACCCATGCTGCTGCTGCTGCTAAGTCGCTTCAGTTGTGCTGACTCTGTGCAACCCCATAGACGGCAGCTCACCAGGCTCCACAGTCCCTGGGATTCTCCAGGCAAGAACACTGTAGTGGGTTGCCATTTCCTTCTCCAATGCATCAAAGTGAAAAGTGAAAGTGAAGTCGCTCAGTCGTGTCCGACTCTTACCAACCCCATGGTCTGCAGCCTACCAGGCTCCTCCATCCATGGGATATTCCAGGCCAGAGTACTGGAGTGGGGTGCCATTGCCTTCTCCAATGTTACCCATATCATCCACCAATTTTTGACTTTATTATCCATGATCTTTTGAGAACAGAAGTCTTTAATTTTAAGAATGTATTCCCTGATAGTATAAACACAGCTTCTTTTTTGCTCCTTAATTTTGTAAAACTTTGACTTCCACAGCTCATTATTTAATAAGAAACAGTTGTTTCATATATGGTATAAGACAGGGATCTGACTTCTTTCCCATATGGGTAGCCAGTTGCCCTAGCTCTACATGTTGAAAGTCTTATCTTGTTCCCCCTGAGCTGCAATGCCATCTCTGACATGCAGTAAATCTCTATAAATGCATGGGCTTATTTTGGGCTTTCTATTTTGGGTTTTTCTTGCCTTGTCTTCATTGCTATAGATTTATAATAAGGCATAGTATTTGTGAGGGCAATTGCCCTGAATAATTTACTTCTTTAGAAATTTCTTTTGAATTTTGAGGCTATTCTTAGCCATCATTTCATAAATTTTTGAATTAATGGGTCAAGTTTATACCTGTTAGAGTTTTGGTCAGAACTATGTCTACAATTCAGGGTGAGGAGAAGAGACATCTTTGTGATTTGAATCTTCCCATCCATAAACACTATATTACTCCAGCTATTTAGGCCTCCTTTAAAGACTTCCAATAAGAGTTTATGTTTTTCTGAATATAGGACTTGTACATTTTTGGTTAGATTTATTCCTAGTTACTTTATTTTTTATTGTTGATACTTTTGTCAATACATGATACTTTCAAAAATTGATTAACTGGTCATGGTATATAAAATGCAGTAGATTTTTGTGAAATAATCTTATTTATATCCATTTACTTTAATAGATTATTTTATTTTAAATAATAACAAAAGAGAACATAATGTAGAGAGCTGATAAATATTAATGTAATAAAACATTTAAGACATTACAGAAAAGTAAAATATCCTAGAGCAAAAAGAATCAGCACATGACTAAGTCATTGTGTCATATCAGGAAAAAAGAGGAGTTAAATGTTTATTTTCCCAGGGCACTATTAATAATGAAAAAATATAATTCAAATAGATGGAAATATTCAAATAAAAATACCTGCAATCATAAACCTGTGTTTAAAAAGGAGAAAAAAATAGGAATTTCTTCTACTCACCACTCCATTATTACTAACTTTAAAAATATTCTTTCCTTAGGGTCTCAAAAAGACTATGAAATATTACCAAGAGTAGGAGTTCACATTCTTGAACTTGAATCATGAAATTTTCCTCCCCACTTTAAAGAGTGGAGTTGCAACCTTATCATTTCCGATGTCTGCAGTGATCCTGATTGTGATCTAGAGATAAAAGCAAAAAATGCATTGCCATTAGTTGCTAACTGCAATATATAAAGACCTCTAAGGAAATTCAGGAGCTAACAATAGCATCTGTTTCTCAGGGTATACAAACACCTCCAGAGAAAGCATTGCTTACACTAAATGACCTGCTTCAGGCCTTAAAGTTCATTGTTTCTAGGCTGTTTAGTGGCTTATGTTTAAAAAAATTACTTGTTTCGGTCCAATTTCTTTTAATCCAATAACTCTTAAGACGTTTGAAACAAAACAAAGTTAAAATTATTTTCAACTACTTTGAACTAGGATGTGTCAGGCAGTCACCCGCATTTCATGGGCATCAATAGAACAAAGCACTAACCATGAAACCCTTCTCTTTTACTCATGAATCAAAATTCCAATGAGCTGACTTCTGTTTTAGTCTAGAAGAGATTTATGAGAAAAGCGATTTTTCTGACTCATGATTTTAGGCGAAGTTCTCTGGATATATGTTCCCAGAAAAACAGCATAGCTAATCATCTCACTTAACTCTAAATAACACACACTTGATTATGGAGCCTATCTCAAAAATCCAGAAGCTTGACAGAAATGAGAGCGTGGCTTCCCATCCTGGACTCTACGTTTTAGTAAATGACTTTTCTCAATATGGTTTATTTAGTCACACATTCTAATATCAGTTCATTGTGTCAGAAAGGTAAAACCACAAGAATTAACGATGAAGAATTTCACTTACTCAGCCGCCTGTCGTCACCTGTCAACTTCCTACCCATTCATCACCTAGCTTGTCACACTTGACATAAGCTTCTGAAGGGCTGGGCGAAGACGGGGCAGGAGAGGCTGGATAAATGTCTTCATGATCATCTTTAGCAATGTCAGTAGCTCAGCACTCTCAGTATTTTAGACTTGACGGTGACAGCTTTTCCACCAGTGCTGAAGCTGCATTCCAAATTGATATTTGTGGCGGCTTGGAGTCCGGGCTAGAGAGATGCCTAAGGCAAGCCAATTTCTGCAGTTTGATACCAGTAAACAATATGATCTCTCTTTGTGTTCCTGTGGATGAGCTGAAGTGGAATGAGGGAAGGATAACTTCAAATGACAGTTGCCACAGGTGATTAATTTTTTTTGGTCTTTTGCAGATTTACTCTGCCTACTCTAATTTAAATTGGTGTTCATAATGATCCTTTCATTTTGCATAAAAGCTGAAGAGATGCTTTCACTCTTGAAACAAATAAGCAGGCAGGATGCTGTGCATGAAGATGATGTTCCTGATTCCATGTGATTTTTTTTTTAA
Source organism: Aepyceros melampus (assembly GCA_006408695.1). NCBI lineage: Eukaryota > Metazoa > Chordata > Mammalia > Artiodactyla > Bovidae > Aepyceros > Aepyceros melampus. The sequence continues at coordinate 11,719 of SJXQ01003853.1, read as the reverse complement.
TGTGCAAGGAGATGTTTCTTCTTTCTGGCTACCCACCTGAGCAGCCCCCATGTGACCAGGAGATGTGATTGTGAGGCAGCTGATGGGAGAAAGATGTGGGAACAAGTGATACCCCTAAGGTCAAGGATGAGATACTCTGAGGTCCAGATGCAACCTGATGTTGCCTCTAAGGGAACGAGTTCACATACAGCCAGAGAGAGAAGGAAATGTTCCAGCCCCACATTTTTATTATAAGCAGGGAAAAGTAGCTTAATCTCACTGGGGTTTCAATAAGTGGAGGGGAAAACAAATAGAATATACTACAAAGGGCTATCATGAGGATACGACAGCGCGTATGAAAGTGTTTTAAAAAGTTACAAGGCATTAGTCAAGTATTAGCTAAATATTATTAATAATTATATCATATCAAAGGAAAATCAACAGGCTGATAATTGAGCCTTTAAACTTGGCCTTGGGAATCCAAAAGAGTACAAAATCTCATGTTTTATTAATTCTGCTCTGTTTTGTATAGTCTATTATTAGTCATCTTTTAGTTTTCCATTTTGGGTATATGTAAACATGAACACAGTAGTGTTAGTATATATCAAAATATTTAAGTAAAGCATATTTAGAGAAGCTGGCAGCATAGAGATGAGCAGCATCTCGTGGGAAAATTACAATATAGAAATAAAGCAGCACAATACTAAAGAAAGCCTAACAAGTATAATGACCATCCAAACCATGATTCATTTTTACGGGTCATAGATTAACCAGTTGATTTTTGAAAACAAGTGAAAAACACACACTTTCATTGTATTGCAAAAATATCCTGAGGATGTGTGATTCCAATGGAAAATATCAGGATATTTTGCTTTCTCTTTGCTCAGTCAATAGTTGGAGGCTGTAGTATGATTACCTGACATACATTCAAACAAATGTGAGCTTCCACATTGATCTATTGCTCTCTGGGGAGCAGAGCTCTCAGAAGCTGTTTCTGAATAACAAGGTAAGAGTGAGCCAATACAAACTTCCTTTAAAAGAAAATGTCAGATTTGGAGTAGAAAAACAAGAGAAATATCACAGCCTTCTTGAAAAGATACATAGGGCTACAATTGCTAAAGTATGTCTGGTAGACACAAACCCTTAGAAAATCTGATGAGCATATAAACCTAAAATATGTTTTGCAGGCTACCTGCCCAATCAATTCCCAGAGAAAATGAACAAAAGCACTAATAAATCTAAACTGGATCAGAAATTTATTTCTGTTTGAACACAAAGTTGAGCAGTGATTCCTTCATTCTAACTAGGCAGTACCTGTCTGCCCTCTGAAGCAGTGCATGGCATTTATTCAATGAGTGAAAACTCACAGGGCTAAAAGATATATGGGAAATAAAGTATCAATTGATTATGTTTCTTTCTCCAAAACATTATCCTTTTTTATACCTCATAGCCTTTTAGCAACCCCAATATTTTACCATATGAACTGTCTCCAGCCTTTCCCTACCCTAGTCATCATAAGAAAGTTGTCAGATTTGGATTTCAAAACCCCATCTCTGATCATGACACTTGTTCCCCAAGTTTTAATGGCTTCTTATTACTGCCACACACACACACACACACACACACACAATCTCTATAAGACACATTGTGACATGGCAGCAATGTTTTTATCCTTATTTTCCATTTGTCCCCCATATATAGTTACATTGCAGTCAGACGTTCTTTTAGTCTTCCTAATACTACTTGGTTTTTTTCCTCCTCTGCTCACAGTGTCTTTTTTTTTTTTTTTTTTGCCTGGAATGTTCTCACTTTTCTTGTGTCTCTGCCTGGTTGACATTTTAGGTTTCATCCAAGTTCTATGTCAAAAATCACCCACTCAATTTTCTGCTTGAATATCATTTCTCAGCATCCCAAAATATCCTTAAATACTGAAGAAGACGTAAAAGCATACGGTAACCTTTAACAATGATTCTCTGTTTGAAGCCAAACTGCAACCAGAATCTGGGAAGGATTTTTATTGTTTAGAACAGGGGTCCTCAAGCCTGATGCTCTGAGGTGGAGCTATAATAGAAATAAAGCGTGCAATAAATATAATGTGCTTGAATCATTCTGAAATGATCCCCCACCTCCAGTCTGTGAAAAAAATTGTCTTCCACAGAACTGATCCCTGGTGCCAGAAAGGTTGGGAACCACTGGTTTGGAAGATACATGAACTTGAAGTGATATTCCATAACTGTGATTATTACTGACTTGTTTGCTCTCATCTGAGGAACCTACACTGCAGAGCTGATGGAAGCAACCTCTTCACCCATTCTCTAGTGAAGACCCAGACTCTTAGGGTCACCCTACTGGATTCTATTAATTTTTAAATGGCCAGATGTTTTTATTCTATTTCATTTTTTTATAAATGAATTACCATTCCCAGAAAATTGGGAAGCTCAGAAAGAAGAAGGGAGAGGTGGTGGTGTAGCAGTTTCTATGGCAGTGTGATTGAAGCAAGACAGAGTTTGTGGGGAAAGCTGGAGGAACAAGAAACCAAAATGATTTATCTGTGGATAAGCCATGTTGTGTAATCCCTTTTGCAGAGTATCAGATAAAGTGAAGGTCGGGAATAAGAAATAGTTGGATAAATAAACATATAGCTACAGATGTAGTCAACCAGTGAAAACAATGGAAGTTGACCCAGGAACTATGTATATGAACCTGCCTCTCTCAGATGTAGATATGAGGAGAAGAGCATAACAAACATCCAAGTGCAGGTGTCCTTTGTTCTGTTTAAGTGCATGATAAAAATACTTTAGCTTTGTTTTTGAGAATCAAGGACATTGTGTGAAGTGAATTGTGTGCCACTGTTTCTTGCTTACTCTGTAGGTTTGCAATATGCATTATAATACAAAATTTATGCTTGTGTTTGATATTGTGAGACTGACTACATTTCTGCTGATATCTGACATGCCACCCATGTGAGTTGAATAGTGACTAGGAGGCTAAGAATACGCCAAATAGCCTTTTTTTTTTTTTTTCTCCATCAATTCTTGATGGGGTTTTCCTGCTTTTAGGATAGGCAAAAAAGAAAATACCTTGCATGGGACCTATGAAAGATATTGAATATTCAGTGAAATAATACTGTAAGCATTTTGGACATGTCCAGCTCTAAGTTATAAGGAAACACAAAAAGTAAGAAAATAATTAGTCCTTAAAATAAACATTTGGTTGGAACGCATTAGAAGGAAGATGTTTTCCTATAATGTGCAAATCACTATGGATGATTAAGGTAATGTTCTTATTCAAAGAACTTTGGAAAAAGATACTATGATTTGACAATAAAGTCCAATAGCATTCCAAGAAAATTAATAGATTATGTAACAAGGGAAGATCTCAATGAATGTTAGCAGACAAAATATCAATGCATTAGTTCCAGGGTCTCATAAAAAGGTATGTAAGTAAACCATAAAAGATATGCCATGAAATCTTTTAAGGGGAGCAAAAAGTCATGAAACCATGTCAATAAAATGCATTCAGTGGATATAACTACTGAGATTCAAAAAAAAATCATTGATAAAATTATGTACCAAAATGTGTTAAAATTAAAAAAAACCTGAGATCCAGGCAACTGTTTTGTCATGGATACAAAACTAGTTTAGAGGCAAGAGGATAGGTTAGGAATAAGTAGGCACTTTTCTAAATAAAGAAGTGTAAACACCAGTGTGCCTTAGGGAGCAGAGACAGTATATGTCTTATTTAGCTTTTTTATAAATGATTTATAAAATTATTTACAAAATGTGGAAAATTATTCAAGAAATGGCAATACCAGACCACCTTACCTGCCTCCTGAGAAATCTGCATGCAGATCAAGAAGCAACAGTTAGAACTGGACATGGAACAACAGACTGGTTCCAAATGGGGAAAGGAGTATGTCAAGGCTGTATATGCCACCCTGCTTATTTAACATATATGCAGAGTACATCATGCAAAATGCCAGACTGGATGAAACACAGGCTGGAATCAAGATTGCTGGGAGAAATATCAATAACCTCAGATACGCACATGACACCCATCCTTATGGCAGAAAGTGAAGAGAAACTAAAGAGCCTCTTGATGAAAGTGAAAGCAGAAAATGAAAAAGCTGGCTTAAAACTCAGCATTCAAAAAACCAAGATAGTGGCATCTGGTCACATCATTTCATGGCAAATAGATGAGATGGGGAAACAATGGAAACAGTGACAGACTTTATTTTGTAGGGCTCCAGAATCACTGCAGATGGTGATTGCAGCCATGAAATTAAAAGACAGTTACTACTCGGAAGAAAATCTATGACCAACCTAGACAGCATATTAAAAGCAGAGACATTACTTTGCCAACAAAGGTCTTTTCCAGTAGTCATGTATGGATGGGAGAGTTGGGCCAAAGAGAAGACTCTTGAGCCCTGAAGAATTGATGCTTTTAAACCAGTGTTGGAGAAGACTCTTGAGAGTCCTTTGGCCTGCAAGATCAAACCAGTCAATCCTAAAGGAAGTCAGTCCTGAATATTCATTGGAAGGACTGATGTTGAATCAAAAACTCAAATACTTTGGCCACCTGATGCAAAGAACTGTCTCATTGGAAAAGACCCTTATGCTGGGAAAGATTGAAGGCGAGAGGAGAAGGGGACAACAGAGGATGAGATGGTTGGATGGCATCACCGACTCCATGGACATGAGTTTGAGCAAGCCATGGGAATTGGTGATGGACAGAAAAGCCTAGAGTGCTGCAGTCCATGGAGTCTCAAAGAGTCAGATAGGACTGAGTGATTAAACTGAGCTGAACTGAATAAATTATTTAGAGGAAAAGTACATAAGGGATTCTCAAAGTTTCTGGAAAATTTTTCTGTGTAATGTAAGGTCTTGCTAGAGCTGAATGATCTCAAGGAGATTTTGTAATTTGGTTTATAAATGGCAAGTTAATTTTAATTTAAGCCAGTTTACTTAGAAAATAATCTAATTTATTTGTAGAGGATGTTTAATTTGGAAATACCAATTTTCACAATAGATTATCGGTCTTGTAATTGTTACAAATCATGTCTTTCAAGACAGCAGGATATAAGGATCACTGTGTTTAAATATAAGGGTAACAAAGACCCATCTTCATTAACCATGCTTTTTGAAAGCCTATTAACAGTACTGTCCTACACTTACACCATGCCCAAAGCTTACATATATATGGAATATCCAAATCTCCAGGTAACTGAAATTTCCTAAGGAGTGAGGGGATTTAAAATCTCAAAAGAAAAGCTTAATTCTTTCTGGCTATGTTGTGAAACACAAAACTTCCTTCCTGATCAATACCCACTTCCATGTTTACCCATCCCCTACATCTTCAGAGCTCACTTGCTCTTTCCTACTAAAATCAGTATATAAGCTCACTTTGTGAGCCTACATTTGAAAATCCAATCTAGTTCAAGAAGGGAGACTGGCCATAAAAATCTGTGTCCATTATTTCCCCAAACTTTTGGAATAATAGGTATTCAACAGAAAAATTAAATATATTTTCTGAGCTTAATACATTTTCTTTCTGCTTACATTGCAGAGCTTAAGTGTGTATATAAATGGAATAAAGATTTGGCAAACTTTTGGAAGACAAAAGACATGTGGAATAAAAGCGGGAAAAATTCATAGAGGAGATTAAGGCCAATACCTATATGAAGTATAAATGATAAGATTTTAATACAAAACGTTCAAATTATCAGTGAGAAATGAGGATGAGACATCAAAATAGCTTTTGAAAGCAAGCAAAAATAGATTATAGGATGATTCCAGTAAATTAGGCCTAGAAATTGGACTACGTGATTTAACAGTTAACAAATAAAAGTATTGAAATACAAGTATCTTTGAAATATAGTGGTACAGATGTGTTTCTTTTCTTAATGAAAAAGATGCATTTCTTAATGTATTTTTGAGTTAATGAGTCAACAACTAGAGGCATAAATGAATTATTTAGAAAATGGAGATCCTTCCCAAAAAAAAAAAAAAAAAAATGGAAAAAATATACACTTTGCTTTGAAACTTGGATAAGGTTGAAGAGGAAATCAGGAAGGGGCAGGGATAAAGCATGAATGTTAATAGCCCATCGGAAGTTATCATGTAATTTAAAATATCTGAATTTTTTACTGTCATTCAGCATTGTTTATTATTCTCTTTGGATATACTTTATACCTGATATCAGAGATGTGAAACTGTCCTAGTTTTTTACCCAACTATCTGGACTGTCTCTTGAAGTCTTTATTACCAACTTTCCCTATCTTAGCCATTTTAAAAATTGCCAAATTTTCAATACCTGGGATCCCATATAAGGCCATTTTCCTTCTCATTCTGTATCCTCTATTTAGGTTAGTCGCTACTACTCAGCTTTAAATACCATAAATATGCAGACTGATCACATATTTTACTTCCAGATTATCTTAACTCTAGAACATACATTATCTCATCTCATCACTTGGATGTCTCGTAAATATGCAAATACAAGTGAAAAATCAAACCCTCAATGCCACCCTTCAAAAATATTTATTTCACAGTGTCCCTCACATGAGGAATGGACATCCAGTGCTCACAGCAGAAACCTGGAAAGAATCCTTGAAAGCACTCTCTCGATCACCCACATTTATTCCCACTTGAGTGAATTTCTAGTAAATGTTTCCTTCTTCTCATCTTATTACAAGTTACTTTAACTACTGTATCTTTAAATTTTTATTGAAATATAGTTGATTTACAATGTTGTGTTAGTTTCAGGTATACCTCAAAATTATTCAGATATAGATATTCTTTTTCAAATTCTTTTCCATTATATGTTATTGCAAGATATTAAGTATATTTCCCTGTGCTATGCAGTTGATTCTTGTTGGTTATATGTTTAAATGTGTATATTTTAATCCCAAAGTTGAACTATTTTAAAAATTTTCTAACTGGTTTGTCTCATCTTATTCCCATATCTCTCCAATTCTCTGCTCCAAAAGCAGTAAAATTGGTATTGTTGAAAATATAATCAAGAGATGTAGCATTTTTTCCTTAAAATCCTGTGTTCTTAAAATAAATACACCAAGTGTACACTGCAGTGACCAAAATTTTATATTTTTTTATTTGCTAATTTACTGCAAAAAAATTGAGTTCTTTGAAATTCTTTTAGGTTCAAGGGCAAGTTACTAACTCTACCTACTGTCCCATCCTGTCCAGTTTCCCTCAAATCACTTCTTCTCAATGCCTGCTCACTTGTGTTGTCTGGGATTCAATTTATTTTACTTAGAGACAAATTTGCTGACACTCAGATTTGATTTATACATCTCCATTACTACTTTGATAGCAGCTTTTACTTGTCTTTCATACCACTTATCACGATTGTTTAATGATCTGCATGAGTCTACCCATAGCCCCACCCATCAAAATGAAGTTCAAAGTTCAGTGCAACTAGAATTCAATCTCTTGTTTTTACTATTGATTCTACAATACTTAATTGGAACTTAGGATATACATGAGTTCACATATTTATAAATTCTATTTAAGATGTAGCTCTGATGAGATGAGCATGCTGTGCTGTGTGTAGTTGCTCAATCGTGTCCAACTCTTTGTGACCCCAGAGACTGTAGCCTGCCAGGCTCCTCTGTCCATGGGAATTCTCTAGGCAAGAATACTGGCGCGGGTTGCCATGCCCCCCTCCAGGGGATCTTCCCAACTCAGGGATCAAACCCAGGTCTCCCACATTTCAGGTGAATTCTTTACCATCTGAGCCACCAAGGCAAGGAAGCCCAAGAATAATGCAGTGGGTTACCCTCTCCCTTCTCCAGGGATCTTCCTGACCCAGGAATCGAACTGAGGTCTCCTGCATTGCAGGCGGATTCTTTACCAGCTGAGCTACCAAGGAAGTCCAACGTGAGCATGGGCTAAGTCAAAAAGTTAGCAGTGCAAAGGGAGGGTGATCCCTTGATAGATTATGCCAAATAAATACAATTACTGTTTCACACATATAAACTTAGGAAAAATAAACTCAATTGCAATTTCACACAAATGTAATATTTTAATGACATACACTACTTCCAAGAGGTTGAAAGAAGGTAAAATACAGAAGCAACATATCAACTATAGATATAGATAGTAAGATATAGGTTACTAAGGAAACTAGAATATCTTGATAGTCACTTGCAATTTGATTTGATGTAGGTATTTTAATCTTTAAAATTCAATTTTCAAAATTATACATATATTTCTTTTTACCTGGAATTTCCAGTTCTGTCTAATGAATTCAGTTTGCCTTGACCTTTGAAAACTGATTTTAAAAGATACCATAACTGATGATCAAGGTTATTATTCATTTGCTGCATGTCATTTTAATCCTCATTTTTAACAATAATTTTTCAAAAGTTGCTTAGATGGTAAAGAATCTCCCTGCAATGCAGGAGCCCAGGCTCAGTCCCTGGCTTAGGAAGATCCCCTGGAGATGGGCATGACAACCTACTCCAGTATTCTTGCCTGGAGAATACCATGGACAAAGGAGACTGGTGGGCTATAGTGTCTGGGGTCACAAAGAGTTGCACACGACTGAGTGACTTTCACGCACACATAGTTATTTTAATCTTTAAAATTTTACTTATAAAATTATACATATATTCCTTTTTAACCTGTAATTTCCAGCTCTGTCTAATGAATTCAACTTGACTTGACTTTTGCAAACTGATTTTTAAAGTCCTCTTAACTTATGATCAAAGTTATTGTTCAATTGCTGCATCTCATTTTAACCCTCTTTTTTAACAATAATTTTTCAAAAAGTACTGTGGAAAAATGATTTCCCACAACACTTTGAAATTTTCTGTCATAACAATCAACATGCCTGTTTGTATAATATTCAGTCTTTTCTATTGATAGAATCTGTAAGGCAAAAATCATGTCTTCCTCATTATTTTATTCCTAGTATCTACAACAGTTCTTAAAGCACTGTAAATATTTCATAAACTTAGTAAGTATAATCAAATAAGGAGAGGGTCAAGTCTCTTAGAAAACATAATTTAAGATAGATATTTGTGTAGGACAACTTAAAGTAGTTTAACATCTCAAGCATAAGCAAAGTATATAATTTATGCTGGATAATAACCATGGAAGTTACACTGTGCAAACAAAGACCTCACAAAAGAAATATTCTAGGGTCTAACAAATGAAGGGAATAAATACAAAACTTGAGTCAGCATCCTGTTTTCTTTTTAAGACCAATTAAATTCTAGCCAGTTTCTGTACCCTGATTTCAGTTTGTTTTACACAATCACAGAAAAGTGTTTTCATTTTAGACTATCATTTAAAGATTGAAGAAAATCTAACATAAAGTCAGGGAGCTGGAGCTTCTAAAAATCCCATATTCTAAGTCAAGTCTAGGATTTAAACTTTCAGGACAATGAACAAATAGATGCTGTATCCTTTTTGAGATTGACTTGGGCCAATATGAAACCTAAGATAAAAGCTAAAATATACACATTGAGAGAGGTGACATTCAGTTCAGTTCAGTTGCTCAGTCGTGTCCGACTCTTTGCGACCCCACGAACCGCAGCACGCCAGGCCTCCCTGTCCATCACCACTTCTGGAGTCCACCCTTTTCTTACTCTTTGTATAAATCCTGTTGGATTTGAGGCGGCTGATTCCTCAGGTATTGATTACATCCAGAAAGTGCTGTAAGTAAATTTGACTTCAATTAAGTGAAAGAGAAGTTCTTAGGAGATTCTCATATTAAAGTTTAGTTTAGTTTCTACAAAGTCTGCAACACAAAGTGAAATAAAATCTGGCGTGTTGGAATATGTGGAGCACAGAAAAACTTTAGGGCAGTAAAAAAAAAAAAATCTGCATGAAACTATAATGATGGATACATGTCATTATGCTGCTGCTAACTGCTGCTAAGTCGCTTCAGTCATGTCCAACTCTGCATGACCCCATTGATGGCAGCCCACCAGGCTCCCCCGTCCCTGAGATTCTCCAGGCAAGAACACTGGAGTGAGTTGCCAGTTCCTTCTCCAACGCAGGAAAGTGAAAGTGAAAGAGAAATCACTCAGTCGGGCCCGACTCTTCGCGACCCCATGGACTGCAGCCCACCAGGCTCCTCCATCCATGGGATTTTCCAGGCAAGAGTACTGGAGTGGGATGCCATACATTTGCCCAAACCCATAAAATGTATATCACCAAAACGTAACTCTAAGGTAAACCATTGACTTTGAATGCTTCTGCTGTGAAAATGTATGTTTGTTAGTTATAATAAATGATTTGTAACAAATCACTCTAGTGAAGAATGTTGATAAGCATGTGTTTAGAGCAAGGGATATAAGGGAAATCTTCTCAGTTTTGTATTTGCTTCTCAGTTTTCCTGTGGACCTAAAACCTATGGAAGAAATAAAGTCTCCAAAAAGCATCTCAAATCGGTAGCAATAATATAATAAGAAGCAAATTAATATTCTAAAAAATTGTTTGAATTAACACATTGTGATTTTATTATTTGGCTAAAGATTCACTCTGTTGTATTGCCTGTCACTAAACCTAATTACCAGCCTGTGGAAAATAACTCCATTGCTGAACATATCACATTGTTCTCAGCATATAACAACACAAAACCTATCACCACAGCTATTAAATAGATTAATGATCTACTTTTACTGTAAAATTCAGAAGAGTTATGATGCAAAAAAATTTGAAACTCAGTTAAGACAAATTCTCTTATTTATATATTGACAAAAATCCACATTTTCAGTCTATATGCACATACATTTCACATATATATGTATTCAATATGTCATTTCATGTGTAAACACATGCACACATGCATACACATACATGAATGGTTCCTAACAGCCACCATCAATTTCGTGTGATCAACTCCACATACATGTAAAGCAGTTTCAAAATTAACTCACACCCTCATGAGATATCACTTTACTCACTAGACTGCAGTGCCTATATACAGTCCCTTTTGCATTAGACTTGCAGCTTCCAGTCATTTTTAAAGTTACTGAGGTCAGCATCTCTCTTTTCATCACCTTCATGTGGTTGTGTAATATATTTGTAGGACAGATATTTTTACCACAGTCTGAAATCAATCTAGAAATCCCCCACCCTCCTAGTGGATTTTATTTTTAATTTAGAAACTCTTAAGTTTCACTTTTGCTATAAAGTGATAGTTTTGAAAAGCAAAGAGTGTCACATATCAAAAAGTATCATGCAGAATAGTTTCAGCATCCTAAAAATTCCTTGTGCTTCACAAACAACCCTTCCTCTTTTCAAAACTCTAGGTAACTAGTGATTTGTTTTTCACCTTTTATAGTTCTGTCTCTTTCAAACTGTCATGTCAATGGAATCACACAGATTTTAACAATCTCAGTCTTGATTCTGTACTTAGAAATATGCTTTTAAGATGCATCCTTATTGCTGTGTGGAATTATAATTTTTCCTTTTGACTGTCAAATAGCATTTTGTACTTTAATGTACCACAGTTCATTCATTCACTCACCAACTAAAAAACAACCTGATTGGTTCCAGTTTTTGGTGATTATGAATAAATGTGATATAAACATCTATGTGCAAATTTTTCCATGGGAATATGTTTTTTGTTGTTGTTTTTTTTAATTAATTTTTATTTTTTAGTTTGTTTTGTTTTACAATACTGTACTCGTTTTGCTATACATTGACATGAATCAGCCACGAGTGTACATGAACTCCCAATCCCGACCCCCACCTCCCCCCTCCCG
>SJXQ01003852.1:533954-549344 GCA_006408695.1 Aepyceros melampus | reverse complement strand
AGGAGAGAGGCTGGGGGTGTTTGCCTCGTTGGCCCAAGGAGTCTTCCCAGATCGTAGTTTTAGAAACGGGAGTTCCCTCCCTCCTCTGGAGTTTCCAGCCCGCTGGGGCATCCGGAGAGGCCTGGGATAGGAGAGGTAGTGATTTCTGCCGCTCCGTTTCAGCGGCTCTTTGAGTTTCAGCTTCCACCGGAGGAGGTTGGCTTTCTTTTCAGACGGAGTTGGTCAGGGGGAGCGAGCTGTGCTGTCTCCTCGGGTCCCACACAGCTGCAGCCTTCGAGGGTTAGGCGCCTGAGGGAAGATGGCCTTCAGGTGGGGTCTGTGCACCATTCCTGGGTCTTCCCTTTCTCTCCTTTCCCCCAGTTGTCCTGTATTTCTGTGGTTAAGGAGGGTTGGCTGCTCTGAATCTCCACGGCTACTCATTATGCTGTTTACCAAACACTCCCTGGCTGTCCTGATGAAAATCAGGAGGCCAGCTCAGAGATTTTAAACCTGGGCTACAAGCAGTGAGCTCACACCAGTTTTTCCCTTTCTCTGCGGTTCCCTTGGTCCCCAGTATTCCCAATATGCTGAAGGATGGGCAGGTTGGAGCCCTGGGCAAGGGAACCAAGCAGGTGGTCCCTGTTGAATGCTGGCCTTCCCTTCCTGCCTGAAATTTCTTATTCTGCTTGAATCACCAGCCTGCCGGCAGCCTCCCCATAAAGTCATTGAAGGGGAGCCACTACAACTGGGATTTCTCTTGAGTCATGTGGGAAACAATAATCTGTGTGCACTTAATTCTAGAGTTTCACAGTCTCCTCGGTGAGGTTAGTTGAGATATGAGATCACTACATCAAAAACTTTTCTGTGCTGTGTTTTTCTCTTGACAATCATCTGAGAGCTTTAAAGAAACTGGTCACAAGGCTGATGATATTTATTACGTGGGAAAGGAACGAAGCACAGAAGAACAGAGAGATTAGGTCTGTACTCCGAATTCACTTTTTGGGAGAAGAATGATAACTCATTTGAATGGAAATGTCATTCTTAATTCACACTATTGGGGAACTGGAACTTTATTATTTTTAGTCTCAAGTATGTAAGATATAGTCATAAGATTTAAATAATCTAAAAGTAGGTATGTATAAAAGCAATATCTGGGTTTTGAACACAGCTTGTTGCTGAAACATAGCTGGCTTTCCTCAGTCCTGGATGCCCAGTCCAGATTTCTCATGGCCAGGCAGTTTCTGGGGTGGGAGCTGAGAGCCATTTGTCTTTAAATTTTCTCATTTGTTTATCCACTTGGAAGTCTGTTCGGACAAGGGCCTCATGCTCAGGTTTCCTTCCTCTGACTGGGTCACGGTTGATTCCAGGATGTTATGGAATTATCAAAAAGATGGCATAGATTCCTTAATAATAGTAAGAGCAGCTTGTGTTTAGAGATCATGATAGCTTTTACCAAGTGCTCTCTGGCCACCCTCACCTGGACCTCTCATCTGACTCGGGCCTGCCTTATCTGCCATTGGATTGTGCTGGTGACTTTGTGAAGGCCACCCTCTAGATTATTTTTGTAATGACCACATTCGTGTGAGTGATGGTGCTGGCATTTTTTTTTTCCAATTAAGATTGTTTGGAAGTGCAGCTGCATGCCTGAAGGCAGCAGGACTGTGCCTTCCTTAGGAAGTCAGCTTGCATTCCATGCGTAGAGACCTTTATGGCCCTGGCTGGGATCTTTCACATACCTGAAGGCATGTCAGTGCCTGAAACCATGTCAGTGCCTGAAACCTGGTTGCTGATGGGCTCAATTCTGGCCCTGGGATGGCTGTGTAGGAATTCCTTCAGATTTTTGTATTCAAACGATTGTGCTCTACCAACTGGAGATGATCTTTAAAGAACTCAAAGCATTCTGTGCAATGCAACATTCCTGGCATACACGTAGTTCCAAAGGTAACTATTTCAGGGCCAATGGCCATCTAAAAGCACAAGCTTTAATAGTTTGATTAAAGACACAACATGACAAAAATGCCTTACTTTAATATATTATCTTGCATTTATTCCCATGATTGTATCTTCTGTTTGCTTGGTAAAACAGAGCATCATGGATTCTAGTTTTCTTGTTTCCTAGAATAAAGCTTTAGTTTCAGTATTAAAATGTCATTTGAGAGTGTCCTGACATTAGGCACTGAAAGAATAAGATATGAGAGTGTAGAAATGAATAAAATGCTGTCTCAGTGATCAAAGGCCTCAGCAAGAAGCCTTAGGAAAATGAAAGGAGGGAAATTTTGCTATAACTTTAGAAAGAACATATGCAGTGGTTTGTATAATATTAATGTGCTCTATGGCTGTATGAGATTTATGTGACTTTTTCCCTCCCTTGAATGTGGGATTGTAGAGTGTAGATGGAGACTAGGAGCCCTGGGCTCGGTCCAGCCTCTTCCTGACTAGTCCTGAGCCCGGGACAACCACATACCTTAGGGTCTCAGTTTTTATGTTTGTAAAAGGAGCGCCTGAGAGGTTCTTAACTGTTTGAGAAACTGATAACAAGTACAGACCTCTTCCCAGAAAGCACACCTGTGGACAGCATTGGAGGCCTGGACCCCAGATTAGGAACTCCTGGATCTGGAAAAAAAAAACAATACCTGTCTTGTTCCTAGATTGATAGCAGATTGGAAACCGTCTCCCTTCATGGAAAAAAAAAACAATACCTGTCTTGTTCCTAGATTGATAGCAGATTGGAACTCCTGGATCATCTCACCTCTAAGCTCCCTCTCACCTCTGATATTCTATAATCCTATTTTCCTGGTCATTTTTGAACTAATAATAATAATGCCTCGTATTTATGGAAAACACTCCAGAGCATTTTCATCTCTTCTTTTTTTTTAGTCCCCTAAACATTTCTGAGCAGTGTGGGTGGTGATGGATACTCCTTCTTAGGATAGGAGTATTCTTCTCTCCTAGAGAGAGGGGTACCAGGCTTGGCCACCACTTTAGTAGGATTACATAGCCAGCAGCCTGTCCTGGGACCAGAGTCGGGGCTCCTGATTGCCAGCCTGGGGTTTTTCCATTAGGTTTAGCTTCCTTGGTGGTTGTCATTATGAGTTATGTTTGGCAGTGTAAATATCTCAGAGTGTGTCACTTACAGAGGAAATATTTTTCTTCTGCTGAAAAGACTGGTTTGTTTTTTTGTTTTTTTGGTCTGAATTTGGATCACTAAACACCTTTCTTGACTGTCAAAAGGTTACTTATTATGTTTTTGTTATTTTTTTTATGCCATACTTTTCACTGGGAAACGTTTGTAGGACTTGAGTGTTTTGAGCATACTTGTTTAATGTTTATTGATTAATGAGTACACTGAGATGATTGCTTTCCAGTTGCATGGCACTTGAGAAACTTGTGAAATAAATGTTAAGAGAAAATTCCTAACATTTGACTTGTTCTGGTAAATATGTCCTCACAAATGAGACTTTTCCTGCAGCCTGAGAGGCGCCTCCCTGAGCCCAGAGCCACTGGGTGGGTGGGTGCAGGTGGGGTGGGGAGGGTGTTTGAGAGTCAGGTATGGATTGTGCCAACCACCGTGACTATCCACAGGGCTTCCTGTGGCCCTCTGGTCAGATTCTGAATAGTTTAGGGACTTTTTTTTTTTTCAGTTTATTAACAGAGTACAGAGTATCAGCTACGTAGAGAAGTTGTGTATGCAAAAGTATACTAAAGTTTAAAGCCTCACAGATATTAAGTGGTTTATTACTGATGAAAAGACTCATCATAATGGGAAGATGTGTTGAAGAATCAGACTTGAAGGAACTAGGATGGCCTACAGCAAGTATCTCTCAAATGTAGTATACGTATGTGTTCTGTTACGTCTGTTACCTGTAAGGAGACTGGCCAACTCTCCAGGCATGGAAAAGGGTTATTTGCTCATTTCACAGTGCACTTCTTTAGAATACTGGAGAGACTGAGGCAGACATGCACAGCCTCACTGAAGTCCAGCATAGCCTGATGTCATATGTCAGCTTCCTGGGAATTGCTCGCAAGAGGCAGTGGTGAGGGAAGGCTGTCAGAGGGCAAGGCTGGTGATGAAGGGTAAACTCCAGGCAGCTGCTACTGGGCAGAAGTGGCATCCAGTTAACTATATTGCCTGCCATGAAGTCTGCTAGTGTTTATGGGCCCTCCTCTGACTTGGTTGGGAAGATCCCCTGGAGAAGGAAATGGCAACCAGCTCCAGTATTCTTGCTTGGAAAATCCCATGGACAGAGGAGCCTGGCGAGTTACAGTCCACAGGATCACGAAGAGTTGGACACAACTGAGCACACGCATGCTATGACGCACACGCGCCGTGGCCAGGAAACTTGCATCTGTTGGCTCTTTTCTTCCAGAGGCCGGTCTGTGATTTAAATATTGATAGAGTAGCAGAGTTGTTAGTAGTGAGCTGGGGAACTCCATTAGGCTGCTGTGTCAAAGTTCCTGCTTTTTATTTAAATTTCATTTCCTGAGCTGTTTGAAGGGAGTGTGTACTGATGAGGGGAGGTGTGCAGGGTGGGTTGAAGGGAGCCTTCCTGGCCACTGTGTGTGTAGTGCCCCTGATGCTTGGCTCTGCTCACAGCTCTAGGATACTGAGATTCAGGTGACTGTTAGGAGGTGAGCTTAGAAGCGATCCCATCTTTGTGACAGTAGCAGATGGGAGTAAGTACTAAGGAAGGGCAGACAGAGGAGGGTGGGTCTGACTGCCTTCGGGACACTGCAGAGAGCTGACCTTCAGGGAGGTGACGCGGCAGTGGCTTTACTCTCCAGGCGGGTGATGACTGGAAGGAGAGTCCCAGGCCGAGGTATGGAGTTGTAAAGAACGTGGAGGTGTGAGAGGGGCCCCTGAGGGTGGGCAGGCTTCATATTGCATGACCTGCCTTGTAGACCAGGCAAGGATTTGAGCCTCCTTCTGGAGGATGGAGGAGCCATTTTGGGGTGGCAGAAACAGCAGGTTGAAGCTCTGCACAGGAGTGAGACATCAGGCGAGATGTCAGGGATATAGATGGGCAAGGGGTGTTTCAAGTGGCTCATTTTAACAAAAGTCACTTATGCCCCGGGAGGCTCAGGGATTTCCATGGAAATTCTTAGGAAGCAGTGCTAATCTCTAATGAGAGGGGCTTCCACAGTGGGATTGGCATCAGTCTGGACTCAATTTCTTTGCCTGTATTTATGTTGCAATACAGCAGCTGCCTGGGGTCTGCTGCTCTTTTCATGTGGCTTATGCTCACAGATCCACACAGTGTGTATCTTTCACTGCCAGTTCCCTCAAAAAAAAAGGTAATATTGCAGTAGATATACCAGGTAGCATGGCTTCAGAGCCACACAGCCCTGAGTTTGAGTTCCAGCTCCACTACTAGGCAGTTTCCTTGGCCAAATGCTTCGATATCTCCCAGACCAGGGTACTGACAGCCCCTCCTCATATGACTCGAGGAGGGTAATGTGTGGGAATGAACTGTAGACCCTGAGCTCAGCACCTGTGCCTGGTCTGTGGTGCCAACTCAGTAACGTTTATATCCCTCGAAGTGCAGTGCCTACTGAGTGAATTGGCTAATTAAGAGAAAATACACCTTTAAAGGTCTCAAACTGATGTTACACTATCCAGTTCTGAAAATCCTAAGATGCAGTATTATTTTCTCAGCCTAAGTCTATTCAGTATCACTCAGACCTTTCCTTGGTGACTCAGGGTCACAGGGACGCTGTTGGAGTAGTTGATGTGGACGAGGCTTCCAACCCTGCTTGGAATACCGTCCCATCCTGCCACTGACAAGGCCTGTCTTGTCTGTTCTCTTCCTCTAAGCTTCTCTCTGATTCTGTCCTCTTGGTTGGGGTGAAGGCCTGAAGGCGATCTCTCCCTGGATTTTGAGGGCAGCCCTGCCACACAGAGGCCTCGTTCCCATCTGGGCTGGTGATTCTGTGCTCGAGTTGAGCATTACATAGGCTGTTAGAAAGCCTGATCTTTGGTGCTGTGACGCTTTAGTGACTCAGAGTTGGAAGGGAACCTTTTTGATGGTGACAATAGCTTATACGCAGGTAATGAAAAATATAAAGCCTTGAAAAAGCAAATTGTAAAGCAATAGGTACACTCATCACATGTGTAAAATATTAAAACAATATACAGTGACTATAGTTAAGGTTGTAGAATAATGGAAAGTTCTTGATTTCTGCACTGTTACATTGCCTTTTTACTTTAAAAATTAAATTTAAGCAATTAGTTGACTCCATAATTAAAATAAATAAATAAACAGCTTGGTTGCATAGGTATTTTCATTTTACCAGGAATCTTCCCATAGTCCTCATTTTGTTTTCAAAACAGCCTTGTTGGTCTGCTCCCCTCTTCATTTTCCAGAGGAAGATAAGAGGGAGGTATGGAGGGGCAGTGGTTTTGCCTGAGGCTGGCCAGCCAGGACCCCATGTGGGCCTCAGCTTGAGTCCATATTTCTTAGACAGCCCAGTTATGGGGGTCTCTGCTGCAACCTGCAGGGTGGTCTTTAACATAGAGAATAAACTGTGGCTAGTGCTTTGAAGTTTCCTACTGAATATGTGAAATTTTATTATTGTAAAGTGATACCCAAGCCATAGTTTGTGAACATTTTCATATTTTAAACAATGCTTGTGTTCCATGGTATCCAATTATGTTGTCGCCAACTAAGTGTGCCAAGTGTGAGCTGTGATCTTCAGAAGAACCACAGAGCAGGCTCCGCAGCCCATGTGGACCTCCAGGCCTGCTATTAGTGGGTTCTGTAGCTGGCTGATTGTTGGAGGAGGGAGCGGGCCTACCTGGGTGCTGTTTAGCTGAGACATGACGATGTTTTAATTAATGAAGTGATTGTGCCCTCTGCACCAGTGAAGGTGTCATCAATTAAGGAGCCTGGCAGCCAGTGAGGAGGGCAGAGCAGAGGCTGGGCATTGCCGTCTGGGACAGGCCTCTGGCTGTGGGGGCTCGTGGGGGACCCTACAGGAAGCTTTACGCTCCTGCTCATTCAGTTTTTGCTACAGATGGAGTTAACTCCACTTTACACAAGAGTAAACTAAAGCTCTCAGAGATGAAGTGACCTTCACGGGGTCACCGGCAGAGCTGGCCCTCTGCCTGACTCTGAAGCCATGCTTATCTGCTGTCTTGAATAAGTGCATTCTGAGTCACTTGTCCTCAAATATGAAAAAAATCTGTAAGTTAATCTCCCTTTCCCATCTCTCAGAGACACAAGAAAGAGGCAAGTTATTAGTCTTTTGTTTAAGACAGGATCTCTGCCTGCAACTAACTTGATAATCTAAGAGTTTGCACTAATGTATGCAGTGGGGAGATACGGCATAAAGGGAGAGGCTTTTGAACAGCTGAGCTGGGACTTCAGAGCTCCTGGCTTCAGTGGGAATTCTCCTGCCTCATCTTCCACTAGCTGCTTTCTGAAAGGTGCTGTATGACATTGAAAAAGCGCTCACTTAGGGGAGAAGAAATTACATTTCTGTCAAGCGTCCATTTGCACTACACTGCGTAAGACTGCAGAAGAGCGTCACATTTCATTGGCATGACAGCAAAGGAAGATCTCTATGCAGGTAAATTACAGCAGATGTTTGTTTTTATGCTTGTAAATATCAGTCACTTTTATTTCAAAAGACTTCCTTTGCTTTCTGGTCTTTTAAAAATTGAAGGCACAACATAGAAAATAGAGTTCTTTTGAATAAAGAACTCTTTGTGTTCTATTTTCCATATGCTTTGCGGTTTAAAGTTATCTTAGAAGCAGTAGCTGCACCTACTAACTGACTGCTTTGTTCTCAGCTTCAGAAGAGGCTGGAGAGCTGTGTTGCCCCTGTCTGTCCTCACAGAGACACTCGAGACTCCCAGGTTGCCAATTTGAACATGAGGGTACTGCAGGTAGTGAGACCATGTGCTGAGCCCAAGGTCCCCAGGGGTATTGACAGGGGAGAGAGTTTGAAGCCTGCACTGGCTACATTGTGTTGAGGGTGAGAAAGATTCCTGGTAAACTGAAATTTTACCAGTGGTAAAGAATCCACCTGCAGTGCAAGAGATGCAGATTTGATTCCTGGGTTGGGAAGATCCCCTGAGGAGGAAATGGCAACCTACTCCAGTATTTCTTGCTAGGAAAATCCCATGGACAGAGGAGCCTGGCAGGCTACAGTCCATAGAGTCGCAAAGAGTAGGACATGACAGCGCACACACCCACCACCTGGCTACATGTCCCTGTCTCTCCTCATCAGTCTACACTGTTACAGTTGTGTTATTCAGTCCCCTTAAATATTTTATAAAATATTTTCCATGTTATTATCATTGTTCTTAAAAAGATTTTTAATGGTCGTGTAAGCCTGTTGATGTAATGAGATTAAAACATTCCCCTGATAATGGACATTTTATGGTTTGTTTTTTTTTTTTTTGCTCTATTATAGATGCATTTGCAGTTGACAATTTCATTTTTCTTTTTTCATTTGTATAATTAGTTCCTGGGTATAAATTCCCAGAATTAGAATTCTTGGATTAAAAGATATGAACATCTTAGAGTGTTTTGAAAGCCTGCTCTGTCACTTCTGGGTTTATATTTCTGATTTTTAAGAGAAAAAAATTGAGATTTTTTTTTTCTTTTTCCTCTTTAAATTACTTTGGCCTTTAGAACTTTCAAGTATCTGTGAGATAAACTTTTGTGAGGTTTTCTTAAATGAGTCATATTTCCTCCCAAGTTTCTGGATATAATTTTACTTGAATGAGATATTTTACTTCATAAGCAAGAAGCAATCTTTGAAAAAGTCGTTATTACTTTCTTTATTAATCATCTGAGCTAGCGTTCTACATTCCTTTAGTGGTAAACGTTTGTGATTGCATTCTTTCATCTGTTCAGCTGTCATGATGCTCTGAACCAGGGTCTGACTCAGAACTTGTTTTCTTTTCCTCACTTGTAATATGCATCTTGGGAAAGACCATGCAAGATTGTTTCTGCTGATGTCACCTCCACCAGGACAGCCTAGGGGATCTCGCCACCCTTGCATTTCTCTGTAGCTCTGAGGGACATTGCTATCTCTGCCATCACTAGAGGCAAACATTCCAGAGAAGTACTGGGACATTCATTCTGTTGGTGTTTGTTCTTTTTCTTTTCTTCCTTTCTTTTTGGCTTGTTTATTTTTCCCTTTTGAAGTCACCTTGTCCTTTACTGTGGATTGGCCTACCTTTTCACATTCCACTCTTCTTAGGTGTTCACCTGCAGATTGAGCGGAGTCCTGTTTTCTTTCCTGGCGGTTCACTTCTCAGGGTCTGCAAAGACAAACTGCTTAGCAAGGACAGGAGGGCCCTGGGTGGGGAGCAGTGGCCAGACCTCAGCCCTCACCCTCGGGTCCCCGCCCCTGGATGCCTGCTGCTCGCTTCTGTTGCACCCGAAGGAGGCTGTTTCCTCTTTAGTTCTCTGGTCTTGTCCTGGGCAAAAACTCCTCTTTTCTTGGTTCCTCTTATCCTTGCTAAGAAAGTCTGATGTTCGCAACACAACAAAACATCACTACATATTAAGGCTGAAGTAAGAGGAAATAATCACAAACTACACAGAAGCATGGCAAGAGCTTTGTTTCTCAGGCACAAGTGAGTTTTTGATGCCAGTGCTGTGGGCCTGTCTGACTGTATTGGCTCAGCTAGTGTTGCCTAGCTTCCTGCTTCCCTTTTCCACCTGTTTATTCAGTCAGTAAACCCAAATTTTAGAGTAATGCTTTGTTCTCTGCTTGATAGTCTGTGTTTTTATTACACACATGGAAATTGTACTTTGCCCTGGTTTCCGCAGATGCCTAAACATATCTGGTGGCTGTTGCCTGGTCAGCTGGCTGAGCTGTGGTTTGTGTGTAAGGTGAAGATGCTGGTGGTGGCTGGATGGAAGCCCTAAGGCTTCCTGTGGCTTCTCAACCAAGCTAGATGATAACCACTAAGCTCCAGAGGTACACGGTCATAACATCCCTTTGTCCTTTCCATATTTCCTGTTTTATTTCCTGAGAAAGCTCTGCCCAACTGCCCCAGCTTGGCAGGGTGTGGCACGGAATGGAATGGGGTGACTATTTCAGGACATGGACCTTTGAACCATGAGGCATGATTCCTCAGCAGCCCTTAGCCCCAGCTTTATTCTGGGTTGGACAGGTTGCACATCGTTCCATCAAGTTTCTTCTGCTTTCTAGAACTGTGGTGGGTGACTGGAGCCCAGAGTTAGGCCTTACCTGATAGTCTCACAGAAAAGGGGCCTTGAAGTGGGGCCAGAGCTGGTAGTCTGGCCATGCAGAGGTCGTGGAAAAAAAATTTGATTGGATGATGGAGTGCTGCAGTATGCCTCCTTTTATGAAAATATAGTGAAGTAGTTGGTACAGTAAATTCCAGACTTTTGTTATTTTGCTTTTTAGATTTCTTTCTTTCTTTCTTGGTCTTGCAGGTGTAGGTCTGAAGTTGCTTAGTTGGGGTTGGACTGGGCTGTCTCATTACCTCCCTTTAAAGCTCAGACAAATTTGTTTCCATAATTGGAATAAATCTCCAGAATTGCTATTTTGGACCTGTGCTAGTTTGTCTACAACTTCCACTAGGAACTTGCAGGTTCGTGAAATTTAGAAATAGTTAAAATAGCATGCTCTCTTAACTTATAAGTAAAAAGGCAGGGGGAAAAAAAACCCCAAACCTTTAAATCCTTGCCTTACAAAAACTTAATGTTAGTGGTGTGACTGGAAGAGGGGGAGGCCCACTCTCAAGAGGCAAACTCTGTCAGCACCCCTGCCCCACCCTGAACTCCTGGGGAGTGGGTAAGAGGAAGGAGCTTTCCCTCCTTGGGGTGGAGGTGGAAGATTCCAGTATCCAGAGGCTGTGACGTGCTGCTTCTGTGCCCTCTGCAGGCTTCTGCTGTTGATGGGGGCCTGACTTTTCATCTCAGGCTGCTCTCTGCTGTAGGAGGGCCTTCTTGGAGCAGTGGGACAAGCCCTGCTGAGTAATGGTCATGGGCCAGCCCAGTGTTCTGTGCTGCAGGTGTATGTCGCGAGTTTATTGCCTGGGCTTGAATCCCAGTTCTGCAGTTTATTGTGGGTCCTTGGGAAGTTCCTGATCTTTCTGTGCCTCAGTTACCTCACTTCTAAAATGGGCACAATGAGAGGATTGTTGTGAGGGCAGGATGAATAAGTATGTGTCGTGTTCTTGCCTGAGACAGTGTTGCGCTTTGAACGCCCCGTTTAGTGTGGCCATTGCGTGCCTCTAAGCCTCCCAACTGTCCTGCCATGTGACTCTTTGATTCTGACTTTGCAGTTGAGGAACGAGGCTCACAGAAGCTTAGTAAGTCCTCAGACCCAGATCTGCTTAAAGTTCTCTCTTGGTGGTTCCCCACAGGGAATCTGATTCTCCAGGGCATTAGAGGATGATTACAAAGGGCTATACCCACCAGGTGTACTTTGTAGATGTATTTTTTTTTTAACTGCCCTTGTGCACACAGAAAGACACACAGACACACAAAACATTTATATGTTACTGTATAAAAATGATGCTATGATTATGATTAATAAAATAACAGTTCATTTTAAAGCTTGAATTTATTGTAGTCTTTTGTCTTGATTTCCTGAATCATTGAATCAAAAAGTACTATCATTTAGGAATCTCAGGACCTTGTTAGTCTTAAAACAAAGCATCCTTTTGTGGGGAGAATTCAGTAACTGTCTATTGTTGCCCTTTTCTTGCCCTGTATCTTCGTGTGTGTCCTTCTGTATTTCTGGCATCTGGATGCCTTCTCAAGGACCATTCTTCCTGAGATTTTTGGGTTCGGAGAAGCCCTGAGGCTCGGAGGGGGAAGTTGTCCCTTTGTTATCTGACCAGGGGGTGCTTGTTGGAAGTCTAGTCCTGAGAAAGTCCAGAAGGTTTTCTAAGTGGAGCTTCCAGTCTAAAGGGTGAGGCAGGTTTGGAGGAGTCTAGGTTTGAAAGCCCAATAGAATGGAGATTGGGGAATGAGGAGTTAGGGTGGTGGACAAGAGAGAACCTGTAGGATTTCTGAGCAGGATGGGATGGACAAGGCAGCTGTTGTGGCTTCTTTCCTTGGCTTCCCTTCTCAACCATGTACAGGGACAGAGGCCCTGGAATTCCCTGTTCCAGTAACCCCAGCATGATTTCGAGACGTGTTTGGGCCTCTTCCCTGGCTGTGTTCCACAGAGGGTGGACCGTGCCATCATGGACATATGCCTCAGGCTGAGACGTGGCCAAACGGTGGCTGTGTACAGGGCGTGTACGTGTAGATGGGGCTGGAGTGCCCCACAAGTACACCGGGGGGCCTGTGGTACAGGCCCCTCACTGTTGTAGATCCATTGTGTATTTGACCTCTGTAAGTGATGAAGCCATGCTTAGTTATTGAGTGTGCTTGTCCCACACCATCTCTGCTGCTTATGGCCACGTGCAGAGCTTGAAGGTGTCCCTCCTTGTCTGACAGCTGGGACTTGGGGAGGTGGGTTCAATATCAGGCCTGTTTCCTACTCAGCTGTTCTTAGCGTTAATCCAGCCACACCAGAGGAGGACTGCTTGCACCATGCCATTTACGCAAAACCTGCTTCTCGGGCTTAGCTGTTGGAGGTCTTTGGGATTTTGTTAGCGTTTTGGCACAGTATCAGAGGGATTCCAGTCTACATCATAGTCTTTTTTAGAGCTCACATTTTATTTCCTCTCTAGCCTGGAAGATTCAGTAAACAACTTTAATACTGTCATATAGAACTTTAACTTGCAGCATAGCACAGATACTCTGGCTTGGAGGTAAATAGCTCTTCTAGAAACAAGTCAGTTCACTTCAGCAGCAGCAAAGCAGCATTTACAAGAACCTTTCCGGGCACATTCTTCTTGTGCCTTCTTGTCCTCTGGGAGGGGAGGGACACTGTGTCTCAGTCACTTGCCCAGCCGTGATGTCGCCCTGTGACCATCCCAGGGCTGCTGGGGCTGAAGTGCCCCTCAGGTTGGAGATGGAGGTGAGTGTGGGACCTGCCCGATGACTGTGGAGCCTTCAGTGTGTCCCTGCTCAGAGAGCCACTAGAGCTGGTCTGAAACCATGTCCTCACCAAAGAGAGAAAAAGAAAGACAGACTTGGTAGTTTTTCTGTGTTAAGGTTAGCAACTGTCTTTTCTTGGGAAGGAGTCTTTTGGTATAAGATTGTGACCTTTATATCTCTTAGTCTGAAAATGTCTTTTCTTTTGGTAGTGGTGATATGAGCTGGTAGTTTTTTAAAGAGTATACTTACTTGACAAAATAAAGTTAGCAGCCTTCTGTAACTTGCCTCCAAAAGTCTATAAAGGATTTTGTTATAACTCAGACAATCAGTTGCACGTATGTAAAGTATATGGGGTGATGAAGTTTGACACGTGAGTACGTCCATAAACCATCACCACATGCAGGATAATGAACATGTCTATCACCCCCAAAAGTTTCCCTGAGCCCCTGTAGCCCCTTCTGCCTGCCCCTCATTACTCCCAGGTGGATGTTGGTCTGCATTCTGTCACTGAAGATTAGCTTGCACTTTCTACAATTTTATATAAGTAGAATCATACGCTGTATCCTTTTTTTTTAGTCTGGCTTTTTACACTTCTTATAAATTATTTTGAGATTCATCCCTGTCATAACATATATCAATATTTCATTCTTTTTAATCCAGTGTATAGATATGCCACACTTTGTTTATTCGTTCATCAATTTTTTTTTAGTATATTAAAAAAAAGTAACTTTAAAAATTTTAATTTGTTTATTTTTGGCTGCCCTGGGTCTGCATTGCTTGGCATAGGCTTTCTCTGGTTGTGGCGAGTAGGGACTACTCTTTTGTTGCGATGCGTGGGCTTCTCATTGTGGTGGCCTCTCGCTGTGGAGCCGACCTTCTATACACAGGCTTCAGTAGTTGTGGCACATGAGCTCAGTGGTGGCCAACGGGCTTAGCTGCTCCATGGTATGTGGGATTTTCCCAGACCAGGGATTGAGCCCATGTCCCTGCATTGGCAGGTGGATTCTTATCTACAGAGCCACCAGGAAAATCCCTCATTCACCTACTAATGGACCTTTGGGCTGTTTGTAGTTAGGGCTATTACAAATAAAGCTGTTATGAACATTTGTGTATCCAGACATGCTTTCATAGCTCTTGGGTAAATACTAGAATGGTACACCTTGATGATAGCAGTGTTGGTTTAACTTTTGAAAACACTGCCTAAATATTCTCTATTTCTAAAGTGCTGTACCATGCTACATTCTCACGAGCAATGAGTGAGAGTTGCAGTTCCTCCATGTCTTTGCCAATATATGATATGGTCATCTTTTTAATTTTTGCCATTTTAATAGGTCTGTAGTAGTGTCTCACTGTGGTTTTAATTTGCATTTCCCTGATGACTAGTGATGTTGAGCACCTTTTCAAGTTTGATTTGCTGTCTAAATATCTTCCTTGGTGAAATGCCTATTCAAATCATTTGCCCATTTAAAAAGTTGGGTTGTTTATTTTATTAATTAGTTTTGAGATTTCTTTTGTATATTCTGGATACAAGTCCTTGTGAAATTTATGATTTACAAATATTTTGTCTCAGTCTGTAGCTCGTCTTGTCTTCATTCTCTTGGCAGTGTTTTTTGAAGAGCAAAAGTTTAAAATGAATAAAGTCTGTTCTTCTATGGTTTGTGCATTTTTGGTTGGTGTCATAGCTAAAATCTTTGCCTAACCAAGGTCACATGTTTTCTTATAGAGATTTTGTAGTTTTAGTTTTTACATTCAAGTCTATGATCCATTTTGAGTATTTTTGTGTGTATGGAATAAGATATGCTGCTGCTGCTAAGTCGCCTCGGTCATGTCCGGCTCTGTGCAACACTACAGACGGCAGCCCACCAGGCTCCCCCGTCCCTGGGATTCTCCATGCAAGAATAATGGAGTGGGTTGCCATTTTAAGGTATGGGTGAAGTTTATTTTTTTGCCCATGGATGTCCAGTTGTTTCAGTGCTAGTTGTTGAAAATTCCTCCAAATTCAGCGGGGGCTTAGTTTTTAGTCAGTGGAATCCAAAACTCTGGAAGCTGGGGTTCCAGGCACACACATCTTGTCCCTTTCATGACTGTTTCCTGTTCTCATCAGGTTTCACGTAGCCTGGCTTTCTTTTTATTTTGTGTGTGTCTTAAGCCCCGTGACGGCAGAGGTGCTGTCGCTGGGCAGTGTGTGAGTAAGGGGCTGGGAGATGCCTGCCGTGATCCTGTGTGGTCTCGTCCTAACTCTGGGCCTTCCAGAGGTCTGGGCACAAAGCCTGAAAGATCTTCCTGGTGGGTGGGTTCCAGGCAATGCCTCTTTTCCAGAGGTGACTGTGGAGGCCTGCCAGGTACAGGGAGGTGCAGGGACAATACGCTTTCTGTGCCTGAGTGGGTGGGGATGCGCCCAGGCTGGGGTGTGGCTGCCGTTGAGGAG
>SJXQ01003852.1:441494-533700 GCA_006408695.1 Aepyceros melampus | reverse complement strand
CAGTGTGACCTGTCGCCAGCCTGAGAAAACATGGCTCCATTCTGGGCTCCTGGTTCCCCCTCAGCCCAGCTTTATGACTGTGAGGGAATGGGTCGCACAGCGGTCCGAGAGGCCTCACATTTGTGCCTCTGCCCAGCAGCTTCCCGGGGCGGCAGCGTTTCTGTCTGCTCTTCGGCCTGCGTGCAGCTCTCTTGGCTCGCACACTGCTGGTCGCACTGGCACTGGCAGTGAGTGAATCACCAGCGCCTAAAGCAGTGGGGCCTTTCCTCTGCTCTAAGCCCTTTTCCTGTATTATCCATTTAGTCCTCACAGCAGTGCTGTGCAGTGGCTACAGTTTACAGATGAGGAAACTAAGGTACAGAGAAGACCAGATGTCAGAAGTCTTTTGGCTATGCTTTCCATTATTCAGGGTTGGAGAAGGGATTTCATTTAACATTGGTCATTAACTCTTATTAAACAAAATAGAGATAGTGGTTTATGGGGCTCTCTCTTCTAAGTCTTCATTTCCTTATCAGCAATAGGGAGCAGTTGAACCATTTGATCAGATTAAGATTCTCTAGTGGCTCCCAATAACTCCAAACTGCCCCCTGCTTACCTCCTCAGCCTCATCTCTTGCCACACTGAACTTTTGCAGGTTTCCCTCCTCACCTGTATCTTCCACAAACCCTGTTACACTGGCTGTAGATGCCCTTGTTTCCCATCTGAGCCTGCTGAACTCCTACTTATCCTTCAAAACCCAGTTCTAGTTTTACCCCTTCTCCTCAACTTAAGGCGTCCTGTCCCTGGGCCTGCAGACTGCAAGGTCCACACTTGCACCAGTGTGTCTCAGGTCTGGTATGACTGGCCTACTGTCTGCTGGTTTCCCTCCGGGCCAGGTGAGGTGGAGGGCAGGGACTGCCTTGTACCTTGGAATTCACTGTTCTTAGCTTGGTAATTGGTAAAGAATCCACCTGCAATGCAGGAGACCGCCTGCAGTGTTGGAGATGTGGGTTTGATCCGTAGGTAAGGAATATCTCTTGGAAAATGGCAATTGGCACACACCCCAGTATTCTTAAGCTGGGAAATCCTTTGGACAGAGGAGCCTGGCAGGCTGCAGTCCATCGGGTCACAAGAGTTAGACATGACTTAGTGACTAAACCACCACCACCAACAGCTTGGTAATGGCGTATAATAGAAGGCAAACATTTGTGGAATGAATGAATGTGACATGAATGATATGAGGACCCTCAGTTCTCAGGCCTGTTAGTTTGTCATCATCTGTCACTGCAAGTGCCCAGGGCAGCCTTCATGGGGGAAATGATGTTGATGCATTTAAAAAGCATTATTCAGTGATTCCTTTCAATCCTGAATGAGGCTTACATAGATCTTTCCCCCCACCTCTAAGAATGAGTTCTTCTATTGTGTTAAAAATGTATACATGATTTCTTTGACCATCTTTTAAGTGCTTGCTGTGCTTGTGCGTGCTGTCGCTTCAGTCGTGTCTGACGCTTTGCAACCCTATGGGCTGTAGCCCGCCAGGCTCCTCTGTCCATGGAATTCTCCAGGCAGGAGTACTGGAGTGGGTTATCATGCCCTCCTCCAGGGGACCTTCCCGACCAGGGATGGAGCCCGCATCTGTTGCATCTCTTGCATTGGCAGGCGGGTTCTTCACAACTAGCAACACCTGGAAAACCCATCTTCTAGGTCATAAAGTTGACCATCTTCTAGATCATAAATTTAAGCTTCTCTATTTTCACAAATGGGTGTGATGCCAGTGTAATTTTTGTAGTAAACTCAATAAATAATTTTTGAAATTTTCTTGGCAGTGTTGGGGCTAGCATGGATTGATTAGAATGGGTCAAGTTTAATCTGATGTCTCTTTCTGAAGGAGAAAGAAGTTTGGCAAGAAATGTTAACTGTGTTTAAGTACAGAGAGCTGCTTAGAGATGTTCTGCTGCATTTCACTGTAGTCCACATGCCTGTGACTGAGTTTACCCCTGAGCTGCTTTAGTTCAAGGACTTTTAGACTTTTGGCTGATGGACTCTGAAGCCGGACTCCCCTGGGTTGTTGAGATGTGAACTTTTAATTGGTTCCAGTTCATTGCATAATGTATTTTTTGCTTATTACTAGGAGGCAGGATTAATCAGTTTCTCCTGTCTACTTTCATAATGGTGTGTGTGGTGGGGGGAGGGAGGTAAGAGAAACAGAAGGTTGAATTATATCTTTGTGAACACGGGTTTCAGTTTTATTTAGTGGCAGTCCATCCCTGCTTAGCACATGTCTGACTTCCGAACATGGTGCCAGTGTGTGCAGTCTTTCCTCCTGAACTCAGAGTGGGCAGTCTTGAACCACTGTGGTGGGTGGCCAGGGATGTTCCTGAGGGGAAGAGCCAGCTGAGTTTAGGGGTATTGTCTAGGGACTTGAGATAGAATTCTCCTCCATGGAGAGCTAACCAGCTTGAATGCTGACAGTAGAGATCAATGTTCCAGCACTTGCCACGTGGGAGGTACTTCACATGCCTTATATCCAGCCCTTACCACAGTGCTTCCAGGCTAATACTATTGTCTCCTTTTTATACATAAAGGAAACTGGTTCAGAGGTAACTAAGATCAGCTCAGTTCAGTTCAGTAGCGCAGTGTGTCCGACTCTTTGCGACCCCATGAATCACAGTACGCCAGGCCTCCCTGTCCATCACCAACTCCCGGAGTTCACTCAGACTCACGTCCATTGAGTCCATGATGCCATCCAGCCATCTATCTCATCCTCGGTCATCCCTTTCTCCTCCTGCCCCCAATCCCTCCCAGCATCAGGGTCTTTTCCAATGAGTTAACTCTTTGCATAAGGTGGCCAAAGTACTGGAGCTTCAGTTTTAGCATCATTCCTTCCAAAGAAATCCCAGGGTTGATCTCCTTCAGAATGGACTGGTTGGATCTCCTTGCAGTCCAAGGGACTCTCAAGAGTCTTCTCCAACACCACAGTTCAAAAGCATCAATTCTTCTGCGCTCAGCCTTCTTCACAGTCCAACTCTCACATCCATACATGACCACAGGAAAAACCATAGCCTTGACTAGACGGACCTTAGTCGGCAAAGTAATGTCTCTGCTTTTGAATATGCTATCTAGGTTGGTCATAACTTTTCTTCCAAGGAGTAAGCGCCTTTTAATTTCATGGCTGCAGTCACCATCTGCAGTGATTTTGGAGCCCAAAAAAACAAAGTCTGACACTGTTTCTACTGTTTCCCCATCTATTTCCCATGAAGTGATGGGGCCAGATGCCATGATCTTCGTTTTCTGAATGTTGAGCTTTAAGCCAACTTTTTCACTCTCCTCTCTCACTTTCAACAAGAGGCTTTTTAGCTCCTTCTCACTTTCTGCCATAAGGGTGGTGTCATCTGCATATCTGAGGTTATTGATATTTCTCCCAGCAATCTTGATTCCAGCATGTGTTTCTTCCAGCCCAGCGTTTCTCATGATGTACTCTGCATATAAGTTAAATAAGCAGGGTGACTAAGATACTCACTCAGTATTATGCCTCTACCAAGTGCAGAGCCAAGGTTTGAAGCCAGGTCTGTCTTGGTCTTTCCCCTGAAACACGGGGCTGGTAAGTGAGCTCCTTAGCCTCTTCTCTCAGTGTCCAGCTGCAGAGAACAGTTAGGACAGTGGGGATGTGAGCGTGTGGTCTCTGCTCACACACAGCTCTGCGCTGGGCTGTCAGTGGTGATGTCTGTCCTCTGTCCATCTCAGTGCTGGGAGATGTGTGGCTCTGTCCTGGTCTTTTGGGGGAGAGAGATGTGGACATGCCCCGGCCATGGGAAATGTCTTCTTAAGCAAGTGTGGGGAGTGGTAGACTCTACAGTCAGGGTGGTATGAGGGGACGGTGCTGTGGATGCAGCCAGCAGATGGTTGTCAGGGGAGGCTTCATGGAGGCAGTGGAGATGTCTGTATCTCTATGTGTAGAGGTCTGTATAATTTCCATACAGTAAAATTCATAGAAATTTAGGGACTTTATAGGCATTGGGAATCAATGAAGTTTTTTAATCAAAAGAGTGGGATAAGATCAGACCTGGGTTTCAGGAAAGTTTTTGGAAATGGATAGAAAAGGGTAGAGTTTGGATGTAGAGAGGCAAATCTTTGATCCAATTGCAACTGCTCCTTCTTAGGGTCTTTGCTCTTGTGGTTCCCACTTCCTTCCAGTTATAGCACCAAAGCCACCTCCTCCCTGTGCTTTCCCTTACCCCTCAGTCTAAATTTTCTCCCTGTCCTGCTGTCTCTTGTATGTCTGACGTGCTCCCACATGGGCCTCCATCCCTCTCTAGTAGACCATCACCCAGACCATGACCTGTTTACTCCTTTCTCCTCTCAGAACAGTGCCGGGCCTTTGCCAGGCCCTGATGAACAGGGTGGGGTGTGAGATCTCAGGTGGGTTGGAGCTGGTCTGGTGGTATCATGGCTGGAAAGGGGAGAGGGGCTTTCTTTTCATTCTTTTCAACTTTGTTTAACCAAATGAATCCTACCCTTGACTATACTTGTGGATGTTCCAGTTGGGTGGCCACTGCTCTTTCCTAAACAGCTGGGATGTTTGCCAGAAGTGCTGACCACTTCTGTGGCCGAGCTTTGTGGCTTAGGACAGCAGCATCATTTTGTTTAGTTTGGATCGCTTTTCCTTTCCCGTTGAGCAAGTTCTTTTGCTAGCTATCATTGCCCTCTTTTAAGTCTCCCAGTGAAGTTCCTGGTCTCCTTTTCCATGTTTCTCCCTTGTCTGATGCTCATTTTTTTTCTATGTTAACTCTGGGCAAAGGGAAATCAACTTGGGGTTGTTTGACCAACGCTATGTAGAGCAAGGGAATTGTGGATTTTGAAATTAAAGTTTGAGCTTCCTGATTCTGGGCTTTTGCGGTATGTCAGACTCTAGGCTCAGTCAAGATGACCTTGATCTGTCCTTTGTGTGGGTGGTGTGAGGGTGAAGACAGATGTCTAATGGCTCTTTACGAACCCACAATGAACAGGAACCCTGCAGTCGGCATGGGAGGACATGGTGGGCCTGGAGGCGGGTGAATGGCTCCAAGTGGAGATAGGGCTGTGGAGCCTGCAATGAGAATGTGGGTTTACTCAGTCATTTCTGGGTGGAGAGCACTTGTCAAATTTCAAGGTCTTTTCCAGACGTGACCCCTTCTTTCAGCATGTGCTGTGGTGGAGAGTTGGGGGTTGACACCACCTGAGCCTGGATGGTAGGTGGCGGTGGGGGAGGGGGTGGGGTCACGCCTGGCATGAGAGGGGGCGCTGTTCTCTCTGTTAGCAAGTGTTTCAACAGGCCCTTCTGAGCAGTTGGCTGAGGGGTGGTGTGTATGATCGGATGGGGATGCTGGTTGGTAACAGGTGACCCTACTGAGCCCTGGAGCTGGGTCTGGGTGTAGAAGGAAGGGAAGCCAGGGGTGTATGGGAGGCTGGGACCACCACAGAGCCCTTGAGCACACCCATCTGCTGGCTGTAGTGGACAGGGTATGGAGCTCAAAAGGAGCAGCCTGGGGGAGCCAGCCAGTCTCTCGGGGTGAGCACCCCGTCCTGCGAGATACGCAGCTGCAGGGAAGGGTCTCTGTGGTCACGTCATCCCTGCACACTTCCTGATTTCATTTTTTATAGGAAGCATCTGGCTTTCCTGACCTTTGGCTATCAAACAGAACAAACAAACCAATAGATATCCATCCTAGGGTTTAATTTAGAATAAGAAAAATTTAAGTATGGGCACCATTTCTGTTTTCCAGTCACTCCCCCACCCCCCTGCTTTTGGGGGGCAAGCACTTGCCTCTTTTGGTGTAGCTAGTCACAGCAGCTTGACTTCTCGATCCCATCGTTATGAAATTGATGGGAGGAGACCGTCTGTTTCTCCATAATGGGGAGGTGTTCAGCGCTTCCCCAGGCTAAGTGAATCTTGTAGCAGGCAGATAAGCCAGTGCTTTGTAATCTTTGGCACAGGTGAGGTGAGACAAATTTAATTTCCATTTCTTTCTGGTTTGCTTTGCCTGTTATCCCCAGATGTCCTGAAGCACCAAATAAAGGGAATGTTTCCCACTTGGAGCCGTCTTCGTGCCAGGCATAGCTCACCAGCTGTCCTGGTCCCCATACCATGCTTCTGTCCCTGGCAGACAGGCTTCATGTTGTCTCCAGGCTCAGTCTGGGGAGATGGGTGAGTGCCGGGGGAGCAGGGTTCTGTTAGGTTAACATAGCAATGTCAGAGCACCTTCAGGAAAGCCTGGACCTTTTTCTTTTACTCATTTTACTTTCTGGCCACACTGTGCAGCTTGTGAGAGCCTGTTCCCGACCAGGGATTGAACCTGGGCCCACAAGCAGTGAAAGCACCGAGTCCTAATCACTGGACTGCTAGGGAATTTCCTGGGGCTTTTTCTTTTAGATTGGAAATTGAGAATTCTGAATTAGGTATTTTTATTAATTTGCCTGACTTTAAAGCAAATTATATAGCTGTTCTGCTTCCACTGATGGCAAGGAGGAACGCTTTTAACGCCAGCTAAGTGAGGCGCCTCCTAGCCTGTGCGTAGCTCCTTCAGCTGACTGTTTTGCTAATTTATTCTCTACAAGGCAGTGCTGTCCCCAGCACTCGACATGCCCCCAACCAGTTGCCACTCAGCCTTTGTCTCATGGGACTGGGACTGGCCAGCCGTCAGCTCACTGAAAAAGTTAGATAAAGCAAGAATCGTTAAAAACATAAACGTTTAGGCATTTTATTTCTAACTTAAAAAAAATTGTATTCCATGTGCTAGTCTTTCATTGACCCTTTCTTTTACTTTGAATCTGCTGATCTGAATTGTCGGTTGTTTTCTTCCATAAACCATGCCTGTTATTTGTGTTTGATATTCACTTTTTGCCTGAGAAGGATTCAGAACTTAGATGCATGAAGCAATTTGAGTTGCTCAATCCTAGATTTTACAAGTTTTCACCCAATCCTTTACGCTTGTCTTACACCTATAATTTAGTTACGGTTTTTAAAGTTTTTAAAAATCTTAGCAACTGTATACTTATTTCATATGATATAGTTAATTGTGAATGTATGAGAGTGTGTATATATTATATTATATTATATTATATTATATTTGAAAAGACCCTGATGCTCATTTGAAAAGACCCTGATGCTGGGAAAGATTGAAGGCAGGAGAAGGGGATGACAGAGGATGAGGTGGTTGGATGGCATCACTGATTCAATGGACATGAGTTTGAGTAAACTCCGGGAATTGGTGATGGACAGGGAGGCCTGGCGCGCTGCAGTCCATGGGGCCGCAGAGTCGGACATGACTGAGTGACTGAACTGATATATATATAATACATACACACACACACACACACATACATTCACTATACACTTCCATACATGTTGGGTAAGTTGTTACAGAAAACCCACACAAACTCTTTGGCCAACCCAATATTTACAAGTACATATGCATTTATGTGTGCCATTGGCATGAATGTGTTTGGGGACAAACACTTGTTTAACACACAGGGCAACATATAGTTCTGTTTGCCCCATGTGGCCACAGTGCTAGGGAAGTCTTTTAGTAAATTAGACAGGGATTCTGATCTCAGGAAGCCTCCAGCCTCATGGGGAAAGTTTCTGTACTTCAGAATCTGTAGCACAAGCTAGAAAGTGGCAGATGCCTTCAGAGAGAGTGGGTACTCCCAGCAGGAAGGGATCAGAAAATTCATGGAGAAGCAGTATTTGACCTGGGCCATTTCTTTCTTCTTCAGTTGAATATTTTTCTGTAAATAGAGGTATAAACAGATGTGACTATCACTGGGCCTTGGGCAGTGTTAAGAACATCTGAAATGTTTTTGAGGTTTCTGTGTCTATCCTTTGTAGAATCACTTGCTGTTTCTCTTAAGTGACAAAGTGTCATCATACCCCTGTTGTAGGGGGTTGGTCAAGAGGGATGGCATTCCTTTCAGTACAGTGTACCGGTCACAGTTCTGTGGTCCTAAGCTAACCTGAGCGTATAAAAGCACTGCCTTGGGAGACATTGGGTGGGGCGGCCTCACAGACTCAATGAGTCCCTGCAGAGGAGTCAGGGGAGGGATGATTGTTTCCAAGGGGTAGGGGTTCTGCAAAGCCCAGTTACAGTGCCATCGCCAAAGGAGAAGGAATGGGTGCTGGGCAAGGAGCAGCCTGTTTGGAAACGCTTTATGGAGTGCCCATGAAATGGATAACACATTAACCAAGGACCAGGAGGCAGCCCGGTGGCAAATGCACTTCTGTATTATCTCAAATGAGTCCACCTGAGCTTCTAGAGGCTAAAAAACCTAACACAGCCTCCAAAGGAACTCAAGAAATAGGTGGTTCTCATGAATCCAAGAAATGCTGCCAAATGGCTGCCTGCAACTTACTGTCTGGGTGACCAGAGCAGCCATCCTGAGTTCCATCCTGGGGGGATGGATGAACTCAAGTGAGGAGAAGCAGCATCGTCTAGGGGCAAGGAGCCCAGCTGTGTGGTCAGCCAGCCGGGCAGACGGCGGACCCTTGGCTCTTCCGCCAACGTGGTGTGGACCTTGTGCTCCTCTTCGTGGTGTGTGACCACAGCTGTTTGCAATATTCTTTATTAGATTTCTCAGAGTTACAGGTTATTGCATTTGTTCCCATATGCTCATGCCAAGAGAAACAAAAAGATGTATACACAGAAAGATGGTAATAAACCTCCCGCCCCAACTCTCTGAGATGAACCAGCATTGACCCCTGCAGTGTTGCGGGGCCTCCATAGCTTCCCCCAGGTCTCACACACACCAGCGTGTACTTTAGTAAAAGGAAGAAGGCTGCGGGCATCACTCAGCAACTTGCTGTTTTCACTTCCCTTTGGCTTTCACGCTCCTGATTTTAAACTCTGAGAACAAAAATCTAATGAAGTGCTCTGCGTGTGGCAGGTGTTCACTGTTGAGTGAAGCAATGAACGCTGTGCTCTGGGTATCTCTCCAGGTCAGTAGTTTCTGGAAGTTAGGCCAGATTAAGTTGCTTCAGCCTTTCTGTAGGACATACTTTCTCACCAGCAGTGTATAAGGATACCGTTTCCTGGGGATTTCCACCAGCACTAGATGGTTTTGGTTTTTTTTGCTAATTTGATGGGTAAAAATCATATCCTATCGTTATTTATTTGGCTGCATTGAGCCGATTGCGGAATCTTAGTTCCCAACTCGATAGTGAAAGCAAATGCTGCTCCCACTGATATTTTAATTTATACTTTCCTGAGTACTAGTGAAGTTGAGCTTCAGTTCAGTTCAGTTGCTCAGTCGTATCCAACTCTTTGCAACCCCGTAGACTGCAGCATGCCAGGCCTCCCTGTCCGTCACCAACTCCTGGAGTTTACCCAAACTCATCATGTACATTGAGTTGGTGATGCCATCCAACCATCTCATCTTCTGTCATCCCCTTCTCCTCCAGCCTTCAATCTTTGCCAGCATCAGGGTCTTTTCCAATGAGTCAGCTCTCTGCATCAGGTGGCCAAAGTATTGGAGTTTTAGCTTTAACATCAGTCCTTCCAGTGAAAGTTCAGGACTGATTTCCTTGAGAATGGACTGGTTGGATTTCCTTGCAGTCCAAGGGACTCTCAAGAATCTTCTCCAACACCATGGTTCAAAAGCATCAATTCTTTGGTGCTCAGCTTTCTTTATAGTCCAACTGTCACATCCATACATGAATATTGGAAAAACCATAGTTTTGACATGTTTGTTGGCCATCAATATTTATTCTGTGAATTCTGTATCTGTGTTCCCTCCCCTAACCTTGCATTGAACTGTTTTCTTTTCAGCTTTTAGGAGCTTTTTGTATATTGGGCTGTAAATCCTTTGTTGTTTGTATTGCAGATACAGCAGCCCCCCTCGCTATTGTGTCTATAGTTTGTTTTTCCTTTGTTTGGATGTCTTTTTCCATAAAATTTAAAGATTTTTATGTAGTCAAATATGTCTAGGGCTTCCCAGGTGGCTCAGTGGTAGAGAATCCGCCTGCCAGTGCAGGAGATGCAGGTTCAATCCTTGATCTGGGAAGATCCCCTAGGGAAGGAAATGGCAGTCCACTCTAGTGTTCTTGTCTGGAGAATCCCATGGACAGAGGATCCTGGTGTGCCACTATCCATGGAGTTGCAAAAGAGTCAGACACAACTTAGTGACTAAACAACAACAAAATATGTCTAAATCTTTATAGCGTTTAGGTTTCCTCTTCCATCCATGATCTACAGAAAACTAGACCTATCCTCTGTATGTGTGCATATATATGTTTATATATATGTCTACAACATTTCTAAATATATTTCTAAATAAAAAGTAACTTGAACATAGTAGTGTATTAAAAGACTAATTCTCCATGACCAAACAA
Organism: Aepyceros melampus; assembly: GCA_006408695.1. Taxonomy (NCBI): domain Eukaryota; kingdom Metazoa; phylum Chordata; class Mammalia; order Artiodactyla; family Bovidae; genus Aepyceros; species Aepyceros melampus. The sequence continues at coordinate 523,358 of SJXQ01003852.1, read as the reverse complement.
GGTATATTCCAGAGGTACAAGGGGCATCACATGAAGAATTTTGTTGGCTGGAGGAATTTCTTGCCCAGGGTATATCCTAGCCCTGCCATGTACTCACTCTGACTCTGGCCAGATTGTTTAAAACCCTCCCTGAGCTTCAGTTTCCTCATCTGTAAAATTAGCAGGACAAGAATGCCATCACACAGAATTGATATCAGGACTGGATGGAATAATACATGCAAAGTGGTTAAAGCAGGGCTTGGTACATAGTCAGTGCTCAATTAATGTCATGGATCGCAATTCACTATGCAAAAAGAAAACTTATGTTGACTATATCAGCAGATGCTTGAAAAGCATATTATAAAATTCTACAGCTAATCCTTATAAAAATCTAAGTGGTCATAGAAGGAGTGCAGAAATATTTACCAGAACCCAGCAGCCAGCAAGTTAAGTGGCCAGTTCATTAAGCTCCGGTGTGACAGGGAGGCCTGCGTGCAGCACTCTCCCGCACGTCTGTGAATCCCCAGATGATGCTTTGGACCTGACAGGCTCGTGGGCAGAGGGGGCGCAGGAGCAGTGTCAGCCAGCCTGAGCTGGCCCTGTATTTCTCTTCCTCTCTGTCTGCAGCATGTGATCACCTGTCCCTAAGGCCTGCCTGTCCCATTGCACCATGGGTGTGGCTTCTGGTCTCACTCGGCAGGAGCCAGGAATAAATTCCTGAGATTCAAGTGGGGAAGAGGATTGTAAAAGTAATAAGCCACCTCAAAATGGCCAGGGGAGCAGTTGTAATGGTAGGAGCCCTGGGAACCAAGTGTCACATCTAGGACACTGAAGGTCAGCACCAGATGGGTGAGCCTGCCAGGTGCCTTCTCTCTGCAAGGAATTAGCCCAGTCATCATTCTTAAACTTCCCTGTCCTCTTCTGCACTCAATAAATAAGTGGACCAGTGTGCTAAAATTAAGAGAGGGAGGGAAGGTCTGAATGACCTGAACCCTGGAGGGCTTCGGTCAGATTAGCCAACCTTCCTGATTGGCTCGGAAAGCCTTGGTGCGAGGGGTGAGGCTCAGCATTGGTCTGATCTTAACCTGGCATTTGTTGAACACCTGTGTTTTTTTCCTTGTCTTTCTTATGACACTTTTCTTCAGATTCTTTACCATCTGAGCCACGAGCGAAGCCCACTTTTAGTTTAGGAAGATTTTATTAGATGACTTAAAATTCATGTAAACAGTAGGTGATGGGTATGTAAGTTCTGAAACATAAAAACCTTGAAATCAGTCTCCCAGATTGAAACCATTGTGTTCCACAGGGAGGCTCTTATTTGGGGCTTCCTGCCAAGGGCAAAGGTATTCCAGGATATTTGATCATTCTCTTGCTCTTTTAAAAAGAGAACACTTAAACACGTATATCAGTCAGTCAGTTCAGTCACTCAGTTGTGTCCGACTCTTTGCGACCCCATGAACTGCAGCACGCCAGGCCGCCCTGTCCATCACCAACCCCAGAGCTTACTCAAGCTCATATCCATCAAGTTGGTGATGCCATCCAACTGTCTCATCCTCTTTCGTCCCCTTCTCCTCCTGCCTTCAATTTTTCCCAGCATCAGGGTCTTTCCCAATGACTCAGTTCTTCCCATTAGGTGGCCAAAGTATTGGAGTTTCAGCTTCAGCACCAGTCCTTCCAATGAATATTCAGGACTGATTTCCTTTAGGATGGACTGGTTGGATCTCCCTGCAGTCCAAGGGACTCTCAAGAGTCTTCTCCAACACCACAGTTCAAAAAAAAAAAAAAGTATATGTATCTATAAATAATATATTCAGTTCTTGTTTATGAGCTTTATCAAAAAAGAATCAAGTAATCTGAAAATTTCATTTTTACTCCTGAAGACTATTCTGTTGTGTGTATCATATTAGAGTTCTCCAGAGAAACAGAATCAATAGGATCTCTGTATGTACAGAAAGAGATTCATGTTGAGGAAATGGCTTCCATGATTATGGAGACTGGCGAGCCCACATCTGCATCGCAGGCGGGCAGGCTTGGGCCAGGAGAGCTGATAGTGTAGTTCTTGTTCCCTGCAAAGGCTGGCAAAGGGACCCAGGGGAGGTGATGGTGCAGATGAAGACAGAGGGCTGGCAGGTGGAGAATTCCCTCTTACTTGGGGAGGGTTGGCTTTTTGGTTCTATCCAGGCCTTCAAGTGATTGGATTGGTACTCACCAGCATTATGGAGGGCAATCTACTTAACTAATTAAAATGTTAATCTTAACTGAAAACACCCTTGCAGAAACACCCAGAATAATGTTTGATGAAATATCCATGCCTTTCATAACATGCAAACATAACCATCACATGCATAGACCATGATTTATCATCCTCCTCTCAGCAGGTATTGGGTTGCTGCTTTTTTTTTTTTTGACCCATAGGAGTGCTCTGGTTATGAACCTTTTTTGTAAAGGTCTCTTTGTGCACTCAATTTCTCTAAGGTTTATATAGGAGTAGACTTGTTGCTTCTGGGGTGAGTGTGTCAGCATGCAGAAATGCCTTCTCCAAGCAGCATGCCAGTTTCCTCTCCGACCTGGCCCAGGAGTTCCCGTTGCCCACATCCTAGCCCAGTTGGGCTAATTGTCACACTTCATAATCACACCCACCCAGAGGATGTCAAATGTTATCTCATTCTGGCTGGAACTTAGCTACTTACTAGAGAGATGAGCCTGTTTCCACGTGGATATTAGCAATTTGGGCTTCCCTGTTGGCTCAGATGGTGAAGAGTCTGCCTGCAGTGAAGGAGACCTGGGTTCGAGAAGATTCCCTGAAGAAGGAAATGGCAAACCACTCCAGTATTCTTGCCTGGAGAATCCCATGGATGAAGGAGCCTGGCAGGCTACAGCCCATGGGGTCACAAAGAGTTGGACATGACTGAGTGATTTCACTTTCTATTAGCAGTTCATGGGTTCTATTGGTGATATGATTAGGTCTTTTCCCAATTTTCTCTTGGATTGTCTGTAGTTTTCTTATTGATTTGTATGGTTCTTTATACATTCTACAACCCAACCCAGGGATCAAACCCAGATCTCTCCCTCATTGCAGACAGATTCTTTACTGAACTGATCTATCAGGGAAGTTCTATACATTCTGCAAATACCAATCAGTTTATTGGTTCTATGGGATACAGGAATCATCTCCTAGTTTGGGCATGTCTTTTTACTTTCATTATGTTGTCTTTTGTTAAACATTTAAATTCCAATGTAGTTGACACTTTTTTTTTTTTAACATGATTGGTATTTTTAAGGACTTTAAAAAAGAAACCCTTTCTTGCCTGGAAGTTATAAAGATATTCTGTATTTTCTTTTAACAGTTTTAAGTTTTTGCTTTTCATATTTAACCCATAGTCTTTCTGGAGTTGATTTGTAACTGATTTGGGGGTTTGGTGTGAGGTAAAAATCTAGTTTTCTTTTATTCTGGGTGGACGTTCGATTGAGTCAGCATCACTATTGAATTGTCCTTCTACATCCTGGGGCTCTGTCTCTGTTACCTAGGGAATCAAGAATTTGTGTGACTGTGCCTTTTTGTAAATTAAAACTTTTTTTCTGTTTGGTAAAATATGCATAACATAAAATTCACCATTTTGAGTATTTTAATATATAATTTTATGGCATAAAGTATATCCACAAGGTTGTGCAGCCAGCACCATCATCCATCCATCCATCTCCAGAATTCTTTCATCTTTCCAAACTGAATCTCTATCCCCACTAAATGAGAACTCTCCCCTCCTTTCTTCCCCCAACCTATGGGTCTATTTCTGGTCCATTCCTGGTTAATATAGCACAAGAATAGGCAACCTTCCCTTCCTCTCTTCTGCTTTTAAATAGAATTATTTTAGCTTTATCTTCCTGATGAGTAAATCACAAGAAAGAGGGCTTTGATGGAAAGGATCTCTGTATCCCTTGAAAGCACTTAACTTTGTGGTGGGTGTATGGTGGGAGCTTAATCAATGTTAATAATCGAGCATTGGCACTGGGCTTGAGAAAGTGTGTAAGTCCATCTCACTCAGGTTTGGACCTGTGAGAGTCAGAGTGTGACCAATATAGCACCTTTGTAACAGGCCCGGTGGGTGTGGTGTGACCTAGCTCATACACAGCACTCGCCAGTGGACTTGCTAATCCTCCCTGACCGCTGTGCCAGGCTTTGGCACAGCCTCCATAGAGGTCAGGGTCTGCAGAGCCGGCATGCTTGCTCTGGAAGCCGCCTTGCATCGGTGTGGGGTGGAGAGAAGAGAGACGGGAGGTGCTGGCCTTCTTTCCTTCGGCTGAGCAGACTGGCGCGGAGTAAAATGAGCTCGTGATGCCATGGCTGGCAGGTGGCGAGTGGGGGTTTGTTCTTGGCTGCAAGTGAAGGCTTGGCATTCACACCTGAGCTGCATGTGCCCAAGGGCCAGGCTGCCATTTCTCTCATGTATTTTTCTCCCCTTCTTTTGATAGGTGCTGTGCCCTTATGTGCTAAGCGCTGTCCTCAGTGCCAAGGAAACAAGGGCAGGTTGGGGAAGGTTGGGGAGACAGACACAGCCCTCAATTGGATGGAGTACAACAGCCTGCTTCCGTAGCAGCTCGAAGAGGGAGCACCCACCCCGCTGGGAAGGGGGCTGTGCCTGGCACTGGTGTGGGGCCTGTCAGACCTGCTGGAGCCCAGGCATGTGGCCCGAGAGCTTGCCCTCGAGCCCTGTAGAACTGACAGATGTGTCAAGTCGAAGGTATATTTGGAAAGTTTCTAGTTTAAGAAAATGTTAAAAAAAGAAATGGGGAAAGCCTCTGCAGACTTTTTCTTAACGTGGCATTAAAGGGTGGAGCCTCAGTGGAGGGCGGCAAGGGCAGCGGCGCTCTGTGCAGCTCCCAGTTGTGCACTTCAGAGCACTGGGGGAGTTTTGCCCAGGATGTTGTAAGACGCTCTTCAGGGACGGGGTAAGCAGAAGGAATGAAGTTGCTCAGGATGGACTGATTGCCTCATCGATGGGAAACATGCGGGTCCGATCCGTTTTCAAACGGTTGTTACTGAGAACAAGCACAACCATTTTAGATTGTCATCTTTTTTAAAGCTTATTTTAAAAACATCGGTGCTGGTTTTCTCTGTCTTTCAGTCACTTTGTTGCAGGGCATTTTGGACAGGAGTCTGTCACATAGATTGTTCTTTGCGCTGACATATAAGTGCACGACATGTTTGCTCCTGTATGAAGGCAGACGTCCGGCTGCTCTACCACAGGTACTTGCTTTGGCATTGCCCGCAGCCACAAAAGTCATCTTAAATCTGGCTCAGAATGCACGAAACCCCCACATACTGTTCGTAGTTTGAAAATCCAGGTCTGTGCTTTTGTTTCTGGAACTGCATCCAGTTTCAAATGCTTTATAACCGTGCTGTTATATAGAAGCACATACAAAGCTGTTTAAAAGCATGCATGAGCTCTCGCAGGCTTGGTTGTTCCAAGCATGGTCTCCTGGTCAGAACGACCAAAGGTAGAATACTGCTCTGCTGCGCCCAGCGCTCCCTCGTTGGGTGCGGCACCTTCAGGTCTCCTGGTGCTCGGTTCTGAAGGCAGTTCGCCCTTCTCAAGAAACAGATAAACAGCTATTTTTTAAAATGGACTATTATATAGTAGTGTGTAATACCTCCTCCTTCTGTTGCTTTCAGCTTAGTGGTAACCTGCAGCCCCTCAGAGATTGCTGCGTGAATGAAGAGAGGCGCTGTTGGGAGTTGGGGCTGGCAAGGAGAGGACTTGGGGGAGCTGGGGGCAGCTTAAGGAGACTGGGTCGATGCCTGGCCAGCATGGCCCTGGGTGGAGTGGAGAGAGCAGACAGGGCAGCCTCGCCATGAGGAGGTCTCTTCTGGCTCTCAGCAGTTGACGATCACAGGCAAGGCTCCATGTCCAGCAGCAAGCTGCCACCGATCACCTGGTGTGGAGGGGTCCTTGCTTTGGGTCTGACTGGTGTTTTTCACATTGTTAGACCAGCTGATGAGTTTGGGGGAAGAATATGCTGAGATGAAGTGCTGTCCTCTTCGCGTCCTGTCAGGGTATGGTGATATCAGCATGGCATGTCATTGCAGAGGTTCACCTCGCAGGCTTAGTTTCTTATTCCTTGATTTTATACATGTTTTACGTGGCTCTGGGCTTCCCCAGTGGCTCAGACGGTAAAGAATCTGCCTGCAAGCAGGAGACCCAGGTTCGATCCCTGGGTTGGGATGACCCCCTGGAGAAGGAAATGGCAACCCACTTCAGTATTCTTGTCTGGAGAATTCCACGGACAGAGGAGCCTGGCGGGCTACAGCCCATGGAGTCTCAGAGTCTGACATGGCTGAGCAACTGACACTTTCACTTTATGTGGCTCTGCCTCCCCAGTGGGTTACTAGTTCTTTCAGGCTAGGACCCCTGCTCTGCTTGCTTTGTGCCCCTTCCTTGCGTGGGGATGTATGCCGTGGACCTACCAGGTCATGTGAAGACATATTTAAGTTGCATGTTTCTGTGAGCCTTTAACACTTTTCATAATCACAGATGAACTAAAAGGTTGACCATGTGCTGATAATTGTTGAAACTAGGGGTTGTTGTTCTAATCTCTCTTTTTTATAGTTTAACATTTTCCATAAAAAATAAAGAGAAAAACATTTCCAGCCTACTGATATAATGAATCCCACGTTGTTTGAATAGTGTAGGCGTTGTGATGTTGGTTGTTGCCAGAGTTGTTCAGGTTTGTTACTCGTCTTAAATATGTTTGGTTCTTCCTCAGGGGAGCCCAGCCTCGCTCTCTGTGATGACCTGGAGAGGTAGGATGGAGGAGGGGAGGGAGGCTCCTGAGGGAGGTGATGTATGTGTAATTATGGCCGATTTGTGTTGTTGTATGGCAGAAACCAACATTGCAAAGCAATTTTCCTCTGATTACAGTTTGTTGCTCTGCAATGATGTGTTGGTTTCTGCTATGCAGCAACACCAGTGCAGAGTGACCACTGCCAGACTGAGCCACTCGTTTTCTCCCTGTGGCTCCTGCCAGGTTGCCTGCAGTGTGTCCTTGAGCCATGCTGGACTGGACACTCTCAGGTACTCAGCACCGTCGGCCTCTTGGCAAGGTCCCCTCACTTTACCTTCCTTCATGAGACCTTCTGAACCAGCCTGTCCATGTCTATACCTCGTTCCTTGTGGTCATGTGAATCTGTTTCCATTTGGGTTGTTGTGGCCTTGATTCACTGATTTTCCAAGTCACTGATTTGCTGATTGCCTGCTGTCTGAACTTCCTGGGGTCAGCCCTGTGCTGCTGCTGCCTGAGTGTGCGCCTCCTTTGTTTCAGTCCTACCCTTGGAGAGGCCCCCTTGACCCTCCCCTGACTTAGATCCTCTGGAGCTTCCAGATCAGGAGGTGGTCATCAGGAGGTGGTCTCCATGGCTACCATTGCTAAACACATAGGTATACCTTATCCCCTCAATCTTCCCAAGCCCTGAGGAGGTTACTGAGGCTGCCTTCATATTACAGGTAGAGGAACAGGAAGCTTACAGACCTGCCAAGGTCTGCATCTGCTCACCTCTGCCCCTCTCTGTTGCCTGACCCCACTCAGTGCTGCTTTTCCCATGCAGAAGCCTAGGGAGGGCCCTCTAGGGGACAGCCTCTAATGTTACCTGGTCTGTGTCTTCACACATGCTAGAGTATGACTGGGCACATGGTGTTAAAAGACTCTTTAGTATAGTAGCTTCGATTTTAAATGGTGGAAGTAGAATAAAAACATAAAATTTGTAAAATGATACATTTTTGAGTTTGTAGTTGGTATTATACTTAAAATCATATTTCAGACTGAGAATGGAAGCTTTTAGAGGTTAGAGACCATGTTTTTTAAATTGAATTTACACAACACTCTATAATGCCTACAAGCTTTAGATTCATTCATTTATTAAACACTTAATGTCTTCTTATTATGTGCCAAATTGAAGTATAGTATTGAAAATCGGAACAGGCATTCAGATGTTTCTTGTTTTTGGCCCATGGAGCTCTTGGTCTTTTCCATCTTTCCCGTGATCTGATCCCTAACACAGGTCCACAATGGGGAAGGACAAAGGAGAAGGCAATGATAGCATTCTGGAGTGCTTAGGATCACAGCTTCATTTATTTACATATTTATACCCCGCCTCGTTTCACAAAGGATTTAGTAAGGTCAAGATTGGCTGAGGCAGTTGGCTGTAGATGGCGGGCATCTTGTTTCTTTCCTGAGTTTCCTCTGGGCTCGCTATCTGGCGGTTGTAATATGGTGGCTTGATGGCTGCAGCCCCTTTTGTTTACTGATATGACAGGCTGTATTTTAGTTCACATACCCCTGATGAAAGGTGCTGGCCAGTGAGGTTGGGAGCTGTCCTCCAGTGCCCTGTGCACTCCTCTGGGAAAGAGGAAGCCAGAGCCAGCGGTGCAGGGTGAGCCAGCCCTTGCTTACTTGACTCGGCTTGCGGGGGCGCCTCCTCCCGGCCTCCCCTGCTTCACGCCTTAGGTGTGGAGGCCCAACGGCGTGGGCCACTTGCCACACTGTGTGGTTCCCTGGGAGCGTGGCTGCCCACCACGCTGTCCTCTAAGCAGCTTAAGGAAAAGTGTGATGAATTATATAGCTTGTGACTTCCACAGTCTAGCAGAGAGGGTGTCATATAAATAAGCAAGTGGTAAAATCACACCAATAAGCCTCCAATAAAACATTAACATAGTGTCTCTAACTCCATTCATGAAAATACCCCCAAACTCACCACAAACTTTGCTCGCCTCTCTTGAATTCAGACCATCTTCTTTGGGTAGTTGCCCAGAGAAGGCTCAAGGTGTTCCTGGGACTGCGGGCCAGTGGGGGAGGCCGCGGGACAGCTTAGCCACCGAGATGGTGTGTTAGAGGTCCAGGTGTTGCTTCTCACAGCATTTTATAAAATGCATAAGGAAAAATATGTGTATGTTTTTCCCTATCACATTGGTGCTTTGAAGTTTTTCTTAATTGGGCTGTCTGCTTTAAATTAGTCTGGCTTCATATTTTCTTTCTTTTTTTCCCTTTCTTTCTTTCCCTTTTTTAAAACCTTTGGTTAAGTGCCAGAGAAGCAAAGAAGCTTACATAAAAGGTTTTAATTTTTTTTTTTTTTTTTACTTTGCCAAAGATAGAACTGGTACTTAGTTGAGCTTGTCCTGGCACCTTCTTTGATAGAGAATGTTAGAAATTTGGCTTGATTTATTTCTTTTTATGTACATAGGTGAGAAGAGTAAAGGTGAAATGACTCTATTTATGTCTTGGTTCACGAAAGGCTGACTAGTAGGATTTGAACATAGCCACTACCCTCTCCCCAACCAAACAACCAAATCAAACCAAACCAAAAAAGACAACAAAGAAGACTGGACTGTTTTTACATAACCTATTTATGAGCATGGTACAGTTCTAGAATTTAAGATTTACTTACCATTTGAGAAAAAGAGAAAACTGAATACCTGTAATTATTGCATTTAGATTTTACTGACTGTCAAACAGCCATTGACACTTGTCACAAGTGCTGCCATTCCTGAGTTGCTGACTGGTGTGATCACATTTTTACTGCAGTGATGACAGAGAGAACTGCGCTAACCTGGTTAGAAAGTGAACCATTCGGGCTCCTCAGAGTCATTTGGGTGTGTTAGAGGATTAGTTATCCAAAGCATGAGACCTAATAAAATACACTGAGTGTTGCCATTACCCAGAACTTACTTTAGCCTCTACACCAGAGGACCTTGCCGTGCAATCCCTGGTGAATGCCAGTCGCCGTTGCACAGCTGATGCCGATGCTGGGAGCGGGAGGAACTTGTGCTTTCCAAGTTCGGGAGCGGGCTCCGTCCCTCCTCTCTTTTCTTCCTCCTCTCCTGTCCTGTCTTCTCCCTTTCTTATTCTTCCCTCTGCCTTTTCTCTTTAGGGAGATACTATTTTACATACAACTGCATGCCCTCATTTAGAGGCTGTGACAGATGGGTACGCCTGTGCGACCACTGTCCTTATCAGGACATAGGACATTTCCATCACTTCAGGGAGGCCCCTGTGCAGGCAGCACCCCAACCCCCGGTCCCAGGCACACACTGACCTGTCACCCTAGGTGAGTTTGCCTGGTTTACAGTTTCATATGAGACACATAGTATGTACCTTTTGCATCTGGTTTCTTGCTCACCGTGGTGTTTTTGTGGTTCATTCACATTGCATCTGTCGATGGCTCTTGCCTTTTAAATGCCAAGGAGTTTTCCACCGAGTGTTGATGGTGCTGGGCACCGTCGGGTCCTGATGTCCTGTGTGGAGAAGTGTGGCAGAGAAATCAGGGCTCTGGAGGGGCACACGCATAGGCTGTCTGCAATGCCCCTGCCTCCCAGCTTTCCCCAGCACTGGAGGAAGGCTGAGAGGCAGAGCCAGAAGACAAATGGAGTTCTGTGTAGGGGAGGGGGCCAGGGGAGAGGGAGTGTCACCTTTTCACACTCAGAGCCTTGAGTCTCGCTAGTCCGTAAGTGTTGGGCTGCTCAGAATGCTTTTCTGGTTACCTTCAGCTTGTGGCAGCCAGTGTGATCTTGGTACTTGTCTTTCTAGAGATAGGGGGATGGGCATTCCTAGTAGTTTAAGGCCTCATGACCAGCAAGACTGCTCTAGGTCTTCTGCATGACTTCCGCCATCCCTGCTGGCACTCGGCCAAGGCCAAGTTCAGAGCACAGGAGCTGGGAATCCCATGTGTGTGGCCGCCAGGGCCTCCCTCCCTGCCTCTCGCCACAGCCTCGGCCTGGGAATTGTCTAGCTGCTGTGGTGCTCTGTCCTGGCTCAGCTGTTAGCTCTAACCCAGTTGGGAGGAATGAAGCACAGAATTATATTTGCACTGCTCTATTAACATCCCAATTACTGTTCCTGTAACCTTGTTAAGAGTCACCTTGTGAGAGGCAGTGGGCACTTAGGCCTCAGGGGAAAGCACCGTGCGGGGGGTGGCGGGGAGAGGGGTGATGGCTGAAGGGTACGGGGTTTCTCTTTGAGGGTGATGAAACTGTCCTAAGCCGTGGGGGACGGTAGCCATACCTGTGAATATACTGAAACCCACTGAGTTGTGTGCTTTAAATGGCTGAACGGTATGGTGTCTGAATTATGTCTCAGATACCATTTTTCAAAGTGTGCTATTAGAGCCAGGACAGACCAGTTGATAAGTGGGGGGAAACTGACATCACAGAAATTTTATTCTTTTGGCTTATGATGTGACCTCTTGCTAAATATCCTAGTTTTCTTCACAGCTCTAGTTCCATGGGGTGGGGTAGGGGTGTGTGTATGAGTGTGGTCGGAAGGGGATGGACTTCAAAGTTTCAGGTGAACCTGAGTTTGAATCCCCATCTGGCTGTTGTTAGCTGGGTGGCCCTGGGCAAGTTGATTAACTTCTCTGTGGTGGTTTCCTCTCCATAAAAAGGGACTAGAGCTACCTATGGAGAAGCCAATGGCAACCCACTCCAGTGTTCTTGCCTGGAGAATCCCAGGGACGGGGGAGCCTGGTGAGGTGCCGTCTATGGGGTCGCACAGAGTCAGACACGACTGAAGCGACTTAGCAGCGGCAGCAGAGGTACATATGTTATGGAGACTTTTTAAAGAACTTGGCAGGCGCCGCCATTTTCAGCATGTGACAGTCACATAGCAAGGCATCAGGTGGGAGAGGTGGCGTGCTCAGATGTCCTGATGTCTGTGAGCTGTGCTCAGTTATGACTGTTCACTTGAATCCCCTGCTGATGTCATTGTTCACAATGGCAGAGGTCAGCTAATTTGCTGGACTCTCTGCTTCTGAATTTTTTTCTGCTTTAATCCACATGGTTTGAGTACATTGATGATAAGCTCTTGGATAACCCACTCATGTTCCCTGCTTCATGAAGCCTTCCCACTGGCTCTCTGCTCCCTTCACACTGATCCCTCAGCCCTTGAGGCACGCTGGTGCCAGCATTTATCAGCTTGTGCCATTTTAGTTATTTATACTTCTGTCCTGCCCATACGCTGTGAGCAATGCAGGGCAGGGACCTCGGCTTTTCAGTTATGGGGCCCCGAGGCCCTAAGCACTGTGCCTGGTGCTAATATTTGTTGAATGAATGCCCAATGGTTTTAAGTCTGGTGACAAACCAGATTGGAACTGGAAACACCAGTTTAGGCACCATGTGCTGGAGGTTAGCAGTGGGTTTTCCTGGAGCAGTGTTTCTGTCCCAGCACCAGTTCAAAGAGCTGCCAGAGGGCCGGGAGAGCTTCCCTCCTGCCAGGAAGCCCCTGGTGGGGGTGGCCGGAGCTGTGGGGAGGGAGAGAGTGCCCTAGCCACACTGGAGAGCTGGTCTCTTCACCTTATAGTCCTGCTGCTATCTGTGTTCTGTTCCTATAACATTTGCACTAAGCAGCAGCTGTAGCCAGGACCCAGTTCTGATCCTTTGGGGAAGCTGAGATGGAGAGGCAGTGTGTGAAGTGGCTAGCAAATGGACTCTGGAGGCTGACCCCTGGGGTTCATTCCTGCCCTGCCATGTGTCAGCTCCAGGGCACAGGGTATGTAGCATAAGCTCTCTGTGCCTCAGTTATCTCACCTGGAAAATGGAGGAGGTAAAATGAGGCAGAAGGAGAAAAGGGCTACAGAGGATGAGATGGTTGGATGGCATCACTGATTCAAAGGACATGAACTTCGGGAAACTCCAGGAGATGGTGAAGGACAGGGAAGCCTGGCATGCTGCAGTCCATGGCGTCGCAGAGAGTCGACATGACTGGGCAACTGAACAACAACAACGTTTGCCCTCATAGGGTTGCTCTCATGATTAACCATACATAAAGCAAGCACTATATAAATGTTTATTGAGCAGCCAGTGTTTGTTGGATTTACAAAAATAAAGAGGATGAGGCTTTTAAATTTTGCTATGATTGCCCCTCTAGCCAAGTGTGCTACATGGAGCTCTGGGACAAAGAAGAGCATTCTGTCATGCTACTTGATAGCAAGGCAAGATATACAGTTGGCTTGCTTTGCTGGAACTCAGGTGTTTACTGCTTCTTAGTGGAGGAAAATATCCCCAGAAAAGGGCTTTGGTGACCAGGGTTTTATGCTGCCTAAACTTAGCTGCACATGCTCTGAAAGAACTGCCATTAGTTTTAGAAAGCCTATCTTGGTGTGGTCAAGTATGCTGAAATCATTTCTAGAAACATTTTTCATCTTGCTCAGCCTTGTCCAGCCTTCAGGTCCATCACTGGAGAAAATTATCTTTGGGGCATTAAACCCTCAGTTCCTGATGCTGCCTGACCCCCAGCAAACCCCACGATGAAGTGGCCAGCCTCCCTGCAGACCAGAGGATGCTACTCTGGTGTGCATACCTTTGCAAGGGTGTAATTGACCTAAGTCAGCTGGCTGCAGAGCACAGTGAAATCTGTGCTGCATTGACTTCTGAGAAATGGAATATTTCCTGCCGTATCAGTAAACGAGATGTCACATAACTGTCAACTTTTAGGCTGTGAATTTTTTAAGTCAATGCTTCTCTGTTGTTGTTGTTGTTGTTGTGTGGGGAGGGTGAGGAGAAGGTGATATAGTTTTCTGAGTAGTGTGAATTATTGTATGTCAAATAATTGAGGCTATTCTTGATACTATCTTTGCTTTATTGGTGTTTTTCCATTAAGGACTTTGTAAACATGAGATTTTGGGAAGAGATTTTTAACCAATTCTGTTCTGTGTTATAAGGTCAGACTAGATGTCTGTTTTTAACTTAACATTTTTGAATGAAAATGGGTAGTAATTATATCCACTTAGCATAATTTTCCCTTGTATATTCTTTGGTCAATTACATATTTTCTGAGAAAATATTTTAGGGATGCTGAGCCCTTGAAGAGGTGGCAAGAATACACAGAAGAACTATACAAAAAAGATCTTCACGACCAAGATAATCACGATGGTGTGATCACTCACCTAGAGCCAGACATCTTGGAATGTGAAGTCAAGTGGGCCTTAGAAAGCATCACTACGAACAAAGCTAGTGGAGGTGATGGAATTCCAATTGAGCTATTTCAAATCCTGAAAGATGATGCTGTGAAAGTGCTGCACTCAATATGCCACCAAATTTGGAAAACTCAGCAGTGGCCACAGGACTGGAAAAGGTCAGTTTTCACTCCAATCCCAAAGAATGGCAATGCCAAAGAATGCTCAAACTACTGCACAATTGCACTCATCTCACATGCTAGTGAAGTAATGCTCAAAATTCTCCAATCTAGGCTTCAGCAATATGTGAACCATGAACTCCCTGATGTTCAAGCTGGTTTTAGAAAAGGCAGAGGAACCAGAGATCAAACTGCCAACATCTGCTGGATCATGGAAAAAGCAAGAGAGTTCCAGAAAAACATCTATTTCTGCTTTATTGACTATACCAAACTCTTTGACTATGTGGATCACAATAAACTGTGGAAAATTCTGAAAGAGATGGGAATACCAGACCACCTGACCTGCCTCCTGAGAAACCTATATGCAGGTCAGGAAGCAACAGTTAGAACTGGACATGGAACAACAGACTGGTTCCAAATAGGAAAAGGAGTTCATCAAGGCTGTATATTGTCACCCTGCTTATTTAACTTATATGCAGAGTACATCATGAGAAACGCTGGGCTGGAAGGAGCACAAGCTGGAGTCAATATCAATAACCTCAGATATGCAGATGACACCACGCTCATGGCAGAAAGTGAAGAGGAACTAAAAAGCCTCTTGAGGAAAGTGAAAGAGGAGAGTGAAAAAGTTGGCTTAAAGCTCAACATTCAGAAAATGAAGATCATGGCATCTGGACCATCACTTCATGGGAAATAGATGGGGAAACAGTGGAAACAGTGTCAGACTTTATTTTGGGGAGCTCCAAAATCACTGCAGATGGTGACTGCAGCCATGAAATTAAAAGATGCTTACTCCTTGGAAGGAAAGTTATGACCAACCTAGATAGCATATTCAAAAGCAGAGACATTACTTTGCCAACAAAGGTCCGTCTAGTCAAGGCTATGGTTTTTCCTGTGGTCATGTATGGATGTGAGAGTTGGACTGTGAAGAAGGCTGAGTGCCGAAGAATTGATGNAGGAAAGTTATGACCAACCTAGATAGCATATTCTAAAGCAGAGACATTACTTTGCCGACTAAGGTCCGTCTAGTCAAGGCTATGGTTTTTCCAGTGGTCATGTATGGATGTGAGAGTTGGACTGTGAAGAAGGCTGAGTGCCGAAGAATTGATGCTTTTAAACTGTGGTGTTGGAGAAGACTCTTGAGAGTCCCTTGGACTACAAGGAGATCCAACCAGTCCATTCTGAAGGAGATCAACCCTGGGATTTCTTTGGAAGGAATGATGCTAAAGCTGAAACTGCAGTACTTTGGCCACCTCATGCAAAGAGTTGACTCATTGGAAAAGACTCTGATGCTGGGAGGGATTGGGGGCAGGAGGAGAAGGGGACGACCGAGGATGAGATGGCTGGATGGCATCACGGACTCGATGGACGTGAGTCTGAGTGAACTCCGGGAGTTGGTGATGGACAGGGAGGCCTGGCGTGCTGTGATTCATGGGGTCGCAAAGAGTCGGACACGACTGAGCAACTGAACTGAACTGAACTAAGCCCTTAAAGGATCTGTTTTTGTCTCTTTTTATGGATTTCTTTGAATCATCTCTTTCCTGCAGTGTTTATATTTTTGATGTTGTTGCATAGTTTTTTAAAACACTTTTTATTCAGGTATAAATATATATGCACACATAGAAGTGCACAGATTATAAGCAAGTGTGCCAGTGGATTTCCACAAGTCATCATGCCCACAACAGCCCCAAAATCAGAGTGCTGCTTGGAGCGTTCCCAGTGGCCTCTTCCTCTCCCCTCTGCCTGTCACTCGGCAGAGTCGTGCTGCCTCTTTATCTAACAAGAATTATACAGGATGTTCTTATGGGTACATACATTTTTAAATGAGACAGGACCTCTTCCTTCTCACCTCAAGTTATATTTTTCTTTTCTTCCTTCACATTTGCTGCTGCTGCTACTGCTAAGTCACGTCAGTCGTGTCCGACTCTGTGTGACCCCATAGACGGCAGCCCACCAGGCTACCCCGTCCCTGGGATTCTCCAGGCAAGAACACTGGAGTGGGTTGCCATTTCCTTCTCCTCCTTCACATTTAGCTCTTTGTAAAACTCTCAGAAGTAAGGTGCTTTGTGTTTGACGTTGACTTCTAGGGAATTAATTACACTTGCATGTCTGCGTGCCCTGGTTCCTGGGAGGCTGCTGAGGTCGGGCCCCTGCCTGTGTGCAATCTGAGCCTGCGCCAGGGCTCCCTGCATGGCCCCTGTCACACTGCCCTGCCTTAACGCGTGGAGGCACAGAGAGAAGTGGCGTTCTACATGTAGGGGAAATGGAAGATTAAGCCATGCGCATAAATCCCTGTCAGGTTAACTCAATGCTCCTGAGATACGGAGTGGGTCTTTTTGCCCTCGTAAGTGGAAGGATCCTGAATACAGGAAGAGATTCCAAGACGATCACATACAGTGTAAGTTAGTTCATACGCAAGTTGATTTGAGGTGGGAGGGGGTGATGTGACTTTTGCTCTCAGTCTCTCTGATTTTCCGTGAATACTGAGATTTCTGTTTGTCTACTTTCTGAAAAAAAAAAAGAAAAGAAAGGAAGCTCTACTGTGATGGTGCTAGCAGGCTCGCAGCAGCGGTCTGGGAACCTGGAGCCTGTAGGTGAATGCAGCAGCGAAGGGGAATGGCCTTATCGAGGCTGCAAGGAGTCGGCAGCCAACAGGAAATGATGAAATGTGCTGGGAGAATTCTGCTGGGAGCCGAGGTCAGACATACCAGCAGGGTCGGGAGGAGGCAGGTACGGAAGCGGATCTGCAAAGTTAGGCAGTTGAAGCTGCTGCCTTCAACAGGAAAACGTGAGTGTGCTATTTAGAACCTGCTTTTCCTTTAAGAGAGACCTTTTGAAAGTAAAATTTTCATTGATCTTTTTTTTTTCTGAGTGATTGATGTACCAGAACTCTTACGTTTTAAACACACCTTGTTTAGAGCTTCTTAATGGAAATGCTTACGCAGTTCAGTATCAGCTGAAGAGTGTGGAGTATTCTATCCAAAACACTTTGAGAAAATGTCAGAGCAAATGTTTGATTTTCTTGATGAATATGTTTTGACCGAAACTAAATGAAGGTCTATGCTTTATAATTTCTACTCTGGTTTTAGAATATATGTGCATGCTTCATTTCAAAATAGATTAAATAATAAATAATAATTAAAGAGTAAATTAAAAACTTTTGCATGTTTTAGAAAGCTTGCATACCTCTAGCTGTATGTTTTTCTTACTGAGTAACTGAATGAATTACTTGAGTTAGCTGTTAATAAAGGGTTGGTTTTTCCCCCCTACTGTCAGGCATTATGTTTATCACTTGCTGCCATTTCCTTTCTTAACAGCCAAATCTAATCTGCAAACATGTAACTGGGATGTGTGAGAGAAAATGAACAAATTAGTTTTTCCAGTTGACTGTAATTGCTGTTTCATGACTATCTTTTCCAGAATCCCAGGATCAGCTTGCGGCTTGCTTCAAGGCCCCTCCTCCATCTTTCTCCTTATCAGTTCGTATTTTCCTTCTCAGCTGGACCCTATGCCCTTGTCCCCATCCATTGCTATCACTGGACACTTTGTTTTTATTTTTATTGGATAGTAAAATGTAAAACTTTTATGGTTTCAATAGCTGAGCAGCTTTACATACTTTTGTTTTTTATATTGGAAGTCATATTCTGGAATTAAAACATATTGACCCCCTCTCTCTTTCCTTTGTTTATGCAGTACTGTAATTCTAGTTAGAAGATTTTTTTTTTTTTAATTCCTGATACCTAAGTGATTCATCACTAAGTGAATGTATTTATTGGGTTACCTATTACTGTGAACAGTAGAAAGGTGGTGTCCTCTATTCTCCAAAAAGTGCCATGTTAGTACAGTCTGTGCTGTACAGAGGAGCATGTCTTCTTGTTAGGTCATTCCTAGTGTGAGGTATGTATTTCTAATACTTTCAGGATTGTGTATTTCCTATTTTCTAGAATCCTCCCTCACCCAACATATATTTCTCTCAGACCTTAATCAGGTTTCACCCTTGCTCTTAGACTATCTCCTCAAAACCCTTCTGTCTTCATAATGTGATATCTTACCTAATTCTAGGTGAATTTTAATGCCATATTTATGAAAATAATAAACAAGTATCCTAGCTTCAAAATGAAGCATGTCTTAGAGGCCTGAGATTTATGCCAGTAGTAAAAATGAGCTCCCCTCCCACACTGTTAGTCTTCTGTTTTGCTTACCCATATAAGTCTATTATTTAGGAAGAGGCATAATTAAACATGATCTTTAGAGTTGTAATAGCTCTTGAAGTCTTCACAGTCAGGCCCCTTTATTTTTTTAAACAAGGAATTAAGACCAAGAGGTGAAATGCCCTGCTGACTTGTTCAAGGTCACTTGGCTTGTTGGTGGCTGAGTGAGTCTGGACCCCAGGTCTCCCGATTTCTGGGCCATTGGCCTTTCCTCTATCTGCTTTTTCCATATATTATCTCAAGATAAATTGGCCAACTCTGGCTTTTTTCGTCTGATGAGTCTATTTTCAAGTACTCAGCTTTTACTCAACAATTTCCCTGAGTACCATTTGGCATAGGTGCGCAAGCATTACCTCAAGCACAGTGTGGACATTATTCCCTCTGAGAGATTTTTCTTAAAAACATAGAGTTCTCTATTTTATAAAGTTTTCTTCCTCTCCCCTAAACTAGGTCTTACTCAATTGATACTATTATAAGAAAACCTCATTATATGATTATTTGCTAGATGAGAAATCCAAACTTAATAAAATCATAATTAATTTAAAGAAATTGACTGAAGCACATGACTCTTCTTTGAAAAGAGGATTCTTCGAGATGTGAAAGGAGAACCCTGAACTCTAGGGGAGCTTTATGGCCCTTGGGAAGGAATACTGACAGCTCTGTCTTGGCTGCCTCTCAGCCTGGAGTAACTGGGTTATGGAATAGATACACTTTAAAACAATACATTAAACCGTAAGTAAAGGGGGGTCATGATTGAATTTATAAAAATGAAATTTACCCACAACCTTCCAGAAACATTTAAAAATAGTCTCTCCTAAATATTGAATTTGGATCCCCTGAAATTCAAGTATGGGAATTAGATGCAAATAGAGGCATGCTGAGAACAGTGTGTGACTGTTCTCAGCCCTTGATGTGGCTCCCACTCTGCCCAGAGTCACCTTAAGATGCCTTGGAGAGGTTACAGAATAGCACTTATTTGTATTTTCTGAAGTATTTAGAGTATATGTTACGGAGAATTTCTGAAACAAACACACTACAGGGAAATAGGCATTTTCATAAATATTTTAACTGTACTTGAAATGGTAGTTGATAGCTTTGTACCTGTCTTACTTTATAAGACTGGGAATGCAGTAGGTTGCATGAGCAGTGTTTTTCTGCGCTCGGTCAAGGCTGCGTCTCCCTGTGGTTCTGGCAGCCGTCTTTCGGTCACTGTCCTGAAGAGGCTGCGGCTTGCAGCTGCTGAGCCAGATGACCAGCCTGGGGCGGGAGCAGGAGTGGTGCTAAAGGGTGACTCCTGCTTCACGGAGTGGTCTAGTTCACTTCGCCCATAATTTAGTTACCTTTCTTCCCCACTTAGCATTTTATATGTCCTGTTACGTTTTAGTACATATTAAATATAGAATATTTTAAATGGCTTCCTTTTCTTAATATGTAATTGACCTTGATATGTTATATATATATATTTATACATGTATATAAACATATAGTTAATATATAATGGTCCTAGTCGGTAATAAGTAATATTTGACATTCCTGCTTGCCCCTAACTGTTGCCTACAGTAGTGTGAATTCCTATTCTGCTTGTGAAGTTTAAAGACGGGAAGGGGATACAGGGTGCTGGCTTTGCCGCAGGCTGAGGAGGGCTTTAAAGGCAGCCCCTGAGGCTGTTCTTGGCCCAGAAGTCCCAGAGAGTGTGAGGCTGGGTTGTCTGGGCCATCTTCACTTCTCTGCTCGAGGCTTCTCTTCAGACCTGCTTCTAGCTGTGGCCTTAGAATCTCCTCTGAGGCTTTGAAGAAACTTCTGGTAGGCAAAGTAGATCCCAGGCACTAGAGGCAGGTGAAGAGGACTGTGTGTGTGTTGAGGGTGGGGATGGATAGTGTCAGGGGAAAATATGGGCCATTAATTTGGATGAGCGAGTGAATGAATGAAAAGGGTTGCAGTGGTCTCCTTCCCATAGAGACTGAAGGCGCTGGAGCTGTGTTTCACTGAGCTGGTCTAAATGCGTTCGCACCTCAGCTCTGCCTTGATGTCAAGTGACAGACTAGGTGTCTAGTATCTCCAACAGCCCTGGGAATCTGGCCTAATTTTTTGTTTTCCCTCATTAGACTGTCATACATGAATCATAAGACATGAATCTCAGTGTAGACTCACAAGCTGAATGTTCTATTTTTGGATAACTTAAAGAATCTAACAGAAGGTGTCCTGAATTTGAAATGTGTGCCCATGGCCATCACAATAGTATGTGATTAAAATTTCTTACTGTTAATGTGAAGGCTGTGCTACACATTTCATACTGTCTTGTTTCCCATTGAGATTTGTTCTGCAGCAGTCCTTGAAGGAGATCAGGGAGAATGATTTTGCAGGAAAATGCTTATCTGACAAGATATTATAGATGAAATTTAACGGGGCTAAAATGTTGAGCTTACCAATTTGGAATTCCCTTTGATTCTTGCATTCCTAACACATTAGTAGGCTTGTTTAGCAAACTCAATGAAGCCCAGGGCAATATGGAGACAATGAAGTGATCTCTCTGTGGTTCTTTTCTGTTATCAGCTGACACAAAAGGGAAACAGCACAGGGCACAATGGATTGATGACCAAGTATCTGTTGGCTTGGAAAACAGAACATTTTGTTAATTTAGCAACTGAGGGTGTTCAGTTCAGGTTCACTTTATTCTCGAGATCGACCTTTGTTATGCAGGAAGAATGTTACACATCAAGACCACGAGGCCATGCAGAGAAGTCTCAGGACCACTTTTTTTTTTTTTTTAGGCAAAATCTTTGCATATTTAATGTTTACTTCTAAGGCATTAATTTATCTTCGGCACATCCAGTAGACTTCTAAGGCTGAAGCATTTGAATTTGGGATGGGCAAAGGTGGTCATAATGATGAAAAGTCATGATGTGAGGCTTATGTAACTCTGCTTGTTCAGCACCTGACTACTTTTGTTAACAGCTGTGCAGGCGCTTGAGCCAGCTCTCTGCTTACTTCCAGCCTCCGGTAGGTCACCACCTGGAGGGACAGCCCATCCGAATGCTGGCTGGCTGGATCACTTGTTTCAGGCATGCATATGCTCAACTTACCTGCTTGGCAGAGTTTGTTGTGTGCTCAGTTTGTGTCAGGCATGGTGCTGGTAGGCCTTGGGATCCATGACGGTTCAGATTGAGTTCTTGCCCCCAAGAAGCCCCATCCAGACAGGTAAAGAGACTTCTAAACTCCAGGGTGAGGAATCTCCTCACAGTGGTACCTTATCTGCTGTGAAGAATGGGGGAGGTCAGGGAAAACCTCAGTTTGGTGGTGTGTTTTGACAGAAAGATTTGTCAGGCGGATGAGAGAGGCAAAGGGAAATACATACTCAAAGGCAAGGAGGTCTGAGAGAATACACTGTGTTCAGGAGTTGGATGTGGCTGATGGTAGTTTGTACACAGTGGGCTCCAGGTACCTCAGGTTTATCAGGCCCAGGCCAGTGTTTTCCATCCTAACCCCATTCTTCTAATTTTCTTTTTCTCTTTGTGGCATCACCAGCTACCTTGCCTCCAAAATCAAGAATATATTTTTTTTAAGGGTTCTCCCTCCTTTTTTTTTCTTTTGAACTTTTTATTTTGTATTGGAGCTTCCTTGGTGGCTCAGACAGTAATGAATCTGCCTGCAGTGCGGGAGACCCAAGTTCCATCCCTGGGTCGGGAAGATCCCCTGAAGAAGGGCATGGCAACCCACTCCAGTATTCTTGCCTGGGAAATGCCATAGACCAAGGAGCCTGGTGGGCTACAGTCCATGGGCTCACAAAGAGTCAGGCACCATTCAGCCTCTAACACTTTCAACATAGCTGATTAACCATGTTGTGATAGTTTCAAGTGAACAGCAAAGGGACTCAGCCGTCAATCTACTTGTATCCCCATTCTCAAAATCAGGCACTTTTAATCCTTGTTCCCCTCTGCCCCCCACTCACAGGTCGCCATCACCCTGGAGGCCCCCATACTGGTGCTGTGCCAGGCCCAGGACAAATGTCATTTGATCTGCACAACCGCTAAGGCAGATTGGATTCCATTTTACAAATGAGCAATACCAGCTTCATCTGTTCTTCTCTTGAATATCAGTCTTCTTTCCTGGTCTCCTAACCCTTTGTCCTTCTCCAGTCTCCAACCTCTAGGAGCAGCACCGTCCAATATGGTAGTTGTTAATCATGTCTGGCTATTTATATTAAAATGAATTAAAAGTAAATACATAAAAGTCAATCCCCCAGTTGCACCAGCTGCATTTTAAGCCCTCAGTTGCTAGTGGCTGCTGTACTGGACAGCCCAGCTCTACAGGTTTGATGATCTGTTCTCTGCTTTCTGTCCAAGGGAACTTTCTTTCATGGGCTTTTGGTCAGGTCCCTCATACATTTTCAGATTCCCAGTGTGACCTTCAAGCCCCTGGGCCTAGTGGTGCCTATCTTGCCACGTATTCAGCTCCTCCCTATTTGCTCCCCTGCCGTCACATTCTCCATTCTTTCATACCTTTTAACCTCTCTCTCCTCCAGAATATCGCTCACTGTGCATTCTCCTGCACATTCAGACCTAGCTCAGGCACCCTTCACTGGCTTTCTTCAGATTAATCTCCTCATTACACTCCAGCCCTTGTGACCACCCCCCATATGCGCCCATGTGAGAGCGCAGATGGTCCTTATCACGTGCTGCTGTCGTTTGTCTATCACCCTGCAGCAGGTGGAGTGGCTAAGCTTTGGGGACAGATAGACTCAGTTTCAAAACTAACCATTTACTTGCCGTGTGGCTCTGAGCAAGATATTTAACCTCTCTGACTCTTGGTTTCTTCTTCTGTACAATAAAGATTATGATGCTTTCTCTCCTGTGAAATGAAACCACATGCGCAGAGCCCCCAGCACTGTCCTTAACGTGACAGCCCTTAAGTCATAGTTGAGGCTGTCCATCCAGACGGTTATCATTAGTGTCCATCCACCTTGCTAAAACTGTATCCTCTACAAAGAATGTTTTCACGCTTCTTTTCTAGTTCTTACACTGTTTTCTTGCTTTTCTTGTTGTTTTGGCTAGTCCTCCAGTACAATTTGAATAGAAGTACACTTGAAGAGATGAGCCCCTTTCTTATTCCTGTGCCTTCTGTTTGCTGCAGTTCTTCGCTGTGTGCATGCGTGTGTGTGTGTGTGCATGCTTTTTTAAAATCAATGGATGGCTGCGTTGGGTCTCCATTGCTGCCTGTGGGCTTTCTCTGGTGGCGTCGAGTCGGGGCTTCTCTGACTGCAGGCTTCTCACTGCAGTGGCTTCTCTTGTTGGGAAGCATCGGCTCTAGTGTGCACAGGTTCAGGAGTTGTGGCTCGTGGGCTTAGTTGCTCTGCGGCATGTGGGATCCTCCTGGACCAGGGATCAAACCTGTGTTCCTTGCATTAGCAGGTGAACTCTTAACCTCTGGACCACCAGGGAAGTCCTGTGATCACAGATCTTTGATGTTACTATTGCCGAAAGATTATGAGTCGCTAAAGGCTCAGATAATGGTTAATATTTTTTAGCAATAAAGGACTTTAGATTAAGGAACATTTTTTTTTAGACATGATGCTATATATTGTACACTTAATACACTACAGGGTAAACGTAGCTTTTACATGCACTGAGAAGCCCAAAACTTTGTGTGACTTACTTTATTGCAGTATTTGCTTTATTGCGGTGGTCTGGAGCCAAACTTGCAAGATCTCTGAGGTATGCCTGCATAGTAATTAGGCATTTTATCATAAACAGAAGTTCCATTCATTTTTCTGCTTTGTAAACTGGTAACTGGAAGTGTTTTATTAGGCAGATAATATCATAAAAATATGTGTATATACATATATAAATGGCTTAACATTGCAGATTTTTGTTTTATGTTCCTAGGTTTTCAGTGACACAGCTGAGGAATGGGCATGTTTGTCCCGCTTGCTCAAGTGATCTCCACCCCACCAGGTGGGGCAAGGCCAGCGAGATCCAGATCCAGGGACTGGAGGAGTTGTACTAGGGACAGGCGGCAGGGAGGGACATTTGCTGAGTGCCACATGTGGGCAGGCACTCACATATAAGGTGGTATTTAAATTTCTCCTTACTTCCCCCTGAAGTAGATCAGCCATGTTTATCCTCATTTTCAGGTGAGAAGAATGAGGCTTAGAAGTTAAAGCTTGCACCTGTCATAGCAACCACTGCTAGTACAAGCCCTGCTCTCGCTTTCCCCATGTAAGGGAAACTTTATTTAACTCATTAGCGATAAATGGGTTCCCTGCTCTTTTTTCCAAATTACTGGATAGTCCTTCAGGTTATGTTGCTGCTGCTAAGTCGCTTCAGTCATGTCCGACTCTGTGCGACCCCACAGACGGCAGCCCACCAGGCTCCCCCATCCCTGGGATTCTCCAGGCAAGAACACTGGAGTGGGTTGCCATTTCCTTCTCCAGTGTATGAAAGTGAAACGTGAAAGTGAAGTCGCTCAGTTGTGTCCCACTCCTAGCGACCCCATGGGTTGCAGCCCACCAGGCTCCTCCATCCATGGGATTTTCCAGGCAAGAGTACTGGGGTGGGGTGCCATGCCTTCTCCGTCAGGTTATGGGAACTTTTTAAAAAATAAAATCATCATCAAGTTAGAATTCAGTTGTCAGTTTGTCACTTGAGGTCCACACTGGCCCTGTGTCTTTCCTTCCTTAGAACAGAATGCTTTGGCTCCAGCTTGTACGTTTGAACGAAAAAAATAGTGTCTTGAGAAGGAGTCCCCATAGATAGGTGCATAGATAGCTACAAAATTAAAACTAAACCCTTTTGTGGTTACATGACTTTTTTTTTTTTTAACTTCAAAGGCACATATTTACAGCACGGCTTGAGAAGTACTTGAACAGTTCATTTCCTGACAGAGCTCTGATGGGTGTGAAGTGGTTTCCTAGCCTTCTCATGACAAGCTCTTTTCAGGAGGTGCTACTTTTTAAGGCTGATGAGTGGATAGAGCAGAAGTCAGTCTTCTTGCAGCATAAGAGTGACTCAGGCTGGGGACCAGATGGCATGACCACCAGCACCCTGGCCCTTGTAAATTCTCTTTCCTTTTTCCTTAAAAGTCACAGCCAGTTCCCAGGGCCTGCCATCAGATCTGTGTGAGCCTCTGCTGTACTGGCTTAGCCCGCCTTCTCTTTGCCATCAGGTCCCTCTCCTAGAATGCCCCCCCTTGCTTCTCCAGCTGATGAACTCCCACTGAAGTGTCAGCCCCATGTGCCCATTAGGGGCCCTCCTGTTCCTGTAGCGTGTTCTCCCCTAGGCCCTGGCTCTGTTGGAGGAGGAGGCTCAAGAGTCCTCCAAGCTTCCCTTGGGAAGGAGAATGCCTCAGTGATGGTGCCTGGCTTGTTTGAGGATGGCCCGTGGTCGCCATCACCCTGGAGGCCCCCATACTGGCGCTCTGCCAGGCCCAGGACAAATGTCATTCGATCTGCACAACTGCTCAGGCAGATTGGGTTCCTTTTTTCCATTTTGCAAATGAGCAATGCCAATCACAGACCTCTTGAGTTTTTTGCCTGAGGGGACGAAGCCCTCAAGGGGTCCACCCCTGTGTGTGTGAAGCATCACGGTACAGATTTCAGAGGCTGGTTTTCAGTTCTAGGCGGAAGCATCCAGGGGTGCCGTGTTCTGTGGTGGTATTCTCTCGCTGTGTCTAGTTTGCAGGGTGCGTGAGTGTCACCCCTTCAGCCAAGCTGCAGCCCCTCTAGAGGGCTCAGCGCTCAGTCAGCCTTTAAGGGAGGGAAGAGCCTCCAAAAGTGCCGCTGCACAGGAAAAGAGGCCGAGGAACTGCCCACAGAGGCCCTTTGTGTGACAGGAAGTCTGCTTCTAAACAGGGCCGCCTCAGAGTGGAGGGCTTGACAGAAGCTGAAGTGCTTGACCTGGGGCCACTGTGACTCATGCGTGTTGTTAATAATGTCCTTTGTCGAATCTTGAGGACCTGCTTTAACAGAGCTCGGAGGGCACCCCCATAAGTGCACGCTGTCAGTGGTCAGCATTTCTCTCCCCCTCTTTCCCTATCACATCTGCCCAAGTTGAATACCCCCATTTTCTTGTCTGAACAAAGGACAGCCTCCTGACCCACTCTGTACTTTTTCCTTCAGCTTTTGCCAGAAGAGTCTCTCTGTCTCATCTGACTTTTCTTCTTTGTGTTTAAGTGTGTCTCTTGGGGTGGAAACCTTGCCGCTCAAGGAGGAAGTATCTGACTGGGCGGGAGCTTCTCACTGAGAAAAGGGCTGTTTGGCAAGTTAGGCAGAAAGCACAGTAGCTGTCTATTGTGGTGCTCCTCAAAGACTGACACAGGGGAAGGGGAGCTGCACAGAAAATTTCAAGGAATAAAGAGGACATGAAGTGCCTGGATCCATAGCGCACTTCCCTGTAACTTTGTCATACTTGTCTCTTCTGTCTGTTACCATCTGCCGCTTGTCAGGGGCTCTGTTAGGCTGTGAGGATACCCTGGAGTGAATGGGGGAGGTCGTGGCAGCGATGGGCCAGTGCATCCTCTTGTGCTTGCTCCCCACCCCAGACGGCCAGCTGGACATGAGAGAGGAGCAGCGAGTTTCCAGGAAGTGGGGGAGGTGTGTGTGTGTGTGATCCACTTGCATGAAGGCATTCTAAGATTAGGTTAGGATCACTCTGCTTCAGTCTTCAGCAGGCAGCTTTCCGTGCTGGGTGTCACTGGGACTCCTTGCCGGGTTGGCATGGTGGCAGATCAGTGGGCACCTGCTCTTTGTAGGGGTGAAGCCAGTCTTTGTTGAGTGGGACTGCCTGGATGATCATCCTAGCATGCTTACATTTTGGGGACAGAAGAAGCCACATCTGTTGAATGAGTTTAATCATGGATGATAGCTACTTTCCTGAGATTCTAGTAACCGTGGGTTGTCCCCCATTTCCATTTGGAATGGTTGAAACCAGAACTGCAAAGACCCTTATCCTTTAGCGCACCCCCACATTGTGGAGAAGGGAAACCAAATGTCAGGAGGGTGAGTGGGACAGATCTATGAATGACTCCAGCCTCCTCCCCGTTCATGTGAGGAAACCTGGAGTGAGTTACCGTGAGTGAGTTTTTCTTTGTGTGAAGTCATGACCCATGCCCTTGAAACGTTAAACTAGCTTTATTACATGAAGGAAGAATGTTGTTTCCCTTTTGCTAATTCAGATATATGCATCTTAAAATGTACACACTGAAATCATGTTACAGAAATACGGGGCACACAACTTCATCTCCAGAGTCTCCTCCAAACCTTGTCATCCCCGACATGGTTACTTTCTGGTCAGACATCCAGTCATTTAGCAAACATTTAAGCGTCTACTTCATGCTAAGCACTGGGGTTACAAAGAAGAAAATATATAATCCTTGCCTTTAACATTTGTGTGTACTAAAGGTCTGTGCACTATTTTATTTTTTGCTTATGCCCAATTTCGGATATAAAGTGGTTCCCTTGCTCATCTTTTATAATGGCTGTGTAGTGTCCACTCTGCCAAGTCACTGATGTCTCAGTTTGTGAGCATTGGACTTGTTCTCCAGTCTTTGCTGTTATAAATATTACTGGGATGAACATTTTGTTCAAGTTATTTTTTCTTTGAATTTATTTGCTTGGGTCATATTCCCCAGAGGGGCCCACAGGGTCAGAGGTTAGTAACTGTCATCTGCCTTGTTCTGTTTCCAGATTTTTCCATGAAGTCTGTCAGCAATGTTAGAGTTCATTCTTATTTTTCTGTGGCCCCGCTGGGGTTATCATTTTCATTTTCTCAAGTTATTTCCATTTTTAAAAGCAGTTGTTTGTGCATTTCTGGCGGGGCTAGGTCTTTTTTGCTGCATGGGGCTTCTTCGGTTGCAGCGAGTGGGAGCTACTGTAGTGGTAATGGCCGGGCGTCCCACTGTAGAGGCTTCTTTGTGGACCATGGGCTCCAGAGCCCGGGCTCAGCTGTTGCGATGCACAGGCTTAGTTGCCCTGTGGCATGTGGAATCTTCCAGTACCAGAGGTCGAACCTATGTCCCCTGCATTGACAGGCAGATTCTCAACCATTGAACCACCAGGGAAGTCCAGTTATTTCTGTTTTTAAAGGAAGGTTGTACTTTCCCCCCACATGTTAATTTGTAGGAGATTTAGCTAGGTTAAGCTACAGTAACAAGCTAACCCTGAATCTCAGAGGTTCACATAACAAAATGTCTTCCTTGCTTGCTCTGCAGGTCGCTTGTGGGGCACTGGGGCACAAGTCTACACAGTCACTCTGGGGCCAGGCAGACTCAGGAGTCTGCTCTCCTGTAGCTGCAGTACAGCCTTCCTTGGCGGATGATGGGGAGACAGGAGAAAGTCAGGGGCTTTGCACAGGCTTTTCACTAGCCACGTGGCCTGGTTTAGCAGACAGGGCTTCTCTGTGCACTCCTGTCTGTGCCCCAGCTGTCTTCTGTCCTGGATATTCATCTTTGACAACTTATTTGTGCAGTAGAATTGAATCCTCAGTCTTCATATCAGTCTTTATTAATAGTATACTTAAGGTAATAAGAGTATCAGTTGTGTCAACTCCATTTTTCTTTGCTTTCCACATTACAATTTATTGTGCAAAGGTTTAAATAATGTTTGGGGCACATCTTGTTCTTATACATGACATATTTTCTAAAAGCCAAAAAATAACTCTTTTCTTTGAGTTGTCTAAAATAGATTTTTATTTAGCTCCATAAGACACTTCAAGCTCATCCAAGTATATAGTGTCAAATTTTAGTATGTGGAACCGTCATATCCTGCTGGTGGGGATAGATGGAAAAACTGCTTGGAAAACAGTCTGGCTGACTGTTGGGAACAATTCACTTTGGGAAAACAGTTCCTCAAAAGGTTAAACATAGAGTTACTGTATGACCTGGTAATTCCACACCTAGGTACCTGAAACAGATGAAAACATAGGTCCACACAAAGACTTGAACCCAAATTCTCACAGCAGCACCATTCATAATAGCCAAAAAAGTGGACACCACTTCTTCTGAAACCACTGACTGTGATGACTCAGCTTCTTCAGACAGACCCAAATTGTGGTATATCTATACAGTGGGATATTACTTAGCAATAAAAGGGAATGAGTTACTGACATGTGCTCTACCATGGCTGAAAACATCATGCTGAGTGAGACAGGCAAGGCATAAAAGAACACACATGACCACAAAAGACCATGTTGCATGATTCTATTTATATGAGATGGAATAGTCTGGAATAGTCAGATCCATGGAGACAGAAACAGATTAGTGGTTGCCAGGCACTGAAGGAACAAAAGGAGAGAACAGAGGTTCTTTTGGGGGTGACAGAATTGACCGTGGTCATGATACACAATGCTAAACACACTAAAAATCATTGTATCTATGTCGAATGGGTGAATCGTGTATGAATTATGTCTCAAGAAAGGTATTGAAAAAATGGCAGAGTTTCAGTTACTTAAACCATCAACCCTCACACAGCCCCTCCTGGCAAATAGTACTATTCCTTTGTCCTTTCTTGAGATGTGTTCAGATATTTTTCATTCACAGAAACAAAAAATTTTTTGAACCTCCTAAACCATGACATGCAGGATCAAGCACAGAACCCCACAGTAAGAGAGGAGCCGGAGGAGGGAGGTGGGGGCTGCCAGCTTGAAGGGGAGCGACGGGAACTGGGGTCTGCATCTCCAGCCGCCTTGGTCTCCCCGTCCCTAGTGCAGGGCTCCATTCTGGTGACACCACTTCTGCTGAACCCGCTGACTGTGGTGACTCAGCTTCTAAGTCTGTGGAAGGACAAGTGGATATTAAAGAGAGTGTGAACAGTCGCTGGAGCACCGCAGGCTCTGCTCTGACCTTCACTCTTGCCAACTGTAGTGGCTTATTCAGCAGTAGACACGGAGTGCTCCTCTGCCATGTGCAGATGCAGAGATGAAGATGACATGGACTTGCCTTGAGCGGGTCACAGTCTATTTACTTTGCCCTGCGTTTCTTTCCTTTTGCTGCATAGAGTGTAAAAATCTATTTTTGGAATAAAACGCTATCCTAATTGCTGAGTAGTTAAGAAGGAATTTGAGGTTTTACTCCAACTTTATTTTCATCTAGTTGTAGTTTTTGTTCTTTAGTGGCTGACTGTGTGATAATTGTAATAGATAACATTTGTTAGGCTGATTGTAATCATTGTCCTACTTGAGCCCCACCACTCTCCAAGGAGCTGCTCTGTCGAGTGCTGCACTTGTGCAGTGGGCCAGGGAAAACTCCAACTTTAGACAGCTAGTAATTGAGTCTGGTGCCAGGTGGAGCATTCTAAATTCACCAGTTTGTCAAAGGCCTGGGATATCCCACTTAAATACAGGCTCCCCAAAATCAGAGACTTTATCTTGCTTGTGTGATTTCCTGAACCCAAACATAGTAGGTGCTCAAGATATGTTACTTGGCAAATAATTGAATGACCAGAGGGACCAACCACAGCATGCAGGGATACTGTTTGTGCGGTGATTTATAACCATCCTTCCATTACCTGAGAGCTGGGCAGGGCAGGCAGCGTGTCTATTTTAGGAAACCCAGGCTGGCTGGGAAGTGACCTGTGCAGGTAAAAGCCAGAGCATGCGCTAGAACCCAGGTCTCCAGGCTCTGTTATCTCTCTCTGCAGCCCAGTCCACCCCAATCTTAAAGGCATGGGTGTATTTCTCTCAAAATGTTGCCCTGTGGGGTTGGTCCCATTCCCACTGTGGGGTTGGCCCCTTTTAAGAACTTTGGGAGAGGGAGTAGATTTGAAAATGTGTCACTTTTGTCCTTTGAAAGTAACTTTTTCTATTTTTAAACCTGTGGAGCATCAACTCAGTATTTAGCTTAGGGAGATCTTCAGCCCAAGTCTGCGCGTTCCCAGGGTGCTTGCCAACCAGAGGTCTAAAAAATATCACAGCAAAAATCAGTCCCAGGCACGGACCTGTCAGCTGACATGTTTCTGTTACATGAGAAAAATTATTTGGGGGAACATGTCTAAATTCTGTTTGCTCCATCTCCTCCTTAAGTCACGTGGGTGGATGGACAGCTGATGGGCTGGGCTGAAGCCAGGTGACTTGGTGTCTCATCCTGCATTCACTGCCAGTTCTCTGCAACCTAACACAGTTATTACCCAGAACACGAACAGCCATCAGAAAATGACCATGGGGCTGGGCCACCACTTGTTTCCTTCCAGCTGTTAGGATGCAAAAGATACAGGGGCAAAACGTTGTCATCTTAATGGTATTTAGTATTTTTTAATACTAATTTCTTGCATAGAAAGTCTGTCACCTTTGCTGACCTTTAAAACTCAGCTAGTGTAGCACCTCCTCTCTCCCCTTCCCTACCCTCCACCTGGTGGTCCTGTCTCATTTCTGGAGCCCCTGTTTTGGATTGTGCATAGATACAGAAGGCAGAGTCCTTCCCCTGCAGAATTCCAGATAAAGTAGGAGACAGACCTCTGTGAGGCTGTGCAGGTGGTGCGTGACGAGAGTGCTGACTCGACCAGCCTGTCTGGAGGAAATGACTGAGCCTAAAGGACCCTGGCAAGTTGCCCAGTGGCCTGTTTGGGGCCATGCATGTTGATACACCCTCTACGTGGTTTGGTCTTTAACACACAGTACAACTCGGTGAGACTTTCCTGAGAGAAATAACTTCCCAGACTGCTTCTGAAGCCTACTGTGCATGCCATCAAACATCTTGTTTTAAGATTTGAGTTCATTTCCTGTAAGATATCAGAAAGGAAAGGTCAAGCGTTTTAATACCTCCTTGCAAATCCCAAAGGTGGAGGCGTTATTAAGCATTTTCTGCATCTGGGACTTGCTTTTCTTCTTCAGGTTCATTGTAAAAATAAACAGACACACCTTTCTCTGGATCTACAGAACCATCATCATTTTCATTCTCAGACCTTAGGAATTCACTGCTGAGTATTGTCTAGTCATATCTTCTGCCTCTTCCTGAGTCCAGAAAGCAATTTAGAAACTAAACCTCACCTGCAGATCCAGAGTGAGTGCTTTGAGAAGATTTCTCTAAACTTAACCTGAAGTGACTGGTGTGCTTCAGAAACATTTTGCATTCTGCTCAGTGGTCTTGGTTTTTAGGATTGTCGGCTTGAATCAAGCATTCAACAAGAGGATTTTGTTTTGCTCTGTGCACGTGTGGGTAAGGGTGGTAAGGAAGTGAGCTTGTGAAGTCTGCTGTGCAGAGCAGACAGCTGTTCTTTCTCTGAAGTCATCATGTGGAAGGCTGAGAGCCTCCTGGAGATGGGGGTGCGGGACTGCTTGGTGGGGAGGAGAAGCTGCCCTGGCTCCCATCTACACAGCTGCTTTCCCAGACGTGGGGCGCTGGGCTCTCCTGCTTCTTGGAACCACAGCTCCACAGAAAGGGCTCAGGGCATACATCTCTGCTCCTTGTCCACAGTGGGTCTTGAGAAAGTCTGGGTCAGGGGGAGCTGAGCTGCTGCTGGGCACAGGTTTGTTGAACACTTGAGCCTGGGAGTCAGGAAGTCTGGGTGGATAGAAGTTGAAAGAATGAGGGCATTTTTTGTTTTATCCTCAGTATTCTTTCAAAACTCACGTGTCATTGTTTCTCCTGCTGTCTGTGTGGTCTCAGCCACCATCATTTCTCCCTGGGAAACACTTCAGTAGCTGTTTCACTGTTTCTTGGACATGCCAGAAAGGCCTTCTGTGCCGTCATGGGTGAGCTTCCTTTTGGCATTGGCCTTTCCCCTGGAGCTCCTGATGGCTCTTCCTTCCCTTTTATCTCAGATGTCACCTTTTCAGGGAGACCAGCTCCTTTCTGCTTCCCTCCTCATCCTTCCTTGCTTTATTTCTCTGCATAGCTGGTACTGTGTAATTCATTTTCTCTGTCAGTCCTCTGCACTAGAGCATAAACTCTGTGAGGGTGGAGAGATTTTTGCCTGTTCCATCTCCTTTTAGAGTCCTCAGCACTTTATGTGATTATAGATTAGAAAGAATGGAAAATAAAAGCAGTAGGGTGGATAGATTATCAATGTAGTCCCAATGGATATATGCTAATTTAATTAAAACTAACCTCCTTGTTTTACTTTGATTTATTTTTTTTTAAAGTCATCTTTCTTCATTTCTTATTTTGAAACAAAATGAGTAGTACTTGTTTTCACTAGAAACTTTGAGCCAGTGCCAGCGCCGTCCGTCCTTTGCCTGTATACCCAGGCTCCACTTTGCATGTTAGCGTCTACACAGAGCTTACAGATCACCTACTGCATGAACAAGGAAATCTCAGGCCCAAGGAGTCATGTGCTGAGACCAAGGCCATTGTGTTCCATCTCATTCGATTTGCAACCAGAGCCAGGGAAGGGAATCAGCCTTTATGTTCGCCACATGAGAAACAGGTACTTGTTGCATTCTCTAAGCTAGTCCTGACTGAGAAGTCTGCAGGGCGGGCATCGCCACCCTTCTTTGTTTTATGAATGGAAAACCAGAAGTGCAGAGCAGTAATGTGATTTGCTAGGTGTGCGTGACTAGACAGACCTGGATGGGTGGGCCAGCCATGTTGCTAGCTGAGAGATGCCCTGCGCCTCGTGGGGTGCACAGGGAGTCCCTCCTGGGCTGTGGCGGGGTGTCTGAGCGCCACGCCGTACCTGGCGGGTCTGCTGCTGCTGGTCGGCCTCCAGTGCCTCTACTGGCTCAGCGAGTCCTGATTTCTTGCCCTGAGCACATTCTCAAATTGACCTTTGTCTCTTTGGGCAACACTTTCCATGGCTCAGAGCCTGGGTATGTTTGGGTGATTCCTTTGGGTTTTGGTATTAACTGAAATGGCAGTGATAATTATGGGACTTGATTAATAATTTGTGTTGCAAAAGATTTTAAAAGTCTTCCCTAAACAAAGAAAAATATAAGGGATCACCTAAGTACAGTTACTCCATTGAAGCTGTTTACCAACTGGTGCAAAGCTGTTTCACAGATAAGTGTTTCTGGTGCTCTGGCTACAGACAGAGTTGTTGGTGCACAGGCAGTATGTCCAAAACAGGTCTTTGAGCATGTGAAGGGGTGGCATTTTGCCCAGGAGAACAGTTATTTTTGTGGGAGAAGAAGAGAAGAGATAGCGTGAGTAGAGCTGGGAAAGGGGGAACAGGGAGGAACTAGGTCTTGATTAATGAGAAAGATGGCACAGACGTGCCAGGACTCTGCTTTCCTGAGAGATCATTCATTCCCTGACTCCAGTTCCTCCTTCAGTGATTGTCACCTGTCACCACAGGTACTGTGATAGGCACCGGAGTGCCCACAGAGTTAACATTCTGGTTGTGGAGAGTGAGTTATAGCAGCCCAGTGATAGGCTCTGTGGGGGAATTATACCGGGACAGTGGTAGGCAGAGGGTCATTGCGTGGTGGAGGGGCTCCTCAGAGGAGAGGACACTCCTTGCAGGATGAGTAGGAGTGGATGGGAAGGGTGGTCTGAGGGAGCAGAGTGCTGCACGTGTGGGCCCCAGGCCTGAGACCTGTGGCTTTATTCTGTGTGTAGGCCCAAGAGGGTGCCCCGTGTGGCGCTGCCACATTAAAAGGTGTATGCGTGTAGTTAGAGGACGTGCAGTGGAGAGGGGGCCCAGAAGAGGAGGGTGGAGTGTTCATTCAGGCGGAGCAAGGGAGAAGGTGATTACACACACACAAGATGCCTCGGAAGGCTGTCCATCAGAGATGGAAACCGTGCTGAGGTTCTTTGCCACTCTGGGGCTTTGGCTATTTTTGAATTAGTTTGACTTTTATGAAAAGCCTCAAAGCAGTTCTCTCTGCTTGAATGTACATTTCCATACCCCCATCAACTTTAGAACCTATAGGGTCCTATTCATATCAAGTTGCTAGTAAAATTAGAGAAAAATCTCAAAGCTGCTTTTCACTTTCTTTGTCTCATGTTTCTCCAATGGGGAAAAAGCCTGGAAGACTGTCAAAGAACTGGCTGTTCTCATAAGTATTCGAGGAGAACAGTGTGAGTCATTGTAGCTCTTTGCTGGTATTTTAGTATCCGGTTTATTTTTAAACAGTTCTGTGCCACCAGAGTTTCTTCCGTGGTTTCTGTTACCATGGCTCCATAATATTTCCTCAAATCTGCTTGTTCATACTTTCACACACTTTAGTATCAAATTTACAATTCCTTGGTATCAGAACATCTTATTCATGATATCCAAGAATGTTTCTCCAACTGCAGTAGCATTTTCTCCCAAATCGGAAAAGTTAGCTGTTTCCCCCACTACAGATGTTGGGGAGAGAGGAGGTTTGGTTCTGTGGAGGACGGTGCAGTGACTGTGGTGGGTGGAGATGATTAGAGGGCTCCCATCAGCTGTTCAAGCAGGGGACTGGGGTGGCATCCCCTCCAAGGTGAGGGGACCTAAAGGGTGGACAGGCTGCCACCTTTGCTTGGGAAGTGCTGGCCCAAGGCGTTTTGGTCCAGACATTCAGCAGACTTGGTTCTCCGTAAGCAAGAGTGTGCGTGTGTTCTCTCACTCTTACTTGTTTGTTCGTGTACTTTTGGACTTGAGTGAAGCTTTCACTTTGGGAAGGTCTCTTGTTTTAAGAAGCTGCATTCAGAAAGAAAATAGTGCTAGTCTGGCAGTCAATGGCGAAGTTTGCCTTGCCCTCTCTCCCCGCCATTCGGAACTGTTTAAGGGGATACTTTTCTGCGTTTTGTTGCTTTCACAAATGTGTGTTTCTTAAAGGACTCTTCTTTATCAAGCCCATCTTTGCATGAAATGCTCCCTTGGTATCTCCAATTTTCTTGAAGAGATCTCTAGTCTTTCCCCTTATGTTCTTTTCCTCTATTTCTTTGCATTGATCACTGAAGAAGGCTTCACATCATCATGATTATCTGGGTCGTGAAGATCTTTTTTGTACAGTTCTTCCATGTATTCTTGCCACCTCTTCTTAATATCTTCTGCTTCTGTTAGGTCCATACTATTTCTGTCCTTTATCAAGCCCATCTTTGCGTGAAATGTTCCCTTGGTGTCTCTAATTTTCTTGAAGAGATCTCTAATCTTTCCCCTTCTGTTGTTTTCCTCTATTTCTTTGCATTGATCGCTGAAGAAGGCTTTCTTATCTTTTCTTGCTATTCTTTGGAACTCTGCATTCAGATGCTTATATCTTTCCTTTTCTCCTTTGCTTTTCGCCTCTCTTCTTTTCACAGCTATTTGTAAGGCCTCCTCAGACAGCCATTTTGCCTTTTTGCATTTCTTTGCCATGGGGATGGTCTTGATCTCTGTCTCCTGTACAATGTCACGAACCTCATTCCATAGTTCACTTTACAAAGTCACAAATAAAAGTAAATGTCAGTTCCCTTCCCCATTGTGCACACAGAAGCAAAGGGAAAAGTATAATCCTCCGAAAAAAAAGAGAAGAACAAATGGCTTCCTGTTCCAGGTACAGACCTTGGGCACAGGTTTCTTCCCTAGAGGGCGCAGTGTGCTAGGCAAGGCTGCTAGATTGATCATTACGAAAATGAAGTTGAAATGTCCATATTTTTTTTATCTGATCCCCAAAGCGTCTCTTCCCCCTTGCTGCATCCCTCTACACCCCACTTTTCTGAAAAGTGACAGCTAAGAATTTAGTTTACTATGCTGTTTCATCTATCTCTTTCCCTCCTTCTTTTCCTCCCTCCCCATGTTTTCCCTATAATTTCTTTTCATAACTTATAATTTTGAACTCACAATTCAACTACCCATTCAGAGGCAATTTTCCTGCTTTTACCTTCTTCTAGGCATCATTGTTTAGACAGTCGGGATAGGGTGGCCCAATTTTCAACTTCCTGACACTGCCTTCAAGAGACTTTCTCTGCCTTCTCTCTCTGGCTTTGTCCTCTGCCTCTGTCTGCGTCCTGTTCAAGGACAGCCTCAGAAGTACACAACCATTTCTTGTCTGGCAGTCGCCTGACTTCTGGCACTTTGGTAGAAACTGTCTTTCTCTTAGCTTCAGTGACACTTCTTTCTCAATAAAATATGCTCTTTCAAACAGGTGTTGAGGAATATGACATTTGGAATACATAATAGCTGTATTCTAACATATACAGACAGTAGCTAAAAGAAGAAAAGGAACTCACTGAAGTGGAAAATCCATTGAAAGGATTTGCATATCTGCCACCCCCAAGCCACCCCAACACTGTCCTACCCCTAAATATGTTTTCCAAGTTTCTGATGTTTGTTTGCAAACGTTTTTCTCCCACTGAAAAATTATGAAATCAAAATGAACTTTTTTCTTCTTACTTCATAATAACATTTATTTGTTGTAGGAAAATTACAAAGAATTAACCAAAAATAAAAGTGCAGTTATTACTTGGGTATATTTCTTCCAGATATTCTTTTCAGAAGGTTTCTAAAAGTATACTTACGTTTCAAAATAAAAATAGGCTTTAAGAAATTTTTGACTGTAACATATGTATCTTTAAAATTAGATTTTAGAAAGCATACACACCTTATATATAGATTCCTTTTTTTTTTTTAGATTCCACATATGACATCACATAGTACTTATCTTTCTCTGACTTACTTCACTAAGTATAATATTCTCTAGGATCTATGCATTAAAAAAGAAAAAAACTGAGAATGAATTTTGTTTCATAAGATAAAAGTATACATGTGGGGAAAAACTACCACCCCCCTATCCAGGGATTATTATTTAGTCTTTTGGTATATACAATTCCATATTTTTCCAGATATATCTATATCTATCAGAGAAGGCAATGGCACCCCACTCCAGTTCTCTTGCCTGGAAAATCCCATGGATGGAGGAGCCTGGTAGGCTGTAGTCCATGGGGTCACGAAGAGTCGGACACTTACTAAGTGACTACACTTTCATTTTTCACTTTCATGCATTGGAGAAGTGAAGTGAAGTGAAGTCGCTCAGTCGTGTCCTACTCTTTGCGACCCCATGGACTGTAACCTATCAGGCTTCTCTGTCCATGGGATTTTCCAGGCAATAGCACTGGAGTGGATTGCCATTTCCTTCTCCAGCGGAGCTTCCCGACCCAGGGATTAAAAAACTGAGAATGAATTTTGTTTCATAAGATAAAAGTATACATGTGGGGAAAAACTACCACCCCCCTATCCAGGGATTATTATTTAATCTTTTGGTATATACAATTCCATATTTTTCCAGATATATCTATATCTATCAGAGAAGGCAATGGCACCCCACTCCAGTACTCTTGCCTGGAAAATCCCATGGATGGAGGAGCCTGGTAGGCTGTAGTCCATGGGGTCACGAAGAGTCGGACACTTACTAAGTGACTACACTTTCATTTTTCACTTTCATGCATTGGAGAAGTGAAGTGAAGTGAAGTCGCTCAGTCGTGTCCTACTCTTTGCGACCCCATGGACTGTAACCTATCAGGCTTCTCTGTCCATGGGATTTTCCAGGCAATAGCACTGGAGTGGATTGCCATTTCCTTCTCCAGCGGAGCTTCCTGACCCAGGGATCGAACCCAGGTCTCCCGCATTGTAGACAGACGCTTTACCGTCTGAGCCACCGGGGAAGTCCCTATTCATGCATTGGAGAAGGAAATGGCAACCCACTCCAGTGTTCTTGCCTGAAGAATCCCAGGGATGGTGGAGCCTGGTGGGCTGCCATCTGTGGGGTTGCACAGAGTCGGACACGACTGAAGCAACTTACTAGTATTTATCTTTCTCTGACTTACTTCACTAAGTATAATATTCTCTAGGATCTATGCATTAAAAAAGAAAAAACTGAGAATGAATTTTGTTTCATAAGATAAAAGTGTACATGTGGGGAAAAACTACCACCCTCCTATCCAAAGATTACTATTTAGTCTTTTGGTATATACAATTCCATATTTTTCCAGATACATCTATATCTTATCTATGTCTATATCTTATCTCTTATTTTAACAAAAATTAGACTGTATTAAATACTGAGTTACACCATTATCTTTCATATATTTGGTACCACAATGAGAAATACATTTTAGATGTGTGCATATAGTAAATATATACTTAATTGGGATAAAACTTTCATGAACCACTATTCACCACTATTATGTATGGTGTTTTCTGTTATTTTCTGTTTTATTCTCTTTCATTAAAAATATACAGGTTATGACCCAGTAATTGATTTTGAGACCGCTAATGGGCTGTGCCCTGGAGGAGGGCATGGCAACCAACACCAGTATTCTTGCCTGAAGAATCCCCATGGACAGAGGTGCCTGGTGGGCTGCAGCCCTTGGGGTCACAAAGAGTTGGACATGACTGAGCGACTAAGCACAGCACAACACAGCAATGGGTTGTGACTTGCATTTTGAAAAATATTCTCCTAGGTCACAATTTCAATAGCTTTATTGTATTCTGAACTCCAGAGTTTTTAAGCTGCATGGAGTTATAGAGGAGGTTTTGTCCAGTCTCTTATTTTTATTCGTAGAGGAGTGAAAATTTTATTTTCTTGATAGCTGGTACAAGAATTCCCCTCAGGGAGGAAATTTTCTTTGTTTACAGAAATATCTTTATAACTGCTTGGAGTGGGGAGGCTGCTGTAGAAGGAGTGGCTGAACCATTTCATGCCAGGAATAAACAAATCTGGGATGGAGAACACTGAGCCACACGGTAGAGGGGGGTAGAACCTGAGTGAACAAAACAAAGGACTTTCAGAAACAAGAATATCAAATATCGAATTTCTGTTATTTGCATTGCTGTGCTGTACACTCATCTACTCTCTCAGGTGTTCAGTAAGGCTTAATATTACTCAGATTTCTTCCCAACAAGTGATGGAAATACAACTCAAATTGGATTAAGAAAAAATAAGCTGCTGCTGCTGCTGCTAAGTCGCTTCAGTCGTGTCCCACTCTGTGCGACTCCATAGACGGCAGCCCACCAGGCTCCCCCGTCCCTGGGATTCTCCAGGCAAGAACACTGGAGTGGGTTGCCATTTCCTTCTCCAATGCATGAAAGTGAAAAGTCAAAGTGAAGTCGCTCAGTCATGTCCGGCTCTTAGGAGTGTTTATTCACCTAAACAAAATTGAATACACCAGACATTCAGGGTCTCGAATAATGTCACTGACATTTGGTATCTTTTTTGTATCTTTCCCTTTTTCTGGGTTCATTCTAAGGTATTGATTCTCAATGTGCGCTGTGCTGTGCTAAGTCGCTTCGGTTGTGTCCGACTCTTTGCGACCCCATGGACTATAGCCCACCAGGTTCCTCTGTCCATGGCATTCTCCAGGAGAGAATACTGGAGTGGGTTGTCCTTCCCTTCTTCAGGGTATCTTCCCAACACAGGGATCAAACTGCCGTCACCTGTATTGCAGGTGGATTCTGAACCAGCTGAGCTACCAGGGAAGCCCTAATTCCCAATAGTTTTCTCTAAAAAGACCTCAGGCTAATTCTTATTTGATGGACTGGGATCATATGACAATCTTTGAACCAATCATTGTGGCCAGGGGGATGGAAAGCTCTGATTGGCCAGGGCCGGATCACGTGCTCATGCTTGGCTCTAGAGATAGTGTCACGTTTGCATCGTCTTGGCTTGAGGTGGGTGAGGAGTGGTTTGCAGAAAACTGGGTTCACAAAGGCAGAACCAATGGTGGGAGGCAAACACAACATACATGCCTGTTGACACAACACCTCTTGGGAGGCGTGAACTTAGAGAGTGAGTGGGGCTCTGAATTGCTTTGGTTGCCCCAGTGTAGAAATGGACTCCTTGAGAGGCGCATCCAAATGACCCCTGAATAGAACTAAGAATAAAAGGAAAGTATTCCTGGGATTTCACAGAAATCTTGGAGAGAGGGTGACATTTTCCTACAATTTTACAAAGGATATCCATATCAACCTTGTCTAGCTCTTAAGGAAAGAAGATCCCTGAGGACATCTGAGTTGCATAAATGGGGAAACCAAGGCCCAAAGAAGTTTCCAGACCTGTCCAAACAGCTAATATTTGCTAGAGCCTGGATTGAGCACAATCTCTTGCCATGGCTTGGCAATGTTCCCTCCACATGATTCAAGTAGACTTCCCTCTATTGTGCTGCTTACATCAAAGCTAGACATGTCTCAAAGACTTATTTCCCTGGATGCTCCTACTCTCATAAGCCCCTTGCTTGTCCTTGGGGCTGCCTGGGGCCTCTGCATAGACCTAGAAGGAGGAGCTTGTGTAGGAACAGACAGTCAGGCTCCAACTCTTCAGGAGACTGGGAACCTAGGTGTCTCAAAGGGAGGCGTAAGATGTAGGGCCCAACTAGAAAAACAAATCAACATGGCAGTGTCAGTGGAATAAGCAGGAGTGACCAAGAAAGGACAAATGGCTAAAGAAAGTGGATCGATATTTATAATGTACTTCCTATTACCAAGTATTTTGCATATATTATTTTATCAGTCTTCACAAAAATTTTAATTTCAGGGAATGAAAGGGAAGGGGAGGAAAAGAAGTGTCCATCAGCAGGAGCCATGTTTGGAAGGGCTGTGAATTTGGCTACATGAATGAGTGAATGAATGAATGGAGTTTATACCTGTATTACTTTGTTGCTGTAACAAAGAACCATGAACTGAGGCCCTTCAGCAGCAGAAATTTCTTGTTTTACAGTTCTGGAGGCTAGAAATCCTAGATCAAGGTGTCAGCAGGGTCCATTCCTTCTGAAGGCTGTAAGAATTTGTTCCATGCCTCTCTCGCCTAGCATCTGGTGGTTTTCAGGCCA
This sequence comes from Aepyceros melampus, assembly GCA_006408695.1. Classification (NCBI taxonomy): domain Eukaryota; kingdom Metazoa; phylum Chordata; class Mammalia; order Artiodactyla; family Bovidae; genus Aepyceros; species Aepyceros melampus. The sequence continues at coordinate 481,416 of SJXQ01003852.1, read as the reverse complement.
ATGTTAATACTCCCTGACTTACAAATGCATAACCCAACCTCTGCCTTTAGCTTCTAGGGGCATTCTCTCCATGTGTGTGTTTGTGTCTGTGCCCCAAATTCACCTTTTTATAAGGACACAATTATACTGGATTAGAGCCCACCCTACCCCAGTATGACCTCATCTTTAATTACATCTGCTCTGACCCTGTTTTCAAGTAGGGTCACATTCCGAGATACTGGAGGTTAAGACTTCAACATCTGAATTGGGGCGGGGGGACACAGTTCAACCCATAATAGCCGCTAAGTGGAACCCTGAGAAAAGCTGGGTTCAGCAAAATTAAACAGATTAATTTAGGGCCTCTGTGGCGCTTTTACAACTTTACTGAAAAACCTCTTGCACTCCTCCCATTGAGAGCTGCGGCCTCTGTCCCATCCCCTGAGACAGATAGAGGATGGTGGAAATGAAGCTATGTGACATCCAAGGTGGACCATAAAAGGCCATACCGCTTCCATCTCTTTCACTGGAATGCTGGACTGCATCTAAGAAGTGTGAATACCCTGGGCCAGCCCTCTGAGAGCCACATAGATCCTCTCTGGCTGAGTTCCCAGCAGAGCCCAGCCTTCAACTTATCTTGCTGAGGTGCCAGATAGGTTAAGTGAAAAAGCTCTCTGGCAGCAGTACCCTCCAGCTGCAGCTGGGAGAGACTTCTGAGTTAAAGTCCCAGCCATTGTGGAGGAAGGACAGGTAGTCCTGGCTGTGCCCTGCCTAGATCCCAAGCCACAGAATTAGTGAGCATTAAAAAATGGTTCTTGTTTTAAGCCACTAAATTTAGGGTTTGTATTAATCAGCATCCTCAAGGTAAACAAAACCAGTAGCAATGTCTATCTCTCAAGTCCAAAGGCAGCAGTAGGCAGAATTCCCTCTTCCTTACAGGACATCTGGGGCTTCCCTGGTGGCTCAGATGGTAAAGAATCTGCCTGCAATGTAGGAGACCCAGGTTCAATCCCTGGGTCAGAAAGATCCCCTGGAGAAGAGAATGGCTACCCACTCCAGTATTCTTGCCTGGAGAATCCCATGGACTGAGGAGCTGTGGGTTACAGTCCATGAGGTGACAAAGAGTTGGACATGGCTGAGCAACTAACACTTTCCCTGACCTCCCTAGAGGACATCACACTTTTTTCTTTCCAGGCCTTCAACTGATTAGGTGAGGCCCACCCACATTATAGAGGGAAATCTGCTTCACTGAAAGTCTACTGATATAAATGTTAATCTCATCTGGAAAAAAAAACAAAAACCTTCACAACATCACCTGGACTAGTAGGCTAGACTATGGTCTAGCCAAGTTAGTACATAAATTAACTATCATTGGCTGGTTTGTTACCCAGCAATAGCTAACCATAATAGCCCCTCATAGCCTCATAGCCTGCTGCTGCATTGTGTGACTTTCCAAGTGAGTGATAACATGTTACATTTTCCAATTTTATTTGGGCAAATTTCCTGCCCTCCCTCCCTCTCCCTTCCTCTTTTAAACAGAGATCTTTGAGTATGTTGTTCTGCAGATCATGTCCTTAAGAAGCTTGAGTGTAGCAGTTAAGAGTCCCTGATTTGGAGTCTGAGCGAATTAGATTCAGTTCTTGGCTGTATTAGCTCTGAGCTTTGTGACCTTGAGAAATCTATTAAACCCCTCCGAGTTTCAATATCCTCATCTACAAAGTAAGACAGGCATACTGACCTTGGTGCCATTGTAAGGAATAAATTGAATGAGCCTTGGAAAGGGCTCAGTTCAGCACCAGGGCACATAGTTTTTAAAATTCATTCATTCATTCACCAACAGGTCCAAGATTTTACCAGTCTGTGGTGCTGTGCTTCCTTTTAAAAGGCTTTAATTATGAGGTTCAAGCTAACCCTCTCAATTTCGAGAAGCTTCTCTCTCTCCCCCTTCCCCTTTCTTCCTGTCTTTCTGGGTGTGTGTTTTTTTCCCTTCTTCTTTTTATTTTCCCTTGTAAAGTCAGATTTCCTCCACTGGGGACCACATGCATGTTTCACAAATTCATCTTGCTTGTCACTGCAGCCAGCCATGGTTCTCTGGACCAGCGCTTCACGTTTCCCATGAGGCACTGCTCCTTCCACTTCAGCTCCCCTCCTTCTGCCTCCAGCGGCCACTCTGCCCTGCACACCTTCCCTCAAGCACAGCACAGACCTTGCCACCCATGGTGGCATGAGCGAAGAACAGGTTGCAGCTTTTATGCTGACTTGCCTGAATGTTCCAGGGCAGTGGGAGGGGAGTGGAAGTGAAGGGTTGGCTTCTAACTGTTACTGGAGAGAACATGGTCAGAGATCATGGACACAACTCTCCAGACGTTTACAGACGCCCTCGCCTCCCTTCATTGTGTCAGTACCTGTGGTGATCAGGATGCTGCCTTGCCTTGGTGTTCGCACCTACTGCCCAGCCCAAGACCTGCTTCTCCACATCCTCATTCTCTGACCTCATTCCTGGATGGTGGGCAGTGGGAATTTCCACTGCCTTCAGGAGAAACCCAGCCCCATTATCAGGGAGATGTTGCCCTGTGGTCCTCTGTATTAGTCAGAGTCCTCCAGAGAAACAAAAGCTATAGGATATGTACAGTTGACCCTTGAACAACATGGGTTTAAAAACTGCCAGTGTCCGTTTATATGCAGACTTTATTTCAATAAATACATATAGTGAGACTTCTGAGTTAAAGTCCCAGCCATTGTGGAGGAAGGACAGGTAGTCCTGGCTGTGCCCTGCCTAGATCCCAAGCCACAGAATTAGTGAGCATTAAAAAATGGTTCTTGTTTTAAGCCACTAAATTTAGGGTTTGTATTAATCAGCATCCTCAAGGTAAACAAAACCAATAGCAATGTCTTTCTCTCAAGTCCAAAGGCAGCAGTAGGCAGAATTCCCTCTTCCTTACAGGACATCTGGGGCTTCCCTGGTGGCTCAGATGGTAAAGAATCTGCCTGCAATGTAGGAGACCCAGGTTCAATCCCTGGGTCAGAAAGATCCCCTGGAGAAGAGAATGGCTACCCACTCCAGTATTCTTGCCTGGAGAATCCCATGGACTGAGGAGCTGTGGGTTACAGTCCATGAGGTGACAAAGAGTTGGACATGGCTGAGCAACTAACACTTTCCCTGACCTCCCTAGAGGACATCACACTTTTTTCTTTCCAGGCCTTCAACTGATTAGGTGAGGCCCACCCACATTATAGAGGGAAATCTGCTTCACTGAAAGTCTACTGATATAAATGTTAATCTCATCTGGAAAAAAAAACAAAAACCTTCACAACATCACCTGGACTAGTAGGCTAGACTATGGTCTAGCCAAGTTAGTACATAAATTAACTATCATTGGCTGGTTTGTTACCCAGCAATAGCTAACCATAATAGCCCCTTATAGCCTCTCAGCCTGCTGCTGCATTGTGTGACTTTCCAAGTGAGTGATAACATGTTACATTTTCCAATTTTATTTGGGCAAATTTCCTGCCCTCCCTCCCTCTCCCTTCCTCTTTTAAACAGAGATCTTTGAGTATGTTGTTCTGCAGATCATGTCCTTAAGAAGCTTGAGTGTAGCAGTTAAGAGTCCCTGATTTGGAGTCTGAGCGAATTAGATTCAGTTCTTGGCTGTATTAGCTTGAGCTTTGTGACCTTGAGAAATCTATTAAACCCCTCCGAGTTTCAATATCCTCATCTACAAAGTAAGACAGGCATACTGACCTTGGTGCCATTGTAAGGAATAAATTGAATGAGCTTTGGAAAGGGCTCAGTTCAGCACCAGGGCACATAGTTTTTAAAATTCATTCATTCATTCACCAATAGGTCCAAGATTTTACCAGTCTGTGGTGCTGTGCTTCCTTTTAAAAGGCTTTAATTATGAGGCTCAAGCTAACCCTCTCAATTTCGAGAAGCTTCTCTCCCTCCCCCTTTCCCTTTCTTCCTGTCTTTCTGGGTGTGTGTTTTTTTCCCTTCTTCTTTTTATTTTCCCTTGTAAAGTCAGATTTCCTCCACTGGGGACCACATGCATGTTTCACATATTCATCTTGCTTGTCACTGCAGCCAGCCATGGTTCTCTGGACCAGCGCTTCACGTTTCCCATGAGGCACTGCTCCTTCCACTTCAGCTCCCCTCCTTCTGCCTCCAGCTGCCACTCTGCCCTGCACACCTTCCCTCAAGCACAGCACAGACCTTGCCACCCATGGTGGCGTGAGCGAAGAACAGGTTGCAGCTTTTATGCTGACTTGCCTGAATGTTCCAGGGCAGTGGGAGGGGAGTGGAAGTGAAGGGTTGGCTTCTAACTGTTACTGGAGAGAACATGGTCAGAGATCATGGACACAACTCTCCAGACGTTTACAGACGCCCTCGCCTCCCTTCATTGTGTCAGTACCTGTGGTGATCAGGATGCTGCCTTGCCTTGGTGTTCGCACCTACTGCCCAGCCCAAGACCTGCTTCTCCACATCCTCATTCTCTGACCTCATTCCTGGATGGTGGGCAGTGGGAATTTCCACTGCCTTCAGGAGAAACCCAGCCCCATTATCAGGGAGATGTTGCCCTGTGGTCCTCTGTATTAGTCAGAGTCCTCCAGAGAAACAAAAGCTATAGGATATGTACAGTTGACCCTTGAACAACATGGGTTTAAAAACTGCCAGTGTCCGTTTAATGCAGACTTTATTTCAATAAATACATATAGGTGGTGCAGTGGTAAAGAACCTGCTGCCAGGTTCGGGAAGATCCCCTGGAGGAGGGCATGGCAACCCACTCGAGTAGTCTTGCCTGGAGAATCCCATGGACAGAGGAGCCTGGTGGACTGCAGTCCATGGGTTACAAAGAGTCAGACACAACTGAAGCGACTTAGCATGCATGTACTATATAATCATGATTGGTTAAATCTGCAGATGTAGGACTGTGGATACAAAAGCTGACAATGGGACTTGAGGATCTACAGATTCTTGTGTCTGTGGAAGTTGCAGAACCAATCCCCCGTGGATGCTGAGGATGGCAGCATGTGTGTATATATGATGTGCTGCTGCTGCTAAGTCGCTTCAGTCGTCCGATTCTGTGAGACCCCATAGACGGCAGCCCACCAGGCTCCGCTGTCCCTGGGATTCTCCAGGCAACAATTCTGGAGTGGGTTGCCCTTTCCTTCTCCAATGCATGAAAGTGAAAAGTGAAAGGGAAGTCGCTCAGTCATGTCCAACTCTTGACGACCCCATGGACTGCAGCCTACCAGGCTCCTCTGTTCATGAGATTTTGCAGGCAAGAGTACTGGAGTGGGGGGCCATATATATGTGCAGAGATTTATTATAGAGAATTGCCTCACACGACATGGAGGCTGAGTAGAACACACCCAGAAGAGCCGTGGTATAATTGCCATCCCAGCCCGAAGGCCTCAGATCCAGGTGAGCCGATGAGGCTCCAGTCTGAGCCTGAAGGCAGAAGGCTGATGTCCCAACTCCAAGAGAGTTAAAGAGAGACAGAGAATAGTCAGGAGAGACAGGCAGAGAGACTCCTTTCTTTCTACACAGCCTTTTCTACTCTTGAATTCTCTAACAGATGATAGGCTGAGGCCCACCCACACTGGGGAGATAGGACCTCTTGACTCCCTGATTCAAATGCTAAGCTCATCCAGAAACACCCTCACAGACACACCCAGAAATAATGTTTCCCTAAGTATCTGGGCCCTCCCCATGGCCCAGCCAAGTTGACACAATTCACCATCACGCTTCATACACCTGGGCCAAGTTGCCCACCGTCAGCGCATTCTGGTTTTGCAGGGCATCCAGGGTTTGCAGGCCAGTCCTTTGCCCCACCTCCTCTCCATGCTCAGGCAAGTGAGGTCCTCAGTACCTCATCACCTACAAACAGCTGTTCAAACAAGAAACTCACAAACATTCCCAAGAACTTGCACTAATTTAAAGGCTTACAATGTCTTAATCCACAGAAGGAAGGGACAAGTTGCTGGGGAGAAAGCAGATTTATTTAACTCTCATGGAAAGAGAAGGGGCTTCCCATATGGTGCTAGTGGGAAGGAACATGCCTGCCAGTGCAGAAGACATAAGAGACGTGGATTCGATCCCTGGGTCAGGAAGCTCCCCTGGAGGAGGACATGGCAACACATTCCAGTATTCTTGCCTGGAGAATCCCATGGACAGAGAAGCCTGGCGGGCTGCAGTCCAGTAGGTTGCAGGGAGTTGGACATGACTGAAGCGACTTAGCACACAAGCATGCGTGGAAAGAAAAGAGGCACTGGAATTAGTTGAACCTGGATTCAAATCCAAGTCTTGGCCCAACCTGTGCAGTTTTCGCTTCTACAAGATGAAGCTTCCGCTTTAGAGAGCAGCTGTGAAGATGAATCTGAGTGAACTCCGGGAGTTGGTGATGGACAGGGAGGCCTGGCGTGCTGTGATTCATGGGGTCGCAAAGAGCTGGACACGACTGAGCGACTGAACTGAACTGTGAAGGTGAAATGACAAATACCTGAAAGGGTGCCTGACGCATAGCACATTCCCAGCAAATGATGGCTGCTGCCTCGGCCGTTTGTTGTTATCATTGTACTAGTACCTTTACTATTAAGATGGTTATTTTAAACTGAGATGTTAATGCCTTAAGATCAACATGGGTGACAATATTCTTGACTGGAAGTCAGTGGAGGAGGGGTCACTTATCCCTGTGGTAAAGTCTGGAGTTGAATTGGAAATATTCTAAGTCTGTCCTAGTAGCCTTTCATTTTAAGGAAAGAAGCCTGGACTTTAGGTTCTAATCGATGACACAAGTTTGAATCATAGCTTTGACTTATTAGCCATGTGACCTTGACCAGTTGATTAATCCCCCAAAGCCTCCGACTTCACATCTGTAAAGTGGGGATAATGATATGGGTTGAGGACTGAAATGGCAACAATATAAGGGGCTTGTTACACTGTAGGCACTCATCATTTGGAAACTTTTAATATTGTCATTGTACCTTTTTTCCTAGACACCATTCAACAACCTGTAACAGATACTAAACTGACCATTTTTAAATTGTCCCACGAAGACTGTGGTGTGCTCTGCAACCCCTAATCCCAGAGGAGTACTCAGATGGATATTCATGGTTTTTATCAGCCCTGCATCCATCTCCCTTCTTCTGGGAACAGCATCCCAAATTTTTTGGGGGGAGAGGGGTAGGGGGACTCACCACTCTGACACCCTCAGTCCATATGGTTCAGATAGGATTGGCCTCATATTCCAGATACAAGATTGGGCATGTGCCCCGATCTAGCCAATGGGTATATTTTGTTCTCCAAGGGGCACAGTGATTGGTTCAGGTGATCCAGTGAGACTCTATTCTAGGAGCTGATAGTTTGGAAGCTTGGCGTAACAGGGACCATCTTTCCTATGAGAGAGTTGCCAACAAAGAGAAGGACAGGGGGAGATATAGAGATTGAGCCTGATGACATGCTTGCCATGTCGTGCTCAGTCGCCTCAGTCATGTCTGACTTTGCAATCCTACGGACTGTAGCCCGCCAGGCTCCTCTTCCATGGGATTCTCCAGGCAAGAATACTGGAGTGGGTCGCCATGCCCTCCTCCAGGGGATCTTCCCGACTCAGGGATCGAACCTGTGTCTCCTGCATCTCCTGCGCTGCAGGCGAATTCTTTACCCACTGAGCCGCCAGGGATGCCCAATGACATGCTTAAAGCCCCTGAATTGAGCTGAGCTCGCAAATTTCTTCAATAGTGGATGCTTCATTACAGGACCCAACAGATTCCCTTTTGGGCTTAATGACATTTTGATGTGAGGTTAAATGATTTGTAACCAAACACATACTAACCAATGTAATTTTGCCCCCTCTCTGCTCCTGTTAATATACCTCAGTCACTTCTGGTGGCCTACAGTAGGAACATTTCACCAGGAAAAGAGAATTTCTATCAGGCTTCCTGCATTGTCTCATAAGAGCCTGGTTTACAGCCCCAACAGAGATGTTCCTAATTGGCCAGTGAGAGCAAGGAGCCAGGGTGGTGAATGTGTGCCAACAAATAATTCAAGCCGGCAGAACTCTTGGGGTTTTATAATTATGTGGAAAGACCTGAGATTTCTGTAAGGCAGGGGTCAGCAAATTAAAATTCTCCCAGGGGCTCAGGGCTTCTGAATGCTGGTTTCTGATAATCTTGTTTATGTCCTGGGGTAAATAAATCCGTCTTTTGTTCTGTGTTATTCAACTCTCAGCACTGTTTGTAATTAAAGGGGTGGAGGGTGGAGAAATGAATGAGTTCTTTAATTGGCTCTGTTCTGGGTGACATAGAATAAGACAAAAAGGCCCTCATGGGCGGGAGAGGGAGCTGGGGGTGGCCTGCTCTGCCCTGGGAAACGGTGATAAAACCCGGGGCAGCTGGTGATCAAGAGGCAAAGGGGCGGAAATCTATCGTCATTAGTGTGATCAATGAGCACAGGCTGCGCCTCTGCTGGTCGGTGCCAGGGCCTTCCTGAGACACAGAGAGAACCTGAGCAAATGTGGCTGGTTTCAGAAGTCACCCCACCCCCACTCCTCTAGCCAAGGATACCCTGGCGGCGGTATTGCTCACCCCACACTCCATTTCCTACAACCATGATTCTAGGGGAGAGAGGACGACGAATAAAGCAGATCGAGTCTTACTAGATGGTCAGATAAAAACACCACTTACAACATAATTATGATAGAAAGAGGACACAAGTCATAACAGACGGGTCGGTTCCGTAGGTTGAGTGCTGTCTACGGGCTGGATGCTGGGTGAGAGCAGTACCTACCTGGCTTCTTTTAATGCTCTCAAGAACTCCACATTATTGGCACCACTGTATGCATTTTTTGGAGGAAGAAATGGAGGTAGAAAGAGAGATGAAGTGACTTGCCGGAGGTCCCTCGTCAGTGAGTGATGAAGCTGGCGTAAATCTCCGAGTCAATCAGACAACAAAGCAATGCTTGTGCTGCTGACCGCGTGATGCCTCTCCAGCACATTTCTGGAACTCTGCTTTGCCCCTCTAGAGCTTTTCAAATTTTTAAAACCGAGTCTTCGATTTCCTTGGTGGTCCAGGGGCTAAGAATTCACCGGCCAAGGCAGGGGACAGGGCTTCAATCCCTGGTCTGGCAAGATTGCACATGCTACAGAGGCAACTAAGCCGGTGCACCAAGCTGCTGAACCCGAGCACCTAGAGCCTGTGCTCCCCAACGAGAGAAGCCACTGCAGTGAGAAGCCCGCGCACTGCAATGAAGAGCAGTCCCCACTGTCTGCAACTAGCCAAAGAATGCAGCAATGAAGACCCAGTGCAGCCAAAATAAATCAGTAAATAATTAAATTTAAAAAACCAAATACAAAGTTAAATAAAATCAAGTCCTGTACTCTGTCTCAGGGTTTCATCTGTGAGATGGAGATTAACAACAATTTTTTGTAGCAGTGTGGATGCAAATAACAAAAACAGACATTGGGTAGTTTAAGCAAAAAGGCAATGTCCAGGAAGGATACGGGGGAGCTCTTGGAGTTCTGGTCTCTGCTGGTTCTGTGGAGCAAGAGGGGCCCCATGCCCACCAAGAATCGCCCAGGGGGTGATTTTCCCCCAACAGGAAGGGTGTTCAGAACTTGAGTAGCTAAAATATACCCTCCACCCTGACTTTCTCATAGGGCTGTGTGGTGATGGATGGCTCATGTACCAGGCATGACAGGTAGTAAATGCCCAGTGAATGGTAATTATTATTATTATTAATAATAACCAGAAAGAGGCAGCTAAGCCTGTCTTCACACTTGCCATATAAATCCTGGCCGCTTTTCCTGCTGGATGATTTAGATTTCCTTTATGAACAGAGACATAAACCAAGTTAACATATCCTCAAGACAGAAGGATGCTGGCATGTCTTCAGATTGGTCACTAAAGCGTGTCCTAAATTGGGAAGAAATCAAAACAGATTGCATCTAATTTCTCACTGTTCCAAGCAAGAAATTACCTCTTTAAGGGAAACACCATGACTTTCAAAGCTGTTTGCAAATACAGTGTTCGTGAAGTGTCTTGTCTTGGATTTCTTGGTTAGATTGTCTGCTCCCATGGGGTTAGCTGGGTTTTCAGAGAGAAGAGGCACAAAGGATCAACTTTTCTCACTTCTTCCTTGTGCTGTTAGGAGACTGGTGAACGCTACTCTTCCCGCAATTGGAGGCATGGGTTCTTATGGTGAAAGCATGGGCTTTGGAGCCAGACAAACCTGGATTCAATCCTGATTATACTATACCCTGCAGTTTTATTTTCTTGGGCTCCCAAATCACTATGGATGGTGACTGTAGCCATGAAATTAAAACATGCTTGCTCCTTGGAAGAAAAGCTATGACAAATGTAGACAGCATATTAAAAAGCAGAGACATCACTTTGACAACAAAGGTACCTATAGTCAAAGCTATGGTTTTTCCAGTAGTCATGCACAGATGTGAGAATTTGGGGCATAAAGAAGGCTCACATGGAAGAATTGATGTTCACAAACTGGTGCTGGAGAAGACTCTTGAGAGTCCTTTGGACAGCAAAGAGATCAAACTAGTCAGTCCTAAAGGAAATCAACCCTAAATATTCATTGGAAGGTCTGGTGTTGAAGCTGAGCTCCAATACTTTGGCTACCTGATGTGAAGAACTGCCTCACTGGAAAAGACCCTGATGCTGGAAAGATTGAAAGCAGGTGGAGAAGGGGACAACAAAGGATGAAATGGTTGGATGGCATTACCAACTCAATAGACATGAGTTTGAGCAAACTGGGAGACAGTGAAAGACAGGGAAGCCTAGCGTGTTGCAGTCGGTGGGGCTGAGAGTCAGGCATGAATGAGTAACTAAACAACAAAATACTCTGCAGTATACACTTGGGGAAGTCACTTTATCTGTACGGATCTCTGCTTCCTCATCGTATAAATGAGATCCTTATTATTTACTTCCTAGAGTTTGCAGTGGTCAGCAGCAACTGTTGGTCTTGCGCAGGGCTGATGCTGGCTTGTGTGAAAGCTTTGTGTAAATCAGGAAAAGGCACTCCTCCTTCTAGCAGATGTTTCTGGGGTCAGAGTTCGTGGCTTACTGAGCAGAGCACAGGGCAGGCTTCTATTTCCTTTTTAGTCGCTCTACTGGTGCCCTTGTGCAGTGTGTGACCTGCATAACTATTCACAGTGGCCTTGTTATATCAGCCTATTTGATTTGACTTTTTAACCTTTCTTCTCTTCCATCCCAAAGGATGGGAACATAACCCAATTCTGCTCAAAGCCTCTGGCAGTAGCATTTGGGTCACAGACTGGTCATGTCACCCAAACAGTCCAAAAAGAACTTTTCCCTGGGATTGACATACCCATGTTGGAAGGAAGTAACACTTTATATTCATTGAGGAAATGGCAACCATGTTCCTCTTCACATGGAGCAAGCCTACTTACAGTAGGGGGAAATGTGATGAACAGGCAAAGACAAAAAGAGATAAGTAAAAATGAGAGCTCTAGAGAGGAAGCTTCTGAAGCCAGTTGTGGAGGATGGTTCCTGTGATTCTAAGCATGCATTCAGTTCTCTTAGTTCCATGAATTCAAATGATTCCCTTTGCATGACTCTTTTTATGCTTACTAGTGTGAGTTGGTTATCTGACACTTGCAACTAAAACTGTCCTGATAATTGGGTAGTTTCTGTAAGATGTATTGTGTATGAAAAATCCCTAGCTCAGAGTGTCATTCCATAAACAATAACTTATTATTGCCATACTATACCACATGGAGTTCCCACCAATATGCTTCTCTGGAGTCAAAGAGAAAGTGTTTTTTTACATTTGTGGTGTCAGATGTGCCATCAGCCCTTGATTTCTGCCCAAGGCAGACATCCATAACTCATTAACAAAAGATATTAATTAATAAGGCCACGGTGTTTCTTCAGCATTGTTCTTTGTTTTATTCTTGTTTAGCCTGGGAATGGTCTGAGTCCTTCCTAATAGGCGCTACAGGCAGCTGCTGTTCATCATTTGGAAATGAAAGAGGAGATGAAACCAAACATTTTGATTTTAAGCCATTTGTGACAAAATCCATTGCAATTCATTTTTTAAAGCCTCTAACTCGTGGCAGTGTGCCGACAGAGGTGAGAAAATGTTGCTTTAAATTAATGCCAGAAAATAAGGGACTCAGAATAGCACTGCAGAAGCCTAAATGGCTAATGAAGTTTGGCAGAAGGTTTTTGTGAGCATGTGTAGGGCAGCTGGGTCAACAGGCAAGCAAATTCCCAAAGACAGAAGCGAAGATTAGCTCAGCTTCACCACCGTATCTGGGGCAAAGCTCACTTCCTCCTCATCTTATGGGGATGAGGGTGAGTGGGAGGGTGATCTTGGTGAATTTTCCAGCCAGAGGAAGGCTCTGTGGTGGAATACAAAAAGAAAGTAAAAATAAACAAAACAAGACACTCCAGATTTTTCTGCCCAGCTTGAAGAGGTCCAAGATCTGCCACTCACTGACTGCTGAATCTAAGGTAGCATAAGGAAAAATGGAAAGGGAAAGTCGCTCAGTCACGCCTGACTCTTTGTGACCCCATGGACCATACAGTTCTTGGAATTCTCCAGACCAGAATACTGGAGTGGGTAGCCTTTCCCTTCTCCAGAGCATCTTCCCAACCCAGGGATTGAACCTAGGTCTCCTGCATTGCAGGTGGATTCTTTACCAGCTGAGCCACAAGGGAAGCCCCAAAATACTGGAATGGGTAGCCTATCCCTTTTCCAGGGGATCTTCTTGATCCAGGGGTCAAACTGGGGTTTGCTGCATTGCAGGCAGATTCTTTACCAACTGATCTATGAGGGAAGCCATGGGAGCAAAAAGGGTCAAATTCAATGTAGTTGTCATTCACTGCTAAGTTGTGTTCCACTCTTTGCGACCCCATGAACTGCAGCAGGCCAGGCTTCCCTGTCTTTCACTATCTCCCAGAGTTTGCTCAAATTCATGTCCTTTGAGTTGGTGATGCTATCTAATCATCTCAAGTTCAATACTGGAAAATATAAGCAGATAAACTATTTCATGGGCACCTTTATGTTCTCTAATGTTGGAGAAGACTCTTGAGAGTCCCTTGGACTGCAAGGAGATCCAACCAGTCCATTCTGAAGGAGATCAGTCCTGGGATCTCTTTGGAAGAAATGATGCTAAAGCTGAAGCTCCAGTACTTTGGCCACCTTATGCAAAGAGTTGACTCATTAAGACTCTGATGCTGGGAGGGATTCGGGGCAGGAGGAGAAGGGGATGACAGAGGATGAGATGGCTGGATGGCATCACTGACTCGATGGACGTGAGTCTGAGTGAACTCCGGGAGTTGGTGATGGACAGGGAGGCCTGGCGTGCTGCAATTCGTGGGGTCACAAAGAGTTGGACATGACTGAGCGACTGAACTGAAATGAACTGATAAAGATGTATTTTCCATCATACAGATTCCTAGAGAAGCACCTGCTTGTGTAGAATAGCCACAGAAAAATAACCCCCAAACAAGTCCTCTGTAACTGTTTTAAATTACTAATCACTTACTATACGCTCAGTTACTTTTTAACACATGTTATCTTTAATCTTTACAATGAACTCTACAAAATAACAATTTTACCTCCATTTTGCAGAGGAAGAAACAGACAGATTACTGAGTAGATGAGACCAGATTTAAAGGCAAGTTTTGTCACACTATTTCTGCCCTCATGTACTTATATTTTTCTTTATAACAAATTACAAAAATAATTTGAAAAGTAAAAATGCAAATATAGGGTGAAAAAGTCTTCCTAATTAATCCTTCTTATCCAATTTCCTAGAGGTAACGAATAGTACAAATGGGACATGATGTCTTTCAAGATTTCAGATAATGCCACACATAATATGTGTGCTTTCTAGGAAAGCAGAAAATGGAGATAAGCGAAAAGAAAGATAAAGTGTCACAATTCAGAGATATCTGGGGAGAATGTGCTGATCTATTTCCTTCCTGTGCTATGTGTGAGTTAGTGTGTGTTTGTGTATGTGTATATGTGAATGTGTGTGCTTTTAGAAGAAACGTTTATTGACTTCATGTCATGTGACCAGCCCTGTGGGAAAAAAAGAGGAATGAGACCCAGCCCCAGCCTTTAGGTCTGATGGTCCAGCAGTAGTGAGGAATTGCAGGCTTCGCTTCACCTTTCCAGGGACTCCTGGTCTTTGTTTTTCCCATGAAGCAGTAAGGATGGTATGAGAGCCCCTCAGAGGGAAGGAGCATGGACAGTGAGCACATCTCCTGAGTATGAAGTCCCGTGTGATTCCATGTGTGCCCATTCTACAGATGAGGGGACTGAGGCTCCGAGAGGCTGAGATCTGCTGACCTGAGATCACCCAGTTCTTAGGTGGCAGGGCTACTGTGCTACTCTCCCTACTGTGTACCCCTCACCTGCCAGGAGTGGGTCAACCCTTGTCCACAGGGAAGTGGGGTGAGCTCAGGACTGCTGGGTTCTGGGAGGGATGGTGTAACATGCAGGATTCAGAACACAGACTCTAGAGTTGGGTGCGTCTGAGTTTGAATCTCAGTTCTGCTACTTCTGTGAATGAAAATTGTTGCCTGCCATATCAGCAAACAAAGGCTGCTGTAGCCATCAAGCCATCAGTCATTACCAAACACGCTGCCCTTTGTCAGACTCTCAGCCACTGCAGCCACCCCCCAGACGGTGCACCCTGAGGGAACTCAGAATGGAAAAGAGCAGGACACCAGCCCTAGATAGCTGAGGTGCAAATCAAAGGAATGATTTCAGCGAGCCCAGACCCCTGCATCTTCCCGTGCACAGAAAAGCACTAGATTCATTACCTGGAGATGTCTGGCTTTCTTTAATTAACAGTAATCTTTTGATGTTCCAACTACCTGTTGGTTTTTTTTTTTTTTTTTTTTGCAAAAAACTCCTTGTATCTTGGCTCCTCTCTTATCTCTTCAGAGCAGTCCATTTGAGTGATCTGAGAGGCTGCCTCCTGGGCTTGAGTCCTCAGAAAGTCGGCCAAATAAAACATAATTCTCAACTTTTAGGCCGTCTTTTTTTCCCCTCAGTCAACACTTCCAAGCTGCGCAACACTTCCAATACTTCCTCTCTGAGCCTCAGTGAGCTCACCTGTTAAATGGGGACCATTATCCTACTCGGTTTATAGGGTCATCGTGAGGGTTACCAGGGCTGGTGCACTGAAGCAAGCTCATAACCAGCTCAGCACAAACAAAGCGAAGTGCTTACTAACTGTTACTGTCATTTCTCTGCTTTCGGGAAGCCTATGATTCAGGGAGACAAGGTTAGGGGACCCCCTCCTCCTGGATCTGTGAGTCTTGTTTTATTTCTGATTGCCCTTGGTACAGTTCGCCGTCACCATTATTCCAAGCACTTTGGGAGACGAAAGCTGGTTCTGGCTTCTGTGGACTTCTACTCTTCATCCGAAATCGTTTCTCTTCTCTGCCTACCTGATCTAACCTGACTAGTACCTGACACTCAGTAAATAATTGCTGAAGACTGAATCATTTGGGGAATATTGAGAACTGTAGTTCTCTGAGCTCGACAATCGTCTCTCTGTATAATGAGGATAGGAATATCCACCTCATCAGGTTACTATAGGATTAAGTAGATACTGTATATAAGGTGCTATGCACAGCATTACTCACTCTCACCTCTCCTTTTCCTTTCCTTGGGGGAACTTTTCCATGTGTGGTCACTTGGTTGAGTTGGGTGAAGGAAAGGCATTTTCTGTCCTGATGTTTCTCCCCATTCCCTGATGCTCAAGGGAGAAGATTCGGATGCCTCTCTCTGGCAGGCAGCCTCCTCACTTCGCTATCTTGTCTTGCTTCCTTTCAGCTCCATCCCTAACCCCTCTTGCCCAGAGACCCTTGACCTGGCTCCCTATTCCCCTAAAGAACACTGTCTCCCTTTCATGCTTCTGTACTTACAGGTTCTGAGATGGTTAAGAGGCAAAAATGAAATAGGGTCTGGAAGTCACACCAGATTAGGTTTTCGATCAGAATTCACAAAAAGCGTAGTTGATTAGTTTTGCTCAACAGAGCAAATCTGATCAACTCCAGCCTGGACCTGACGCTGGCCAACAATGATGACGGACTAGTGCCTGATTTCCTCCCCTGGTGCTGCAGACCTGAGTGGAATGCCAACACCAGTGGTCTGAGGTCTCTGGTCCCTCATCCGTCCTCAGAGCAATCCTTTGAGAGAGGAGGGTATCACTGGCTCCATTTTACAGATGGAACAACTGAGCCTCAGAGAGATGACTCAGGAGAAAACTGACTTGGAGGAAACTGGCTTGAAACAAAACATGCAGCTATTCTCTTGGGCATTTTGGAAGTGTGTGAATATGTTGGGTTTGTCCTGTTAGGAACTGGGGTGCTAAATTCGATTTTAGCTTTAAAGCTGAAGCATCATGCAAGATTACTTTCCCTCAGGACCAAATGGGAACAGAATTAGAGCATGCAGACACTGCGGAAGGGAGCTTCTTATCTGATAATGAAAAAGTATATTTAGTTCTGACAACCTCTACACTCTATGTAACTAAGGATTTGTACCCAAAATGGAAAGTGTCGTCAGTAGATAACAGATCCGGCCACTCTCCCACTAAATTCTGTAAGAGAACCAGAACTGTCTGAACATAAGTGTGATGAAATGAGAAGATGTCAATGGCAAATGATGGAGATAATGATGATGCAAGTTCTATTTTGCTGGGGGCCAGTCACTGTAATCAGCATGTTAAATATAGTTATGCTTCCCTCAAACTGGGAGGCAAGTATTTTTATCTCCAGGTTTCACTGAGGAAACTAACCTCAGAGAGGTGAAGTGTCCTGCCTGAGGGCACACAGCAAGTAAGTGGCAGAGCTAGAATTCAAACCCTGATCTGTGTGAATTTAAAATCCACTCTCCTTTAATCATATCAGCCCAGGCCCTGGGCTAGGTCCCAGGGATTCAGAGATGACTGAGATAGCCGTGCCCTCACAGAGCTCCACATCTTACGGAAAACAGGAACCAGCTCAGAGCTCTCGTCTGAATCTTGAAGCATGCTGACATATAAGAGCACATCACAGCTTTCCAGTGAGGAAAGAAGGCGCTGAAGGCCCCAGTTGTGGGTTGAAACCCCTTCGTCTTAGTTCCGATTTTGTTGTCAGCACCTGCCTGCGATCTGAGCTGGGGGCCACATCAGCTGGCTGTGCTCTGATGCTGGTGCGGGCAGCATGCAGTCTTGGCTCCCACCCCTACTGCTTATCCCCAATCTATCCTAGGTTTAGCTTCAGAAAGAATAACTAGCGAGTCTCCTTCTCTAATTGCTGTCTGATAGGAACAAACAAGATGATCTTGCGCGAGCTGGCATCACAAACAAGGCAAATGTAACCTTTCGGGGCTGTTGACTCAAGGCAGTCATCCATGGGCCCTCCACAATCTGCTTGGTGACACAGACGCTGCTGTCCATCATTCATTCCTCCCATGGGGCCAAGAGCAGGTCCAGCCCATGGCTCATCAGTGAATACAAACACCCTGGGATTCACTCTAACCATCTGAATATTCTGGTTGAAACTTCATCTGTTCATCAGTGAATACAAACACCCTGGGATTCACTCTTACCAGCTGAAGATTCTGGTTGAACCTTCATTCTGTACAACCAGCTGCCATTTATTCATGACCTTCTACATGTAACACCTATGGGAGGTTTTCTCTTCATAACCTGTTTATTGAAAAAGCAGGGCTTGTGGGATATGATCCTAATTCTTGAGCACTTCCAGGACTGGACTTCCTTGTCTCTGAATGAAGGTCAGACAGGCCCTAGAGCTCATCTGCTTATTTGTAGGTAAGAAAAACATGACGTCTTGATCCCCCAAACCATTTCAGTTCAGTAATGGGTATGTCCAGTCCAGTGCAAGGGTCAGACCTCTGGACTTCACTACCTCAGGTTCGCTGCTGGCAGAAGCAGCTGGGGAAAGGACCAGAGCAGCTTCTAGAGTTACTCTAAGCGAGTGGGAACCCTGCCCTCCAACTCCTTCCCCAGCCAGCCACTCTGCCCACCTCCCAGGGTTGGCAAGGCCACAGAGGGGAGGTGATGGGGAGGAAAAGGTCTCACTTGACCAGGACTGCTGGGAGCTGATTTTTGCTGGCTTCCACTCCCTCCTCGGCTGTTAGCATGAACTTTGGACCTGTCTCCATTGGCTCCCAAACAGAACAAAACCTTTATAGGAAGAAGGAAAAATAGACCTCCTCTGCCTTCAGACACAGCCTTATGGGTGCTCAGCTTACTATCTTTTGCAAGTTAGCAAAACGCTTCCCCGGTGGTCCAGTGGCTAAGACTGTCTTCCCAATGCAGGAGGCCTAGTTCAATCCCTGGTCAGGGAACTAGACTGCACACGCCACAACTTAGCGTCTGCATGCTGCCGCTAGATCACACATACCGCAATGAAGATCAAAGATCCCACAAGCCGCAACTTAGAATTCTCATGCTGCAACTAGAGATCCTGCATGCTGCAACAAAGACAGGAGGTCCCACATGCCAAAACTAAGACCCAGCGCAGCCAGATATATAAATAGCTGTTTTTTTAAAAAGCCTTCTCCTTCCACATTTTTGCAAGCGCATAGTGGTGTGCCCACCCTGAGAGTGGTGTGTGGCTCTGCATTCTGCAAAATGCACTCTCTTGAAACTTTGTCCAATGCACTGAATGTCTGCCTGTCTGTGGGGACCCTGTGTACACAATCTCTCACTCGTGCTTCTCTGGCACCAGACTTGCCTGTCTAATTGTGCAGTGATGGTGTTCCCTCTGGCTTTGACTCAGTGTGGTTCACCTCCACAAACTGGGTCTCACCATCCCTCCAAGAAGCCTTCTTAGGCAAAGTGTCTTTCACATATCTCTAGGTCAGCATGTTCTCTCTCACTTTCCCCCCACCTTCTTCTCCTTCACCAAGGAAAACTCTGGACTTTTGTGGAGGTGCAGCTGTTTTTGAGACTGCAACCATCTTCAGTCAGCCTTCCACCCCTACATTTCTCAGGCACAAGTCAGACTCTAGTCCACAGGAATTCCATTCTCCATGGGACACAGATGATGCTCGCAACTGTTCTCCTCAAAGCTCTTCCACTAGGCTTTAGATCAGGGAACACGGTCCTCTTACCCCCATGGAGTGGGGAGAATAAAATGTCATAGCCCTCCATCATCTCACTGTAGAGAAATCCTCCTCTGTTATGCCTACTCTCTTCATATGTTACCTTGAACCCTCTTGGACCCTCAAGTTAGGCGAGAGGCTAAGGGTCAATGAAACACGTTTGTCTCCTTTGCCCATCTTGTGAGGGATCTTATGTCTCTCTTTGGAACACAGGAAGACCTGGCATTTACTATTTCATTCCTCACTTGCTTAGGGGACCCAGCCCAAATTCGGACAACATGTCAGTCAGCAGTAGGAACTGCCAAGTGTCCCATCAGAACTTATTGCGTCAGAGTGGAAAGGCCAACTTCCATCTGACAGTATTGGCATCATTGTGCCCGGGGACTTTCTTGGGAGGTGAGGAAGACCAGTCTGCCCTACTCCCAAGGCAGACCAGAAGTGCCAGGGAATGAAAAGTCCCTAGGAGCAGCCCTCAGCCAATGACCAGTGAGAATCTATGTGCAAAATTCCCAGATCCGGGACTTCCCTAGTAGTCCCGTGGCTAAGACTCCGTGCTCCCCATTCAGGGGACTTGTGTCTCCTCCCTGATTAGGGAGCTAGATCCCACAGGCTACAGCTTAAGATCCTGAGTGCTGCAACTAACAACTGGTACAGCTGAATAAGTAATAAATAAATAAAAATAAGTATAAAAAATTCCTCACTCCCAAGTTGGATTAACTCAGAGGCATGTGATGAGTTCCCCATCAGATGATTTCTGATGCCCAGAGTGGTCACTGGCTTGAAAGCCATAACCTCAATGCCTTTCCTGCCTCATCTCCTACTCCCTTTCCATTATCTCCTAAATAAAACTATTACTTGCACTCAAATCCTTATCTTAACATCCCTTTCTGGTGCAACTCAACTATGACACACGTAATACATCCAATCCTTAGAACAACCCTGATCCTCCACATTTTTCAAGAGAGATGTCTTCCTGTCTGCACTGATGAGGCAAAGAGCCTAGGGGTAAAGTTGTTTAACCAATCAATCATGCTGAGACTGGGATTCAATCTAAGATTCATATTTCTCCAAAGACCGGCTTTTTCTCCCATATGACTCTGCATCCCAGCAGCTGTCAACCCTTTCCCTACGGTCCATAAAACAAAAATCCTTTCAGTGGCCACTCCTATCTAGCCTCAGAGTGTGTTCAATCTTGCCATCTCCCGATGTTTTCAACCTTATTTCGAAGTCATCTGCCCAAAGCCATTCTTCAATCCCTACTTCATCCTGCTCTTAATCCTCTCAACTTCTAGCCTTAACTTATCCTCTAGACTCAATGCTGGGCGCTACCTTCCTAGCCCTTGGCTCTGGCCCATTGTCAAACCCCATTGCTTAGAGAAAGGCTCTTCCCAGTTGGTCTGAGGCCCAGCACTCCTCGTTGTGGCACTATCCATCACGATGCTATTCTGCTTGGTTCATATTATGACTGTCCCTGTAAATCCTCTTTCCTCTATGTCCTAACAGTCCATATCCTTAGCTAGAGCAAAACGATTGGATATCTATTACTCAGAATGTGAAAGCACGCCCACAAAATCATGCCCACTAGCTGAGCAAACCTGAGAGTTTATCAGGGGAACTTGGGCACCACTGCTGGGAACCGGTGAAGTGGGAAGATTTTAATTGTTCCCAGGCTCGTGGCATCCACCTAATTTCCTCTAATGAGCGCACACAAAGCAGTGAGGAGTCGTGCAGGATTGGACGGCAATTCAGTGCCTCATAATGTGGATGAATGGCAGTGCCCGTTCCACAGCGGTGCCTGTGCTGATGTCTGGGAGACGGTCTCCATGGATGCTAATTCAATTATGCTGAAACACAGAAAGAAATCAGCAGCCAAACCGCCGCCACGCTGCCAAGCTGTACCTTACCCAGGGCCCCTGCGCTGTTCCTGCTGATTCAGCAGCAGATGGCCCTTCTGGTCTGAGAATGACCAGGGGCTGTGTTCTACTTGGAACAGCTACTTGGTTCTTCAAACAAACTTCTCATCCTAGACCTCCAAGTAGAGAAAATATTTTTGTGTCAATCTTTTCCCTGCATCCTTTCTCTCCAGAAATGCCTCTTGTTATTCATTGAACAACCACCCAAACATATGACAAGTTTGATATTAAATATATTATTTAACCAATAAATCTTGAGGGAATACTAACTACAAGTTAGGCACTCTCCTAACCACTGAAAACACAGCAGGGAAGGAAAGGGGCAAAGATCTACGTCTTCAGGAATTTATAACCCTGCCCCTGGAGAAATATGAGCACTGACTAGATAGTATCAGATGAAATTAAGGAAGTCTCGTCAACTCTGTAATGGTAAATATGATATGGGGAGATTCATGTTGAAATTGCTGCAGATGAAATAACATGATGTATAAGATTGGCTTTTTAACAGCTGGCAGCTTGTGGGGAAAGAGCTGGGGCATGAGTGAAACCAGAATGGCCAGGTTTCTTCTGTTTTTATTTTATATTACTGAAGTTGGGAAAAGGAAAGAGGATTTTTTGGACAAAGTATTCCAATGGGAAGTGAGTCTCAGCCACTCTTGGGAAGGGGAGAAGCAATTATTTTTATAAATGGCTGAAAATTGCTAGAATAAAATGTTTGGAAAAGATGATAAAGCATCTCCTCAGACAACCACAGATGACTGGCAGGTTGTATGGCACAAGAAAGTCTTCCCAGGTGGCGCTAGGGGTCAAGAACCCGCCTGCCAATGCAGGAGACATAAAAGATGCGGGTTTGATCCCTGGGTTGGGAAGATCCCCTGGAGGAGGGCATGGCAACCCGCTCCAGTGTTCTTGCCTGGAGAATCCCATGGACAAAGGAGACTGGCGGGCTACAGTTCTTAGGGTCATACAGAGTCGGATACGACTGAAGCGACTTAATATGTAAGCACATGGCATAAGAGACTAGTAGGAACGTTCATATCATAGACACTGTAGGTCTGGGTCTTGATTATAATCGATCTTTGGCCAATGGTATGCTGCTCTAATAAAATCAGTATATGTGGTAGACAAACTTCTATGATGACCATGGCCCCACTGCCCCCATCACCCATTCCAGCAGTTATCTCCTCCTCCTGGTATTTATACCCTTTGCGATTCCCTACCCTTAAGGCTGGACCTAGTGACTTGCTTCTCATTCATAGACTCCAGTAAAAAGATGGAATGTGACTTTGGAGATGTGATTATAAAAGACGGTCTTCAATTGGGCTGATGTTCTCTTCCTTGCTTGTCTTTCTTGCTTGTGCTGAATCTTTACACATCTACTTAACTCACGGGAAACACGTGCATCCTTGGCACCTGCTTCCACTGCAACCTTCTTCCCTCATCCTGTGATAGGCTGCAGCCACAAAATGATAATCCATGCACTTTCCAGGTCTGAGTCAGATGCCCAACCACCAGGAGTCTAGGCAAGGCATAACAAGGTGTTAACAGTTGACTCCCTGAATTTTCTCTCACAACTTTGCGGCCAGGAGTAATTGCTTCTTCCCTTCCCAAGAGAGACTGAGACTCACTTCACTTTGGAATACTTTCTCCAAAAAATCTTCTGGCCATTTTCCAACTTCAACTTTTTTATACTTTGGAGGTGGGTACTGGATCAACGTTTACAAAACTGTGTTTGCCTGGAAACTTTGTAAGGCTGGCATCTTGCTTTGAAATGTCAGCTGTTTGGATATCACATCTTACTTTTGGTTCATGGGGGCCTCAGCTGAAACCAAGACCCAAAGCATTCCACTTTAACATCCTCTTTTTAAAAATAAATAAATAATTTTTAAATCTATTTAATATTGGTTGTGCAAGGTCTTCATTGCTGCCTGTGGGCTTTCTCTAGTTGCAGCAAGTAGGGGCTGCTCATGGCAGTGGCTTCTTTGGTTGCGAAGCACAGGAGCTCAGGCTTCAGTAGTTGCTAAAGCCTGTGTGCCTAGTTGCTCATGGGCTTATTGCTTCAGAGCATGTGGAATCTTCCTGGAGCAGGGATTGAACTCATGTCCCCTGCATTGGCAGGCAGATTCTTAGCCACTGGACCACTATGGAAGTCCTAACAACCTCTTGAATATGTAAAACAGGTTGCAGAGTTTCTGTTCAGCAAAGGTGGTTGTTATTTTTATACTGTTGTGGACTCAGTCAAAGGTCTTCCTGTATCCACACTCTTTGCCATGTGACTTTGGAGCCCCTCTTATCAGAGGATGGAGTCTATTTCCCAAACCTTGAATTTCCACTAACTTTGTAATTGTTTTTACCAATGAAAGTGAAAGTGAAGTTGCTCAGTCATGTCTGACTCTTTGTGACCCTGTGGACTGTAGCCTACCAGGCTCCTCCATTCATGGGATTCTTCAGGCAATACTACTGGAGTGGGTTGCCATTTCCTTTTCCAAGGGATCTTCCCGACCCAGGGATCAAACTCGGGTCTCCTGCATTGCAGGCAGACGCCTTATCCTCTGAGCCACCAGGGAAGGCTTTTACCAATAGGCTGCAGCCTAAGTAGCAGTATACATTTCCTGAGCCTTTTCAAGTGATCCTTCAGGAATCTGGCTTTTCTTTTGGAACCCTTCTGCTGCCCTGTGAGCAAATCTGTAGCTAGGGTGAGAGATCACATAGAGAAGAGCTGAGTCAGCCCAAGATCAGCAAAGCCATCAAACTGTCCACAGAGACATGTGCAAACCTCACTGGGCTCCTCTCCAATGATCAGAAATGCCCAGCTGATCCACTGACTTGTGGTTAAAAATAATTGCTAGTATATGCCACTGACACTTTCTGATTGTTTGTTATGCAGTGTTATGCTGGCAGCAGGTAACCGATACAATTGTACTGGGATAACTAATGAGGCAGTTGTTTTTGAGCAGAGGTCCCTCTCTAGTACCAGGCGGCAAAGCCGATGGCCAGCTTGGCCTTGTCATCCATACATATCTGTCCTGGAGGAAGACTGTTTTCCTTCCTTACACATTCTCAGATTCAGCCCAGGAGATTCCTCCTGGGCTTGTCAAAACTTTCCAGAATACAGTATCGCAAACAGGACTTCCTTTGGCAGCTTGTTAGGATAATTGAAATGTGGGTGGAAGCTCATTAAGCTCCCCTTCGTCAACATTCTTCCTTCCAGGCCTGGGAGAAGCTGTGAGTTCTGTCACATCCCATTAGCACCGTGTCTGGGTGGCTTCCACACCTTTCCAGGCAAATCAAACACACGGGGTCTGTATTTAAGGGAAAATACATTTATCTCCACAGAGAGGGGTATGTTTATGGAAATTTAAAGACATGCATGCATCTGGCTTGGGTGGATGATGAAAAACAGAACAAGAAGACCTAAAAATGCTTTGAAAGGATAAGGAATCAGGCAGGTTGCTACTGCACATATTTTTAAAAATTAGCATTTGAAGTCACTGGGTATTAATGGGTGCCCTTCTACTTTTGTCTCATGCTGTCCCCCTACAAAAACGTATTTTATGGAAAGTATTCTGCCGCAATAGTAATGGTAATTGTGATGTTAATTTTCACTGAGTATGTTTTATTTGTCAGGTTTTGTGCTAAGAGTTGTATATAAATCACCTCATTTAAGCCCAAAGAGGCGAGTCCTTGAATTCTGAAGTGGAGTCCACTTTGTTTTCTGGTGTATATCCAGCCCATTGCGCAGTTGGCATTAGATGTTCAATGAACATTCAGTGAACAAATGAGCGAATGACAGTCTTGTGCAGTAGCGGTAATTATTCCTATCATTAAGATAAAGAAATGGGGCGGGGCCTCCCTGGTGGTCCAGTGGTTAAAAATCCACCTTGCAGTGTAGGGGATGCAAGTTCAATCCCTGGTTGGGGAACTAAGATCCCACGTGCCTTGGAGCAACTAGACCCAAGTGCCACAACTAGAGAGTCTGTGTGTGGCTATGAAAGATTCAGTGCTTCAGTAAGACCTGACACAGCCAAATAAATAAATATTAAAAAAAAAAAAGACAAAGAAATGGGACATGGACAACTGACCCACGTTCCTATAGCAGTAACCAGTGGGAAGGGCTTACATCAGGAAATTCACATTCAGGGTTGCTGTTGTCACAACGACATAAAGCAGAGAAGATGAACACATGGGAGCATCACAGGTGCCCAGATGAAGGCACCCCAGCACCAAAACAAGCTGGGCTCAAATCTTCACTGCACCCCAGCACAGCTGTCCCACCAAAACAAGCTGGGCTCAAATCTTCACTGCACCCCAGCACAGCTGTCCCACCAAAACAAGCTGGGCTCAAATCTTCACTGCACCCCAGCACAGCTGTCCCACCAAAACAAGCTGGGCTCAAATCTTCACTGCACCCCAGCACAGCTGTCCCACCAAAACAAGCTGGGCTCAAATCTTCACTGCACCCCAGCACAGCTGTCCCACCAAAACAAGCTGGGCTCAAATCTTCACTGCACCCCAGCACAGCTGTCCCACCAAAACAAGCTGGGCTCAAATCTTCACTGCACCCCAGCACAGCTGTCCCACCAAAACAAGCTGGGCTCAAATCTTCACTGCACCCCAGCACAGCTGTCCCACCAAAACAAGCTGGGCTCAAATCTTCACTGCACCCCAGCACAGCTGTCCCACCAAAACAAGCTGGGCTCAAATCTTCACTGCACCCCAGCACAGCTGTCCCACCAAAACAAGCTGGGCTCAAATCTTCACTGCACCCCAGCACAGCTGTCCCACCAAAACAAGCTGGGCTCAAATCTTCACTGCACCCCAGCACAGCTGTCCCACCAAAACAAGCTGGGCTCAAATCTTCACTGCACCCCAGCACAGCTGTCCCACCAAAACAAGCTGGGCTCAAATCTTCACTGCACCCCAGCACAGCTGTCCCACCAAAACAAGCTGGGCTCAAATCTTCACTGCACCCCAGCACAGCTGTCCCACCAAAACAAGCTGGGCTCAAATCTTCACTGCACCCCAGCACAGCTGTCCCACTTGTTTAAAGCCACATAAAATACAGGACGGCATATCCCCCGCCGTAATGGTCTCGCAGTGCTGGGCTAGGACTCCCAGGAAGAAAGTGTGGGCAAGCACTAAACAAACTCATCATTAAATGCTTTATATCAACAAACACCATATGCTGGTACAAATCAACCCGCAACAATTAGTTTCAAAAAAATTTAACGACATGAAACCTGCCTCATTCGATTGTTTTCAAGACACGATTAAGATCATGCTCAATGATGCCTAGCACCTGATAAGTGCTTAATAATAACAGCTCATAATAAGTTAAGCTTGCTGAGCACATCCTGTACACCAGGGCTCTGCCTGCACCATCTCACTTAATGTTTTCATCAAGTCTATAAAGTGGACATTGTTCGGTGTCCCATTTTATAGTTGAATAAACTGAGTAGCAGTGAAGTTCAGCAACCTGTCCAAGGTCAAAAGTCTAGTAGAAAGGCTAGCTTCTCTTTGCACTCTCTGGAGGAGGGGTGTGAGGGAGAACAAGGACCACTTTGAGCTGGGACTAAAACCCAGGCTAAGCGTGGGTGGTTCCTGGCTTAAGGAGTTTCTGGCATTCCCCGGCAGTTGTAAGCAGCTATTTTATGGCCCTTTTACAAGGTCTGAACCCTCTTGAAAGGCTTGCTTTGACATCTCCAGTACAGAGGAAATGGCACTTCTCCAACATCATCTTTAAAGGGGCATTGTGTTCTAGCAACTGCAAGAAGAAAATCCTCCGTGGAGGATTACTTAAAATACTTGTGCTCTGATCAATTTAATCTGAGGTTGGCTATGTTTCATTACACTAGTCAACCCTGTTCTCTTGGTTGTAGCTGGCTGGAACTCCTTCTTGAGGAGGATTTCAGCAAACATCAATGTGCTTGATAGGCAATGTCTGCCAGGGGCAAGGGAAAGTGGACACAGGAGTGTGTGCCATGAGTTACCAAGGCCACGTTATCCACATGCACTGAAGTGGTAGTTGAGGAGGACAGTGATACTGCCCTTTGTCAAAGGTTTTGGGGTGTTTCTCATAGGTGCCTCCACATACCATGCACAATTACATGTTTGCACAAAGAGATGTTCCTCTGTCATTTGAAGGTCATTCTGTGAGTCTTACTCAGATTCAGATTGTCACTGAAACTCCACTATGTGACCAAGATTTTCTCAGGATATTTTCTTTTTATTCTCCTGTTGGTAGGAATTATGATTTCTAGTAGAGGAAACAAAGGTTCAGAGAGGTGAACTAAGTTGACCACAGCTGCATAGCACCTGGTGCGGCGTCTGCCACCCAGTAGGCAACTGACAAGTTGATCAGCTGTTAAGCAGCAAAGCCATTTAGGCTGTAGGTTTTAAGCTCTGAGACGAGTGCTTATTCCTTGTCACAGTAGGTGGGGAGCTGGAGCCTCTAGATGCTGTGGATGAAGAATGTCACCTCCATGCCAATAAACAAAGGATGCTGGCAGCTGTTAAGCCAGCAGCCACTGCCACCACTCAAATTGTGCACGCCAAAGCAATCCAGGATGGAAAAAAAACACACAACAACCCAGGATACTGCCTTAGAGAGCTACGGTGCATATCAAAGACATAACTTCAGTGAGCCCAGACCCCTGCATCTTCCCATCTATAGAAAAGCACTAGATTCATTAACTTGAGATGCCTGGTTTTCTTTAATTAACAGTAATTTTTGATGTTCCAACTGCCTTGATTTCATTGCAAAAATTCCTATATATCCTGGATCTCTCTTTGTCTCTTTGTAGCAGTCCCCCTGAGCCACGTGAGAGGCTATCTCCTGGGCTTAAGTCCTCAGAAAATCCCACTGAAAAAAACATAATTCTCAACTTTTAGATTGTGCATTTTTTTTTTGTTTTTTGAAGTAGACAATGCCTTGGTGAATACAGAAACAAGTAGCTCAAGAAACCTGCAGTCTTCTTCCCTTTCTCCTCAGACGCCAACCCTCAGAGAGAATTCCAAATCTTCTGGTACAAGAAAGAAAGGGTCACTGCATTTTATCCAGCTAAGAAACACTAAATGGTAAATTGCCTTTACATTTTAAATTGCTAGAACCATCAGATTCAGTCTGCATGCAAGTGCATCTTTGGGGGGTAATAGCCATTTTTTGCTGCTAATCTAGGAAAAGGAAAGACAACTCAGCAGACTGATGAAGGGTGGGGTGGCAGGCCTGAGGTTGATATGGTCTAGAGAAAAGCACAGGGTCTCTCTAGGCCTGTTTTCTCTGTAAGAAATTATATGAGATCTGTGTCCTGGTAACGACAGCAGGGGAGAGTTAAGAAAACCTAATAAGGAGTCTCCTGGCAAACAAAGTTCTGTGCAAAAACAAAATAATGAGAATGCTGCATGAGAAATACCCTTTGTGTTGGCAATAAGTCCCAACTGTTTGCTCAGGCCTCAAAGCTCTTTCAAATATCGCTTCCCATGTGATCATTGCAGTAGGCTTGGATGTTGGTGAGGTGGCAGAAACGGGAGCCCAGGAAAGTGAGGCAATTTCTTCAAGGCCACACAGCTGAAAGCTGAGTGACCACTGCATTTCTAGCTAGGGCCCGGCTGCAACATTGCACCACTGTGCCCAGAAGGGAGAGGGCAGGACTCCTGAGTCAGGGTTTGCTCAATGAATGCAAGTGACTGAGGAAGATCATGGTTGAAAAAACCCCTATAAACCTGTCCAGGGACAGTTTTTCTGAGTGTGACAAAAGCCTGAAAAATATAAATTATAGGACTTCCCTGGTCTTCCAGTGGCTAGGAATCCACCTTGCAATGCAGAGCACTCTGGTTCAATCCCTGGTTGGGGAACTAAGTTTCCACATGCCACGGAGCAGTTAAGCCCATGTGCCACAATTGGAGAGCCTACAGGCCGCAGTGAAAGATCCCACATGATGCAATGAAAATTCCAGGTGCCACAACTAAGACCCGACGCAGCCAAATAAATATTTTTTTAAAAATTCCTTCTGCCCCCTATTCATTCCCCTTCTTTAGAATTTATCCCAAAGAAATAGATAAGATATGAAGACGGGATATCCAGACATTCATATCAATATTATCTGTAGGAGTCAGAATGTTATATCTAACCTAAACATACAACAGCAGGATATTGGTTCAAATAAATATATAAATTAATTGTGGCTGTTTGTATTCTGGGCTTTAAAACTGTTGGATGAATAAAAGAAAGAATGTGTATGGTGGCTTAGCTACAGTGGTGTTCATGGCTGGTTTCTTTAAAGGAGCAAAAGGAACGTAAATTTAAATATCTATCAAGGGTTTGGGTTTGTCAATGCACAGGAATTCTACATTGTTTTTCCAAGTAAAGGAGCCAATGGATATTTGTGGACACAAAAAGAGATGTCTAGTATAGAAGTAAAATGGACAAAGCAGAAAAATAGGTTGTATATAGTCTGGTTTTTCTCTTTTACTCTATCTGTAAGGATATATGTGAAAAAGTTAATAGAGGTTATTTTTGGATGATAGGAGCATATTTTCAATCAATAATAATTTGAATGATTCTTCTCATAGGTGCTGACATATGATCATAATTCTTATTATTGTGCTCTTATGATGAGCCGTGTGTGTGTCTGTGCTCAGCTCACACACCTGAACCAATTCTGAACACAGCATAGCCTCAAGGGACAGGTATTACTGCACAAAAGAGATAGGGACCCCAAGCCTGGGGTTCACCTGGGACGGGTGACAGAGAAGGGACAGGAAAGTGTCTAACTTTGATAAGCATACCCTCTGTGCTGAGTACTCATATTAACACACCATTATACTGAATTTTGCATTGTCTATTTAATGTCCCCCTCCAAATCACTTAGGTGAAAACTGAAGCTCAGAAAGGTTGAGTAACTTCTCCAGGTTACTCAGTTTGAAAGTGGCTCCAAAATACACATGCTCTCCACCCAGGGTCTGTTGCTCAAAATATTTGCTCAGCCACAAGGTTATGGCCAAACCTGCTGCAGTTGCAGGAGTTTTGGAAGGTCCTGTTGATCACTGTGCTCAGCCTGTCTTTGGAGTAAAGGTTGAGGAAAAGTCTGGTTGGGACCTTAACATCTTTGTATCAAGCCTAGCTTCCCTCCTTTGGGGGAAGCGGTGAATTTGTTGCCCCCCGCCCAAATCCTGCCTTTGACTTTTGAAATAAAACACAAGAGTCATTCAACTCTGCATAACTGTGAAAATAGACCCTATATCTCCATCTAGCTGGGTCATCTTAGAGAGATTGCATTACCTCTTAAAGCCTCAGTTTCCTTACCTATAAAGTAGAGTTTATATTGCCCATCTTTATGGGGTTTCCATGAGGTTAGAAATAATAATGCAAAACACCTGGCACCCTCATCACTTAAAGAAGTTTTTTTTTTTTTTAAACTCATTCTAAAAATGTAGAGGTACTAACACTTGCAGAACATATACCCTTGGTGAAGCTAGTGATGAGCTAGGCAGATATGTATGTATTTGGGAGCCTCAAGGAAAAGCACTTCAAGTCTTCTTTGCCAAATTAAAGTCAGTTCCACCTTAAAATTCCCCTCTGAAAATGCTTTGAAAGATGATATTTAACTGATCATAACATCCTCAGACTCTCAGGCAGGCTCTTTCCTCTACTTGCTCGTCACTGCTGATTACTCAAGATATTTTTATGTAAACAGAAAACAGCTCCTGCAAAATTAGACCCATCCACCTCCCCACTCCCTGCTTTTCCTCTGCTTCCAGCCTCTTGGAGCTGCCCCGCCACCTCTGAGGCTAATCAGTGGAAGGTCTATGCCTCTGCTGAGCTCCCAGGAGCCCACAACGGCTGAACTGGAGTGGCAGACTCTGGAGAGGCTGTTGTCTGGGGCCATGGAGGCTGCAGAGAAAGAGGCAAAACTCTGCACCTTCTGTCTCTCCCTCTTGGCTTCCTCCAGTGTAGCCACCATTCATATGCCAAGTACCACCCATTGCACCCATCAGGAGAGACTCTCTTTTAAAACAATAGCAACCCTGTGTCCCTCCCCTGACTTTGTTAGGTAGCTCCAGACGGAAAGAATTAATCCTAAAATGAATGCTGTGTTGGCAGATCACATCCAGGTAATACATTCCTTCCATGGTAGCTCTTGGGCACACCCAGGGTTGGAATTCCTGGTTTCCATCTTGTCTTCCTGCTCCCCTTCCACCCTGACTGTCCCACAGACCTCCATGATATCTTAAGGGCATGGATTGTGTGACATTGTCTTCTCCATTCTACTGCTTGGCACAGTCCTGGGAATTAATATATCTCTGCTTGGGGACTTTTTTCCCTGGGAAAAAATCTTGGTCTTAAAAAAAAGTGACCTTCGGTTACCCCAATTTCAGTGACAAAGGAATGCTCTATATTCCAAGTCTATGGGGAAATTTTGGAGCCATGCAGAGGAACCCTAAGATTCTTGATCAAGGATGACTTTGTTTCCAGGGCACAAGTGGCAATGTCTGGAGAATTTTTGTTGGCACAGCTAGAAGGAGAGTGTTACTGACATCTAGTTCTACTAATGATAACACTAAATACTAGTTTAAACAAAAATTGTGATATTTTACAGAAGATATTTTATGAAATATATAGGGGGCAGAAAGAAAGAAAAACTGGGGGCAGGGTCATTAAGAGAACTAATTATCTTCCACAATAGAAATAATAGATCATGCTTACAATTGACAACCCAATAAGTAACAGCATTAGGGCTTCCCTAGTGGCACAGTGGTTAAAAAAAAAAATCCACCTGCCAGTGCAGGAGACACAGGTTCAATCCCTAATCTAGGAAGATACCACATGCTGCGGAGTAACAAAGTCCGAGCACCACAAATCCTGAGCCACAGCTCCTGAGCCCCTGAGCCGCAGCTCCTGAGGCCCACATACCCCAGAGCCCATGCTCTGCAACCAGAGAGCCCACTGCAACGAGACACATGAGCACTGCAACTAGAGAGAAAGCCCGCTCAGCAATGGAGACCCCCAGATAAATAGAGTCATGAAAATCACAACAGTATTAGTGCATCACTTAAAATATGGAGACAAATACCAGAAAAGACATCCCCCAAAAGTGAACCTATTTGCTTTGATGGAGCAGGAGTCGGGAGTGGTGTTTTATAAGGAAGTAGAGGGGACTGCTGAAATTTTGTTAAAACTTTTATAATAAAATTTGGCTTTTAACTATGTACACGTGTTGTTTTTGTCAAACTAAAAAAAGCAATTTAATTTAAACATCCCCTCCAGCTGCTGTTTGAACCAGAGACTGTAGGGGGTGGGGGGCCAGGGAATGGAAGGAAGGAACCAATATCATAATTCTAAGTATTTTACTTTGCCCATGAAAATGTATAATCTCTTGGGCTTTGTTGTAATTTTACTTTGTGGTTTTATTACTCAACCAGAAGATGGAAATTACAGAATTTATTAATCTATTTTATTAACAGGCGGGATATTTTGCCACCTTGGTCAAATCTGGGATCCTGCCATTATTGAGCTTTTTTCTCTGTTACACTTCTCTTCCACTCAGCAAAGATGCCTGCAATGGGAGTGGGAGGAATTGAAATTCCAATCGTGTCTCTCCTTAGTTCGGTCTGATTTTCAGAAATTGCAGTAAATCAGTGGCACCGAAAATTGCCCTATTTTTTCTGGGGGTGTTGGTTTGGCTTGATGAGAAAGTAAAAACAAATGGAGTTTATAAATGTAACTAATCAGGAAGTTAAAGAGAGGTTAAACCTAATGGATTAATCAAGTTCCTCTGGGAAGTAGGAAGAAAAGGTGGGAGGGGAGTGATGGGGCAGGCTTTTGTCCAGACTGATTTAATAAGCCTTCCACTAGAGTCAGCGCTTAGAGTGTCTGGGGCTCTCCCACTCCTGCCCCCATTTCTCTGTCTGTGCTTTCTTGTTAAAGAGAGTTGAGAGCCACCCAAAAGTAGCTGGCTGGTGTGCTTAGTGGAGAGAACAGGGTACCAGGTGCTTGTAAGATTTCGGCTCTGATTTCTGATTCTGCCACTTACTAGTTGTGTGACCCTAGACATAAGCGAATGACTACTCACTCCAGTATTCTTGCCTGGAAAATTCCATGGGCAGAGGAGCTGGCAGGCTACAGTCCATGGGGTCACAAAGAATCAGACATGATTAAGCGACTAACACTTTTTTCTTTCCAGTAATATTCCTTCATCCTTTAAACCAATGTTATATTTATCTGTAAAATGGAGTAAGTATTCCAATCTCCCCAAATTACAAGGCTTAAAAAGGCAACAGGAGTAATATTGTAGAATCAGAGCCTGAGGTGGAGGTGGGCAGGTGAGACTGATCAGCATCCACAAGGCCCTTGAAGAAAGACGTGCATGTCCTAGGCTGAGAGAGTAAAGGGGGAAGTGGTATTAGAGGAAACCGGTGGTCAGTGCAGAATATGAAAATCAGTGTAGATGACATTAAGAATTTTCATCTTTGAAAGCTGTGAGACGATCTTAAACGATTTCAAAGATGGTAAGGATGCTTGAGATGATCAGGTTTGTGTTTTGAGATGATTTATTCCACATGTCCCTCATACTGTAGTATCTCTCAAATCTTTAGCCGCGGCCCAAGCCTTTTCCTTGAATTTTCCCAGCTGTATATTCAAATACCTGTTAGACAATTCTCATAGTTGTTCCCCCAGGCACTCACAGCCAGCACTCCCAAAATGAATTCATTACCATTGTCCCTAAATCTGATTTTCCTCCTCCACCCCTTCGCCTTCTTTTGTCTCTTTATAAATGGAACCTGTGGCAGAAACTTCTAGTTGCCTTTGAATAGTCATATGCCTTTCTTAGTAGTAGAATCTTGGGCAATCTTCATAGGAAATCATTATATTACTACATTTCCAAGCCTCACCACAGCTAGCTGTGGCTCCATGACTGAGTTCCAGCTGAAGAGATACAAAGTGGAGGTTTTGTTACCAGGAAATCTCTTTAAGGGGGCTCCATTTTGTACTTCCACTTGTTCTCCTTCTTATACTCTGAAATGCAAGTGTGATGGCTGGAATTCTTGCAGCCATTTTGAATTCTGAGGTTAGAACAAATGTGATGGGATGGTAGAACAGATAGAAAGAAGCAGGTTTTCTAAGTATTGAAGAGCTTCCGAATAGCCCTGGACTGCCTATCTCCAGATGTCTTTCACCTGAGAAATATTCTTCTTTCTTGTATAAGTCACTGTAGTTTTGGATTTTCTTTTTTTTTTTTTTTTTAGTTTAAATGTGCTTTATTATTTTTTAATTAATTTTTATTTTTTAGTTTGTTTTCAAGCCAGTAATCTCACTCTCAGGTAAAACTGGGTACTGAAGATTGGGTTTTTAAATGTAAAAAATTGACAACAAATATCAAAAAGCAAAGATTAATAATTTAGAGTCAAGGTGGGATTTTCAAAAATATAATATTAAGGAAAAGAAGAAGAACAAGAAGAGAAGAAAAAAAAAGTCACGGGAATTATTAAGAACCAACACCAACAGCCACTGAAAAACAAACAAACAAACAAACAAAAAATTGTATATATATGTATATACAGCATTTGCTTTAAAAATAGGGTATTTTTTTTTGAAAAGTGATATTAGGTTATAAAAATTAAAATTCAAAGAGAAATAGGGGACTTAAAAATTTTAAAAAATAAAGAAGAAAAAGGAAGAAAAAAAAATCAAACAAAAACATCTACCCCCCCAAAAAAAATAATAATAAAAGAGAATGGTGGAAAAAAATAGTAAAGATATTTCTGGCCCTTTCTCTGGTGTTGTAGGTAGTGTGGGGCCACTTCCAAGGCAGGTCCCTCTGTTTAGCTTTTTCTGTTTGCTGGTCTTTTCAATTTCTGATTTCTGTCCTGACACAAAGGGGGCGGTGGAAGTCACTTTTTTTTTTTTTTTAAGGCTCACTTGGTCAGTCTCGCTGTGGGGAGGGAGGGATGCTGCTACCAAATAGCTCTGGCGTATATTCGAAGTGTCTCAGCCCTGCCGGGCCTGCCCCTACACCTGGCACACACGTCTCAGGTTCTATGTTTCTCCACCGGAACCGTCTGAGGCTGGTCCTAGGCTGCCTGCACCTCCCTGGTCTAAGCCTCTCAGGTTCGGCACCCAGGTAGTCATGGATTCGATTGGGCCTACGTTTTGTGCCCTTCCCCAGACCAAGTAGCTCAGGTGTTTGGTGAGTGCAGTCGCAAGGCTTATCGCCTTTTCCTGCTGCTCAGTTTTCTGGGTGTACCCCTTTCACCCCTTTTCAGGCAGATTTTGACTGTCCAGCACCCCAAGAAGTCCTAGCAAAGAAGCCTGCTTGCAGTTGGTCAGTAAAGTCTCTCCGGGGCTTGATTGCCACGTTCCAGCCCTTACAGCTCTGGCTGCCTGTCGCAGGCGGGGGATGGTCTGCAGCCAGCTATTTCTGTTCTGTCCTTTGTTCTGTGTGCGGTCCTGGTGGTGTGTTATGTTTGAGCTTTTCGCGTGGTAACTGTCCCACAGTCTGGTGTGCTAGCCTGAGTTAGTTCGCTCTGGTTATGCGCGGGCTTTCCGGCCGATTCTTAAGAAGCGCTGCCGCCTGTGTCTCCCGCACCTCCTTGCCCAGCCCCCACTTGCTAGTGTCGGATGCAGGAGTCTGCTCTGCTTCTCCACTGGGGGAGTTACCGTTGGGCTTGTAATCTGTTGGTCTTAATCACCCATTTGTTTTTCTTCCCTGTTATATTGCCCTCTGTGCTTCCAAGACTCACTACAGATTCAGCAGTGAGAGTGTTTCCCGGCGTTTGGAAACTTCTCTCTTTTTAAAACTCTCTTCCTGGGACAGGACTCCCTTCCCGGCATGGAGCTCCCTCTGTACCTCCTTTGTTTCTTTTTTCATCTTTTGCATTTTTCCTACCTGTTTTTGAAGACAATGTTCTGCTTTTCTGGATGCCTGATGTCCTCTGCCAGCATTCAGAAGTTGCCCTGTAGATTTTACTCAGCATTGAGATGTTCTTTTGATGAATTTGTGGGGGAGAAAGTGGTCTCCCTGTCCTATTCCTCCGCCATCTTAGGCGCCCTCCTCTTGATAATTTCTTGAAGAAAGAAAAATATATTTATTTTCTCTTCTTATTAAGCCACAAATCTTATCAGAATAAGATTGTGACATCACTTAATTATAATTAGCTCTTAGAAGTCTGATCGCCAAATATAGTTATGTTGGAAGTTAGGGACTCAATGTATGAATTTTGGGGAATCGTAATTCAGTAAATAGTATCTTCATAATGGAACACAAGTATAATTTCCAAGATCATAGACATTACCATATTATTTAAGTTATACAAGTCTCAAAAGATGCCTTCTTTACTTTTAACTGTCAACTGAAATAAATGCACAACCTGAATGTTCAGATTTCTATTTTAGTTGGTGACAAACCTGAGGAATCAAGCCCAGGATGTAGCCTCAGAAAACTCTGAGAGACACCTTTGAAGAGTTTAGGGAGAAGCCTGGATATATGGGAGTTTTTGTCACAAAGACCCCGTAGTCAGAACTTTGAAAAGTCTCTGTTAAGTAACGAAAAACAGACATCTCAAGTTACTGCATTCAGTGCTTTTCTATGTACAGGAAGATTCAAAAGTCTGTGCTGACTGAAACAATTCCTCTGATGTGCTCCTTAACTATGCAGAGCCAGGGTCCTGTATCTTTCCAGCCTGAAACCCCTCAAGGTGCACTACTGTGGGTGGTTGCAGTGTCTGAGGGCTTGGCCATCAACAACTGGTTTCCCTCCATCTTGAGTTCCCTCAGGGCTCACCTTCAGTAGGTACAGTGGCTTGATGGCCGCAGCATCCTTTCTTTACAGACACAGAAGGCAATATCTTTCATTCACAATACTTTATTTATTTAATTAATTTTTATGTATATATTTATTCATTCAGTTTTACCTAGAGATTAGTTGGGACAATAAATTGTTAAAGAATAGTACCCAAAAAAATTTCCCTCTAAAATCTGCATGGTGATTTTCTCAAGAAAAGACAGTAGCGTTAAGCATATTAATTGCATCAAATAACTTATCATTCTTTTATTTTACTTTAATCATAAAGAAAATAAAACTGAAATCTGTACTTATAGTAAAAAAGCTTAAGTTGTCTTTTTAACATTTTTATTTATTGTGATGTTCATTGTGAATTGAATTAACAGGAAAAAAATGACATTTGAAAAATAGCTATATATATATATAATTCTGCTGCAGTAGCAGGTCTTAAGTCTTCCCTGGTGGCTCAGATGGTAAACCACCTGCCTACAATGCATGAGGCCCAGGTTCAATCCCTGGGTCAGAAAGATACCCTGGAAAAGGGAATGGCCACCCACTGCATTATTCCTGCCTGAAGAATTCCTAGACAGAGGAGCCTAGTGGAATACAGTCCATGAGGTTGCAAAGAATCAGACACACTGAGTTACTAACACTTTACTATTTCATTTTTCTCTTTTCAGCAGGTCTTATCACCAAGATTACTAAGTTGAAGGAAGGCAGGAAAAAAAAAAAAAAAAAGTCTTCTTCCCAAACTCTTACTTTGTGAAATCTCAGTGATATTAGAGCACTGCTATCTCCGGCAACATCAGTTATGTTAATGAAAATTACATTGCATGCAATCAAGTGTAATTATTCACTCTAGAATAAGGATCAACAGAAGCAAAACAATGCTGGCTGCCAATTAACTTTCAGCATCAATTGCCCAACCAGAGTCCTCGAACTCTGTTTGTTAGTATTTTGTGGTTTGCAGAAAGAGACTTGAGCTCCTTGTTGTTTTTGTCTCATAAAAAAAAAAAAAAAAGTCTTCTTCCCAAACTCTTACTTTGTGAAATCTCAGTGATATTAGAGCACTGCTATCTCCGGCAACATCAGTTATGTTAATGAAAATTACATTGCATGCAATCAAGTGTAATTATTCACTCTAGAATAAGGATCAACAGAAGCAAAACAATGCTGGCTGCCAATTAACTTTCAGCATCAATTGCCCAACCAGAGTCCTCGAACTCTGTTTGTTAGTATTTTGTGGTTTGCAGAAAGAGACTTGAGCTCCTTGTTGTTTTTGTCTCATCCTACCCATACGTCTTAGTGGCAAAGAGAAATTTACCAGCCAAATGTACAATGAATCCAGAGTTGTAGTGAAAATTGGATTATTTTACTTCTAGGTTCATGCAGGATTTATCTCTGAACAAAGTTTTATTACTGTCTTAACAATTTTTACACAATTATTGTAGAAATAAATTGATCAGCAATGAAGAAAATAAAACCTCTATCATAAGAAAATAAATGTTTCATCATTCTCTTAATCTAGTCTTTGTCTAAACATATGTGTATTTTTAGCAACGGTCAGATTTTATGTTGACATTTGAACATTAAGTTCTCATGTTATATGTCAATATAATTTGTAATATTATTTGTTTTCACTTATCTGCCCATTATTTTATCAATACTTGTTTAATTTAAACAAGTAATTAATTAAAGTCTAGTACCAAATTAATCTTTGATTTTATTGTTTAACTTGCTTATGATCTTTATGTCTACTAATATGAGAACTTATTTTCTTTTTTAAAAAATTAGATCTAACATATACCATCTCTTTAAATAAATTTGATGGTTTTCCAACCTTTCAACAGATCTATCTTTTTAGAAAACCTGTTCCATGTAGCTATTTTAAAATAAATTTTGCTTGAATATCATAATATTTGTTATATGCTTTTCTCAACCATACAGTTTTATACAAAATATCTGCCCACACACATAGCATGAAACCATAGACTAGTAAGCACTGACGTTGGAGCCTGTGAGTTTTTTTCAATAATCAAACTTTGCCCATCCGTCATTCTGACAATAATCCCTTGGTTCTTGGAGGATTTGTCTTTTTCACAACTGGACTAGGTATCATAAAAACAAATCTATTTTTCCACTGCTTGCACTGGAAACTTCATACGGCCATGACATTTTCCTTTCCACAAAAACTCTTCTTATATGTCACAGCTTTCTCTTCAAGCTTACTTAATCTTGCCATATAAACACACTTTGGGGCGGGGCTGGAGTGGGGTAGGGTGGGACATTCGAAGTCCAGAACTTCTACGGTGAAGGGAGATGGACTGCTAATAAGATCTGTGGAAACCAAGGTAGCAAATTTCTCTGTGAGGTGGAATGTACCAGTGTCTTCTGTCATTGTCCTTAGAATCTGGCCTTATGTTTTGTTAGTAAAATGGCCACTTGCCCCAGAGCAAATGTTACTTACCACATGCCACAGCGTGTGTTTAAAGGTCATCAATTCATGTACTGGAGTGAA
Source organism: Aepyceros melampus (assembly GCA_006408695.1). Lineage (NCBI taxonomy): Eukaryota > Metazoa > Chordata > Mammalia > Artiodactyla > Bovidae > Aepyceros > Aepyceros melampus. The sequence goes on along the minus strand of SJXQ01003852.1, from coordinate 442,118 downwards.
TACACTTAGTGATTTCTCATTTGTCTCTCTGTACATGCTTATGGCCTACTACCCGTCAGGCCATTTTATCTAAAACATGTCCTTGAGGGGTTATTGGAAGACTTTGTGGGAGAAGCATTGGGGCTCCTTTCTGTTCAGACACTGCCTCGTATGAGTCTGGTAATGGATGGGAAAGATGAGTCACAGAAGACCGGCATTTGTTTGCAAAGCCTGCCATAATGAAATACGACAGACTGGGAGACTGAGATCAGAGAAATTTATTTTCTCATATATCTGGTGGCTGGAAGTCCAAAATCAAGTGCCAGTACAGTTGATTTCCTCTGAGGCCTCTGTCCTTGTCTTGCTGTTTGCCTCCTTTTTGCTGCCTGGAATATATATATTCAAATTCTTTTTTAATGTGGATTATTATAAGATATTGAATACAATTCCCTATACTATACAGTAGGACCTTGCTGTTTATTTTATATAAAGTAGTGTGTATTTGTTAATCTCAATCTTCTAATTTATCCCTCTCCCCTTTCCCTTCTTTTAATTTCCCCTTCTTACAAGGATAGCAGTCAGCCTGGATTAAACCCCTCTGCCCAGCAGCATCATTTTTCTTAATATCCTCTTAAAGTACTCATC
>SJXQ01003852.1:349972-438723 GCA_006408695.1 Aepyceros melampus | reverse complement strand
TGTGGCTTTGTAGTAAAGCCTGAAGTCAGGCAGGTTGATTCCTCCAGTTCCATTCTTCTTTCTCAAGATGGCTTTGGCAAATTTTAATATTAAAGATGTTTCTCATTAAGACAAAATTTTAAATTAAGTTTTCCTACATAGAAGCTTTTGGTAAACACTGAATCCATAAAATACCATATTGCAATTTCAATTCCTCTACCTTGTACTATGAAAATGAAAATAATTTAAATTCACAAAATCCTGGTTGTCATTTAACTCTTAACCCTTTCATATTTTCTTTGTGTATTCAGTTCAGTTCAGTTGCTCAGTCATGTCCAACTCTTTGCGACCCCATGAATTGCAGCATGCCAGTCTTCCCTGTCCATCACCAACTCCTGGAGTTCACTCAAATTCATGTCCATGTAGTCGGTGATGCCATCCAGCCATATCATCCTCTGTCATCCCCTTCTCCTCCTGCCCACAATCCCTCCCAGCATCAGAGTCTTTTACAATGAGTCAACTGTTTGCATGAGGTGGCCAAAGTACTGGAGTTTCAACTTTAGCATCATTCCTTCCAAAGAGATCCCAAGGTTGATCTCCTTCAGAATGGACTGGTTGGATCTCCTTGCAGTCCAAGGGACTCTCAAGAGTCTTCAACACCACACTTCAACAGCATCAATTCTTCAGCACTCAGCTTTCTTCACAGTCCAACACAGCTTTCTTATACTTTCATCTGCTGATGGATATCTAGGTTGCTTCCATCTCCTGGCTATTATAAACAGTGCTGTGATGAACATCGGGGTACACATGTCTCTTTCAATTCTGATTGCTGGGTCATAAGGCAGTTCTATTTGCAATCTTTTAAGGAATCTCCACACTGTTCTCCATAGTGGCTGTTCTAGTTTGCATTCCAACCAACAGTGTAAGAGGGTTCCCTTTTCTCCACACCCTCTCCAGCATTTATTGCTTGTAGACTTTTGGATCTCAGCCATTCTGACTGGTGTGAAATGGTACCTCATTGTGGTTTTGATTTGCATTTCTCTGATAATGAGTGATGTTGAGCATCTTTTCATGTGTTTGTTAGCCATCCATATGTCTTCTTTGGAGAAATGTCTATTTAGTTCTTTGGCCCATTTATTTTTCTGGACTTGAGGAAGGCTTTCTTATCTCTTCTTGCTCTTCTTTGGAACTCTGTATTCAGGTACTTATATCTTTCCTTTTTTCCTTTGCTTTTCACTTCCCTTCTTTTCACAGTTATTTGTAAGGCCTCCTCAGACAGCCATTTTGCTTTGTGCATTAGGACAGTAGATTTCTTCTTTTATAGAATTTATGTTAATGAATTGGCATTTTCACACAAGTAAAAATAATGAGATTAAACTTATATATCTCTTTTCTTTCTCAGTGTTAAAGAGCAACCTCTTTAAACCTCTTTCATTAATTTAAGTCAGTTGCCATAGAAGGAAATGATTTCCAAAATATAAGTACCTTTCTTTGACTTAACAACACTGATAGCAGAAAATTGTGAAGTCAGTTTATCCAAAATATGCTTTCTATTCTTCCAACTCATCTTGTAATTTTAACAACATGCTAACTCCGTAAATTGAGGCTTAAATAACAGGTTTCTCCCTGGCCATTTACTATTTATCTTTAGAAAGAATATATTCCCGTACATCAGTTTTCTTTGTCTCACTTTTTTCCTCATGATGGCATTTTTTAGACAGTATATCTCTTTTGGTAATAGTTATACTATTTTGGTATACTTATTTTATATACGCAAGTTGAAAATCAAATTTCTAAAATGTGAATGACATTTGCATTCTTCTGGCAACCCAGAAAATTGGTAGAGAGTTTGCTTTAATATTTTCTTAACAAATAAACATAGGTATTACTATGGTATATTGCAAAATCTGAAAGGAGTTTTATTTCTATAACATCCTTTAAAATTGTCCAAAAATTAGACATATAAAACTGTGGATAGTTCTTATGTCAATTTAGTATATTTCTTTGGAGGAGATCACTTAACAATGATTATCATGTTTGTAAGCCTTTATTAATTATACCTTCATATTCCTAATTCATACTTTCATTATATATTTTTTATAAATTTTCTGATATGTCTCTTCTCAAACATGTTTCATTTTTCATTTAATAGATGTTTTCTTATATACATATCAATAATTAGAGATTCATTATATTCATTTATTTTAACCTTAAAAAGTAATCAAGTAACCAGAGCCTTATTTCCAATGCTAGATGAGGATAGATTCTCAGATCACTCTAAGGGATCAAACCTGGTGTGTAATCTGTCCTCCACCATCTCCCGGAGTTTGCCTGAATTCAGGTTCATTGAGTCAGACAGTCCTCTGCTGCCTCTACTAGAAATTAAGCCCACTCCTCACTGAGTAAGAAGTAGTTGAAATGTATAGCTGTGAATTCTGTTTTAAAGCAGAATTTCTCAAACTTCAGTCATTTGATGATTAGTTTCATTTCTTTTCCATATTTGCTTGCTGCCTGGACTGTCATACACTTAATATTTTTCTTTAAATTAAATTAGGTTTTTATTTTAATTATAAGCAAAAAGATGTTACATTTTAAAATGCACATCAAAGTAAATATGAAACTATAAAGTAAAATTTGTTTAAAAATAAGCCCTATTTTGAACATGCTATTTCGTACTTAGCATGTACACCTTCACTGGTACATATTTCGTACTTAGCATGTATACCTTCACTGGTACACACACAGTAGTTTTAAAACACTTATTTTATTTCAAACTTGCATCAAATTAACATGATACAAAGTTTGGGTATAAAATTTTGAAAACAAACCCTATTTGCCTTTTTTCTCTTTGTGAGGTCAAGCACTTCCCTACAGTAAATAAATATGCTACATTGTTAATGGGTAGAAAGTTCACAAATCTTAGTAGCAAAAACTCATTTAATTTGCTTCCCTTATAGCTCAGTTGGTAAAGAATCCGCCTGCAATGCAGGAGACCCCAGGTCTATTCCTGGGTTGGGAAGATCTGCTGGAGAAGGGATAGGCTACCCACTCCAGTATTTTTGGGCTTCCCTTATGGCTCAGCTGGTAAAGAATCTGCCTGCAATTTGGGAGACCTGGGTTTGATCCCTGCCTTGGGGAGATATTTCTATTTGTGAGGTCAATCACTTCCCTCTAGTAAATAAATATACTACATTATTAAGTAATAGATAGAAAGTTCACAAATCTTGGTAGCAAAAACTCATTTAATTTCAGTTCTTAACACCAAATGATCCTTCAAAATGATGCCAATAAACTCAATAAATAAAGTACAGTGGAACTTCCCTGACTGGTATTTAAGACTCTGGGCTTCCAATGCAAGGTGTGTGAGTTTGATCCCTGGTAGTACCTAAGATCTCACATGCCTGCAAATGTGGCCAAAATAAACTTAAATTTGTATTAAATTAGGGAAAATATAGTGATTTAACTTCAAAAATAACCTATTTTTATTTTGCTGAAGTAAAATATGAAATGCTGGTTATAGCCTGAGTTCAGATCGGCTCAAACTTTGTGATTAAAATAATAGGATTATCTGTTCTTTGCACTTATTTGAAAACTGTGTTTTATTCTGTGTCAAAGAAAACAACCCTATTTATTGATTCACTGTTAACTTCAGTTCTTTAAGTCCAGATTGATTTCTATTGTTATAAATAAATAGATGTATTTAAACTGACATTTAAGATTAAAAATAAACTTAATACAAAGTATAAAAAGTACACTTTAACAGTTATCTTTATACTTATATGCAGAAGTCACAGTTATACCAAAGTGTTCCTATTTTGATTGTAGAAAAGTGGCAAGCATTTTTCTCCATGAATTGAGGCACTATGATCTGTACCATGCATCAAATGTCCTTGCAGAATAAAATACCAAGACAAAAGGGATTTCTAGAAACCATAAAGAGAGACAGTTCTTTGATACAACCACTTGAATAATATGTTTTAAATTTTAGAACAAATTAAATTCTTAGCATAAAGACATTGATAATTTTACTGTTATGTTCATTATTATTTTATGCTCTAGGATATTATTTTTTGAATAGGTACATCTTTGGACCTAAGGAAACTTCTAGAATGGTTTTAAATGATTTATTTATATAAACCCTTTTAATGGAGAGCAAAGGATAATGGAGTGAGTTTTTCATATTATTTGAAAATCTCTACTAAAAATTCTTAATTTTTATTTACATAAAATATGAAGGTTATATTAGCCTTTTTGTATTTCCTCATTTTTTTCATTCTAAAACAAATATGAGTTCTTGAAAATTACACTTAATAAAATGTAAACAGTAAAATAATCTTTAAACTAACAGAAATTTCCATTGCTAATGTTTCCTGTACCATTTGCCTGAGTTCTTTTAACAACCTCAGCATCTTTTATTGAGGGCTTTTATGTGTCCATGTACTATCCTATGCACAAAGAATACAGCAGTGTAAAAAAAAAAAATGTTTTCTGCTTCATAGTGCATACTGTTAAGGAGAGGAATCAAGGCATATTTAAAATTAGCAGTGTTTCACGTATGAATATGCAATTTTGAAATGTAAAATTTCATATCAAAATAGAAATTTTACGTATATAAGTGGACTTCTACAGCCTCCAGACACAGCTTTGGCATATTTTTCTGTGATATCACAGACTTAGTTCAGCTTATTCTTCTGACAGGCCTCTGCATTGGTGCATTTTGGAAAATATATCATCTTCAGAATACCTCCTTTAAATTTGTTTAGGTTGATGAAAACTGCTTATACTGATTTAAAAAGAAACTTAAAAAAGGTTAATGGTATAATTGCAAACAGCTTTGTATTGTAGAAAACAACCTAAGATTTTCAACTTCTTTTATCTCTTTAAATAGAATTTACAAAATGAGACTGTGAAATCCACAATTACTGATTTAAGAAAGAAAGCAGTGTTTCAAATATCTGCACTTTATTATATAACCTGCAGTGAAATGAAAAACTGAAATATGGTAACATTTATAGCATCATCTTTAATAATAAAAGACAGTTCATAGGTATTTTTAATGTACCTTGTAAGTAATTATAATTTGCAAAATTTTTGCACCAATGTTTATAAGAAATTTTATTTATACTTCTTTACCAAATCCTGAAGATGCATTCTAGTGTATAATTATAGGCAATTCTTAGTGCCCTATATTAAGACTGATAAAAAGCAACAATAGCAACAACTAAGGACAGATAAAATCAGCAAAAATGTTTTAACTAAATAATCGAAAAAAAATCATGATATGATTGTTCAAATATTTTAAAGACAGCCATATCCGGTTGAACTAGACATTTTTCTTACTGTATGACAAAAGAGTGAATGGAAGTTACAAAATTGCAGAGGCTTTCCAAGAATCAGGGATTATAGATAATGAAATGTGTTAAATCTAAGTGATAGAATTCCATTCCCATGAATTTCTATATCACAGTTTGTATGATTATCAATGTCTAAAAGAAAATTCTTTCATTTGACATTACATTATATAAGAAAATCTTAAATAATATTTTTACCCCAATATTCTTCCTTGTTGTGATATTTAAATTAGAGTTATTAATAAGGGGAAAGGGTGAGAGGTACTAAACCAAGGTTGTACATCAGAATCACATAAAGAGATGTATACATGTGTACCTGTCTGAGCCTTTCTTCCTAGAAAATGTCTAGGTCTCTCTTCCAGACTTTGAACTGCACCATATTATACAGTCTTGTCTGACTCTTTGTGGCCCCATGGACTGCAGCTCACCAGGCTTCCCTATACTTCACCATCACCCGAAGCTTGCTCAAACTCATGTCCATTGAGTTGGTGATACCATCCAACCATATCATCCTCTGTCATCCCCGTCTCTTCTAGCCTTTGATTTTGCCCAGCATTCTGGTCTTTTCTAATAAGTCAGCTCTTCACATCAGGTGTCCAAAGTATTGGAGCTTCAGCTTCAACATCAGTCCTTCCAATGAATATTCAGGAATGGTTTCCTTTAGGGTTGACTGGTTTGATTCCTTTGCAGTCCAAGGGACTTTCAAGAGTCTTCTGCAAACCCACAGTTCAAAAGCATCAATTCTTTGGCACTCAGCCTTCTTTATAGTCCAACTCTCACATCCACATCTGACTACTGGAAAAATTATAGCTTTGACTATATGGACTTTTAGCAACGTGATGTTTTGGTTTTTAATATGCTGCCTAGGTTTGTCATGACTTTTCTTCCAAGAGGCAAGTGTCTTTTAATTTCATGCTACAGTCACCATCTGCAATGATTTTGGAGCCCAAGAAAATAAAGTCTGTCACTGTTTCCATTGTTTCTCCATCTCTTTCCCATGAAGTGATGGGATTGGATGCCATTTTTGTTCTCGGACTGTTGAATTTTAAGACAGCTTTTTCCACTCTCCTCTTTCACCTTCATCAAGAGTCTCTTAGTCCCTCTTCGCTTTATGCTGTAAAGGTGGTGTCATCTGCATCTGAGGTTATTGATATTTCTCTCAGCAATCTTGATTCCAGCTTGTGCTTCATCCAGCCTGACATTTCTCATGATGCATTCTGCATTTAAGCACGGTGACAATACACAGCCGTGTCATGGTACTCCTTTCCCAGTTTGGAACCAGTTCATTGTTACATGTCAGGTTTAAAATATTTCTTCTTAACCTGCATACAGGTTTCTCAGGAGGCAGGTAAGGTGATCTGGTATTCTCATCTCTTTAAGAATATTCCATAATTTGTTGTGATCCACACAGTCAAAGGCTTTAGCATAGCCAGTGAAGCAGAAGTAGATTTTTTTTTTTTTCTGGAATTCTCTTGCTTTTTCAATGTTCCAACGGAAGTTGGCAATTTGATCTCTGGTTCCCCTGCCATTTCTTAAACCAGCTGGAATATCCAGAAGTTCTCAGTTCACATACTGTTGAAGCTTTGCTTAGAGAATTTTGAGCATTACTTTGCTAGTGTGTGAGATGAGTGCATTTCTGCAGTAGTTTGGACATTCTTTGGCATTGCCTATCTTTGGACTTCCTTGGTAGCTTAGATGGTAAAAGCATCTGCCTACAATGCGGGAGACTGGGTTCGATCCCTGAGTTGGGAAGCTCCTCTAGAAAGGGAAATGGCAACCCATTCCACTACTCTTGCCTGGAAAATCCCATGGATGGTGGAGCTTGGTAGGCTATAGTCCATAGGGTGGCAAAGACTTGGACATGACTGAGTGACTTCACTTTTACTTCTTTGAGATTGGAATAAAACCTGACATTTTGCAATCCTGTGACCACTGCTGGGTTTTCCAAATTTGCTGGCATCTTGAGTTCAGCAGTTTCACAGCATCATCTTTTAGGATTTGAAATAGCTCAACTGGATTCCATCACCTCCACTAGCTTTGTTCATAGTGATGCTTCCTCACTTGATTTCTCACTCCAGGATGTCTGGCTCTAGGTGAGTGATCACACCATCATGATTTCTGGGTCGTGAAGATCTTTTTTTGTATTGTCTTGTGGGTAGTCTTACCACCTCTTCTTAATATCTTCTGCTTCTGTTAGGTCCATACCATTTCTGTCCTTCATTGTGCCCATCTTTTCATGAAATGTTCCCTTGGTATCTCTAATTTTCTTGAAGAGATCTCTAGTCTTTGTCATTCTATTGTTTTCCTCTATTTCTTTGCATTGATCACTGAGGAAGACTTTCTTATCTCTCCTTGCTATTCTTCGGAACTCTGCATTCAAATGGGTATATCTTTCCTTTTCTCCTTTGCCTTTTGCTTCTCTTCTTTTCTCAGCTATTTGTAAGTCCTGCTCAGACAACCACTTTGCCTTTTTCCATTTCTTTTTCTTGGGGATTGTTGTGATCACCACCTCCTTGCAATGTCATGAACCTCCATCCATAGTTCTTCATGCACTCTGTCTATCAGATCTAATCCCTGGAATCTATTTTTCACTTCCAGTATATAATCATAAGAGATTTACATGAATAACCTAGTGGTTTTTCCCTACTTTCTTCAATTTAAGTCTGAATTTTTCAATAAGGATTTCATGATCTGAGCCACAGTCAGTTCCCAGTCTTGTTTTTGCTGACTGTATAAAGCTTATCCATCTTTATCTGCCAAGAATATAATTAATTTGAATTCAGTATTAACCATCTGGTGATGTCCATGTATAGAGTAGTCTCTTGTGTCTTGGAAGAGGGTGTTTGCTGTGTCCAGGAACTGCACCAGTTCCTAAGTATTCTTACAGCATCCCTGACAGTGATTAGAGAGCTTTATTTTGAAACTCCCCAAAATTGCTTTTGTGTGGGTACCCTGTGGAGAACCCCTACCTTTAAACTTACTATATTTCTTTCATCACAACCCCTCACATACACACATGAAAATACACACCAACACTGAAATTAATGTGATCTAGATATCCAATACAGCTATACATAGAATAAGGTATATGCAAATAATTTGTTTGTATAGCTCATGAATTTCAAATATATTTGAAGTGATCCCCATTTCAAATAAAATGACTTATTTAATTGAAATTATGGTAGTTGCAACAGTGATTATTTCAGTTTCTGGATTTGCCATTTACCTACTCTGTGACTTTAGATAAGTTGATTCATTTTTCAGTTCCAGGATGGATAAAATAAATCTCCTTCAACATTTCACTATTCTGTACATCTTTCTCTTGAGTCAGTAGATAATCATATATTTTAAGACATACTTTTTATTTCCATGCTAATACCTTTTTAAATTCATATATTTACTAATTCTTCAGTTTATGATTTTATAATAACTTAAGCTATGAGGCAATGTGTTTGCAGTTTCCTTCCATATAGCTCATCTGTACAACTCAATTATAAGAAAATCTAACATTACTTTAGTAATGTCTTTACATTAGAAAAAGAAAAGTTTCTGATTGTAGAGAAGAATGCTAAAAAGCTTGCTTCTGGCACCTGTAGATTTTAATGCCTGTATTTTTTTGTCTTTCCACAGATAATGGGCTTTTTTGAAGGATTTTATATTTGAGTGACATTTTTAAAATCATCCTAATGCATTTTTTCATTGTAGTGCTCTGAGAGCAGTATTGTAGATCCCTGCTGGGCAGTAGGCAAATGGATACTTCTTTTCCTCATCTGATGTAGATGGTAGAATATAATTAGGCATATTGGAAATCTTCCTGGGATGCTTCTGAGCTTGTTGAGAAGTGGGTTTTCAATCATTTACAACTTTCTAAAATTTCTTTTCCAGCTCACACTTCAAACAAAAAGTATGCAAGATGACTAGTCATAAGTCCAACATATAATTAAAAAAATTATTTTAAGGAAATTCTAGGAAACAATTAAAAAATAAAATATCATTTTTATTTTTTAAAGTATTTATTAATGAATCGTTACTTTAAAATATACATAAGTATTTCTAGCAGAAAGAAACTATTATCTTTTTCATAGGATAATATATTAGTTAACAATTTTACCATGATTATTCTGGGAAAAAAATTATTTACATACTGAAAGTTAGTTTTCTTGTCTTTATAACAGAAAATAATATTATCTTTTCTTTCTTGTGAATGCCATATTCTATTTTAGCCTTCATGTGTTATTTACTTTATCTTTTGAAAGAATCTATACCATTGAGGAAAATATAAACTAATCTAGTAACAAAGAAATATGTAGATTTCAGTGAATATCCATAGACTTAACAAAAATAACAAATTTTCTAGTAAATGTAAATTTGATTTATTTATGAAATATTTTAGTGGAAGATAGTTCAAGAACAACATGAAATAAATTTGAATGAATTGCTTTACATTTGGACAATTAGACATAGATATCTGAAAATATTTCAGTAAACATTCTAGTAAGGAACTTGCAAAAAATACATTTAATAAGTTTGTATTGTCAATTTTAAGCATGAAACAAAAACAAATGTATAAAAAACTACTAGTTACATTATAATTAATTTGTAAAATTGAATACATATTAATGAAAATTACTTTAGCATAGTTATTATAATCCCATCATTACTTTTGAGTCATGGATTAACAAATAATAAATTTAAATAAAATATATTCAAATCTTCAGTAATAACTATGTTCAGTCATATATCAAATAGTTGTGTTTACTGAGGGAAAAATCCCTCTTAGGAGACTCTTCCTTGGCTATTATGTATTGTCATGATCTGTATCTTAAAGCACCATCATTGCTGTTGTTTTTTTAATCCATAGAAGTTCTTATCCAACTTTCCAAGTTCTTCATTCTCGGATGCCTAATTTTTTTAAATTCATATTTGATAGTTTCTACTTATAAGAAAATCATATGTATAGTCTATCAAATACATAGAAATGATGTAATTTTAATATCTATGGATTCTATCATCTTTTCCCTGGCTCAAATCACCCACTCTATTCACTTCTTTTATTCCCCAGCTTAAATTTCATTGTCTGTTATAATCATTACCATATATACATTCCTCAATCTTTTTTTGCTTTGAAAACTATTTCCAGAAAAATACCAGTCATCCTTTAAGTAACCTCAATGCCTATACCAACGTGTTGGAGGACAGCTAAACTTAGCTGGAATCATTCTGAATGTTCTCCCTTTAAAACTGTGACCCATAGCTTAATGCATGCTCTCTCTGTTTTTCAGTACTCAGCCCGTATTTTCTTGGCAACTACCTCATATATTTTCTCCACGCTCAAGTTCATAAAATTCCTCTGTCCTGAGAAAGCTCAGTGTGTTGAACTGGTTCCTCATTCATTAAAAAAAAAATCAAAAGAACACTGTAACCAGTTCTTATGATTGCATCTACATCATGCGTAGGTGAACCTTTACGTTACCATGAATGCAATATTCAAGTTTTTAATGTAGATAGTAGTTCCAGCCTCTCTAACATACCATAGATATTAACACAATAATTTATCTTTTCCCACCTTTTTTTTTTACTCACCACCTTATTTTTCCTATCAACAATCAAAACTATTTCATTGTTACTTTAATATACATTATTCCCTGGTAGCTCAGATGGTAAAGTATCTGCTCACAAAGTGGGAGACCAAATTTGATCCCTTGGTTAGGAAGATCTTCTGGAGAGGAGAATGACTACCCACTCCAGTATTCTTGGCTGGAGAATTCCATGGACAGGGGAACCCAGCTGGTTAGAGTCCATGGGTTCTGAAAGAGTTGGACATGACTGAGCAGCTCGCACATATATAGTATAGCATATAGTATGTAGATAATATCATATAATTTACACATAGAATATATCTATGAAATATATTCTACATAAAATGGATGTAAACATTTTTGCATATCTTTTTTTCCTGTATTGCCAATTTTATTTTTTTTCCAGTTTTATTGAGGCATAATTGCCATAAAACACTGTGTAAGTTTTAAGAAACATAGCACAATTATTTGGCTTGTATACATCATGAAGTGATTATCACAGTTAGTTTAGGGAACATAAGTTTAGGGAACATCCAATATCTCAGATATAAATAAAATTAAAGAAATAGAAAAAATGTTTCCTTGTGATGAGAACTGATAGGAACTGTGCTCTCAGTGTTCACATAAACATTTGTTGTCTAGTTGTTGTGTCCAGCTATTTGTGACCCCATAGACTATAGCCTGCCAGATTCCTCTATCCTCCACTGTCCCCTGGAGTTTGCTCAAATTTTGTCCATTGAGTCAGTGATGCACGATCTCTCTTTCTCTCTCTATATATATGTATTTATATATGACTATATTCATAATTTTTCATTTAAATATAAATTTATATATGTATAAATATATATGCTATATGTAGCATATATAACTTATAGTAGTGTTAATTATATTTATCATATTATATCCTACATTCTTAATACTTGTTTATTTCATAACTGGAAGTTTATGTCTTTTGACTGCCTTAATCCGCCACTGCCTCTGGTAACTACAAATCTAAATATGAACTCTTTTTCTGTGAATTTGCTTATTTTTAAAATATATTAATAATTGACCTTTCATACTGTGTGAGGTTCTGTTATACAGTATTGTGACTCAGCAGTTCTATTATCTCCTCAATAAATCCAGTTTTAATCTGTACCCATACTAAGGTATTACATAGTTATACAGCCACCCTTGGATCCAACACCACCCTATAGTGGGCCAACATCAACTCCAGAGCACCCTGTCCATTAAGTCGGTGATGCTATCCAACTGCCTCATTTTCTGCCATCTCCTTTTGCCCTCAGTCATTCCCAGCATCAGGCTCTTTTCCAGTGAGTCAGCTCTTCTCAGCAGGTGGCCAAATTATTGGAGATTCAGCTTCAGCATCAGTACTTCCAATGAATGTTCAAGGTAACTTTCCTTTGACTGATTTGAGCTCCTTGAAGTCCAAGGGATTCTAAAGAGTCTTCTCCAGAACCACAATTAGAAACCTTCAGTTCTTCAGTACTCGGCCTTTTATACGGTCCAACTTTCACATTTGTACATTACTGCTTGAAAAAAAAACATGTTGCTGTTCAGTCACGAAGTCATGTCCAACTCTTTGTGACCCCATGGACTGCAGCACGCCAGGCTTCCTCGTCCTTCAGTATCTCCCAGAGTTTGCTCAATTCATGTCCATTGAGTTGGTGATGCTACCCAACCATATCATCCTCTGCTGCCCTCTTCTCCTTTTGCTTTCATTATTTCCCAGCATCAAAGTCTTTTCCAATGAGTCAGCTCTTAGTGTCATGTGCCAGAAGATTGGAGCTTAAGATTTACCATCAGTCCTCCAATGAATATTCAGTGTTCATTTCCTTTAGGATTGGCTGATTTGATCTCCTCACAGTCCAAGGAACTCTCAAGAGTCTTCTCCAGCATCATAATTTGAAAGCAACTGTTCTTCAATCTCCACCTTCTTTATGGTCCACTTCTCACATTTGTTCATTACTACTGGAAAAACCCTAGCTTTGACTATACAGACTTTTGTTGGCAAAGTTCTATCTCTGTTTTGTAATAAGCCATCTATGTTTGTCATGGCTTTTCTTCCAAGGAGCAAATGCCTTTTAATTTCATGGCTGCAGTCAACGTCCACAGTGATTTTTGAGCCCCCCAAAATAAAATCTGCCACTGTTTCCATTTTTCCCCACCTGTTTACCATGAAGTAATGGGACTGGATGCCATGATCTTAGTGTTTTGAATGTTGAGTTTTAAGCTAGCTTTTTCACTCTTCTCTTTCACCCTCATCAAGAGGACATTTAGTTCCTCCTCCCTTTCTGCCTTTAGAGTGGTATTATCTGCATGTATGGATGTGAGAGTTGGACTGTGAAGAAGGCTGAGTGCCCAAGAATTGATGCTTTTGAACTGTGGTGTTGGAGAAGACTCTTGAGAGTCCCTTGGACTGCAGGGAGATCCAACCAGTCCATTCTGAAGGAGATCAGTCCTGGGTGTGCTTTGGAAGGAATGATGCTAAAACTGAAGCTCCAGTACTTTGGCCACCTCATGTGAAGAGCTGACTCATTGGAAAAGACTCTGATCCTGGGAGGGATTGGGGGCAGGAGGAGAAGGGGACGACCAAGGATAAGATGACTGGATGGCATCATGGATTTGATGAACGTGAGTCTGAGTGAACTCTGGGAGTTGGTGATGGACGGGAGGCCTGGTGTGCTGTGATTCATGGGGTCTCAAAGAGTCGGACACGACTGAGCGACTGAACTGAACTGAACTGAACTATTTGCATATCTGAGGTTGTTGATATTTCTCCTAGCAGTCTTTATTCCAGCTTGTGATTCATCCTGCCTGACATTTTTCATGATGTACTCTGCTTAAAAATTAAATAAGCAGGGTTACAATATTACAGCCTTGACATACTCCTATACAGATGGCAAACAGGCATATGAAAAGATGCTCAACATCACCAATCATCAGAGAAATCCAAATCAAAACCACAGTGACACATAACCTCACACCTTTTGGAATGGCTATTATCAAAAAGCAACAAATATCAAGTGTTGGCAAAGATATATAGGAAAGGGAGCCCTTGTACACTGTTGGTGGGAATGGAAATTGATGCATTCACGATGGAAATCTGTGTAGAATCCTTAGAAACCTAAAAATGTAACTACTATATGATATATGACATGATATACAATCCCACTACTGAGTATTCATTCACAGAAAATATAATAGTAGTCGTTTAGTTGCTAATCATGTCTGACTCTTCGATGTTGAGAAAATGTAAATAGCAATTCGAAAAGATACATACATCCCTAGCTTAATTGCACCTTTATTTACAAGAGCCAAGGTACAGAAGCACCCAAGTGTCCATCAGTCTATACATGGATAAAGAAGACATGACATATAAATATTTTTCAGTCATAAAAAATGAATGAAATCTTGACACTATGTATGGTCCTAGAGGGCATTATGCTAACAGAAATAACTCAGACATAGAAAGACAAAACTACTAATTCACTTATATGTGGAATATAAAAAACAATTCAGATGAGCAAACATAACAAAGCAGAGACAGACTTAAAGATATAGAGAATGAACAGGTGATTTGGTGTGTGGGGAATAAATAAATGAGGGACATTAAGAGCTACAAACTTCCAGTTCCAAAATAAATGAGTCATGGGTATGAAATGCACAGTTTGGGTAACCATACATATATCTTCATATGAAAGTGAAAGTGTTAGTCTCACAGTCTTGTCCAACTCTTTGTGACTGCATTGACTGTGGCCTGCCAGGCTCCTCTGTTCATGGGATTTTCTAGGCAAGAGTACTGGAGAGGGTTTCCAGTTCCTTCTCCAGGTGATCTTCCAGACCCAGGGATTGAACCTGGGTCACCTACATGGGAGGCAGACACTTTATCATCTGAGCTACTAGGGAAGCCCACCCTTCATATATGAGTATATGTTTTAAGTCTGTGTATATATGTAGACAGACAGATATTGGATTGGCCAGAAAGTTGTTTTGAATTTTTTTGTAAGATGTTATGAAAAACCTGAGCAAACTTTTTAGCCAACCCAGTAACTACCATATTTGGCTTCCAGATCTCATCTGAGCTGAGCCTCTATTCATAGAAAATCTCTTGAAACAGTTGTTTAATCCTTTTCTCTCTAAATTCTTCCTAGAATTACCTCTTAAATATATTTTAGTCTGGCTTTGATCACGTGACTCCACAAAAGCTCTTTGGAAAGCTTGTTACTAATAACATTCACTTCTCTAAATTTTATCACAAATTAGGAAACCTAATTTTACTTTTTTACCTAAGAGAAGTATTGATCCAATTAAATAATCCTTTCAGCTTGTTGCATGGACTTTGACTTACGGTATGCATGCATGCATGCTAAGTTGCTTCAGTTGTATCCAACTCTTTGCAACCCTATGGACTGTATCCTGCCAGGCTCCTCTGTCCATGACATTTTCCAGGCAAAAATACTGGAATGGGTTGCCATGCCCTCCTCTAGGGGATCTTCCAGATCCAGGGATTGAACCTGCATCTCCTGTCTCCTGCACTGAGTCAGGGGTTCTTTATTGCTAGTACCACCTGGAAAGCTCTGGCTTACAGTATACTTTCCTGTTTTTTCACTCATCAATCTTGGTCTTCTAATTAACCTCTAAATTATCTACTGCTGCTGCTAAGTCGCTTCAGTCATGTCTGATTCTGTGCGACCCCGTAGACGGAAGCCCACAGGCTCCCCCTATCCCTGGGATTCTCCACGCAAAAACACTGGAGTGGGTTGCCATTTCCTTCTCCAATGCATGAAAGTGAAAAGTGAAAGTGAAGTTGCTCAGTCGTGTCTGACTCTTAGCGACCCCATGGACTGGGGCCTACCAGGCTCCTCCGTCCATGGGATTTTCCAGGCAAGAGTACTGGAGTGAGGTGCCATTGCCTTCTCTAAATTATCTAGGGCTCTAAATTGGGATTTGTTATTGGATTCCTTTCTCATATAGTTATTTATTCCCTTGACTTATTCATTTTGTCTCATGCCTTTAATTACCAACTGGATTCAAAAAAATCCCAAATATTAGGCAGGAGCCTTTCAACTAAACACTAGTTGTCTATATCCAGTCATCTCCCAGGTAGCTACATTTGGACATTAAATAAGTACCTTGATGTAAAATACCCGATCCAGCTCTGTGCATTGTCTCTAGTTCTGTATTTTCCTCAGTCATCCCAATCTCATTAAATAGTGCTTCCTTCCTTCTAATAATATAGTCTAAAATTTTTGGTGTAATCTTTTGACTTTTATTTATTATAATACACACATTCAAATTTTGTCAATCCTATTATTCTTACTTTAAATATATTAAAGTTGTGATCATTTTTCAAAACCCAACTGTTACTGCTCTGCTTCCAAGCCAGCATAATTATTTGCCTGCATGCATGTTAAATCACTTCAGATGTCTCTGTGACCCTGTGAACTATAGCCCACCATATTCCTCTGTCCATGAGATTCTCCAGGCAAGAATACTGGAGTGGGTTGTCATGCCCTCCTCCAAATTATTTGCCAAGATTATTGCAAAAAAACTTTATAAAGGTTTTAATGCATTCACCCTTGCCCCCTTGTTATTCTTGTTAAAACAGTGAAACTGGTCCACTGGAAATAAGCCGGATAATACCACTTTGTTGTTCAGAAGCCTCCAATAGCTTCTGATATCATTTGGAAAACCGTTTTATTACTTACACTGCTGTACATGATAGCATGTGTGGTGTTAGTTGCTCACTCATGTCTGACTCTTTGCAATCACTTAGACTGCAGCCCATCAGGCTCCTCTGTCAATGGAATGCTTTAGGCAAGAATACTAGAGTGCGTTGCCATTCCCTTCTCCAGGGTCTGTTTTAACCAAGGGATCGAACCTGGGTCTCCCACATTGTAGGCTGATTTTTTTTTAACCTTCTGAGCCACGTGGGAAGCCCCCGATATGATAGGTCACTCTTCCAATCTCTATTACCTTCGTCTTTTCCTCAAGTCCTACTATTAAAATCAATTAATTCAATCCTAGTAAGATTTCTTCACATTTCCTCCATCAATCCTTGGGTGCTGGAAGATTTTCAATAGTGTATGTACTTTATCCATCTAAAACTTTGAATGTACATTGTGAGTTGTAAATGTAGAGAAAGCTATCAGAAGTCTTTGATGTACTAATTGTGGTATGCAATATGTTTGAGTTTGCTGAGAGAGTCCTTAACTGCCAAACTGAAGTCTCTATGATAAGCCTATTGGCTTTTAACTCTGGGTATCACAAAGAGTCGGACACAACTGAGTGACTGAACTGAACTGAACTGATGTCTAGATTAATTGCTGAATTCTTCAGGTAAACTAAGTATAAATTGTAGAACACTATTCTTTTAATTACAAAATCTGAAACTAGATAAGTTAAACTATGTACAGAATAGTAGAACTGACTTACTATATGAATCAGTTCAGTTCAGTCGCTCAGTCGTGTCGGACTCTTTGCGACCCCATGAATCACAGCACGCCAGGCCTCCCTGTCCATCTCCAATTCCCGGAGTTCACTCAGACTCACGTGCATCGAGTCGGTGATGCCATCCAGCCATCTCATCCTTTGTCGTCCCCTTCTCCTCCTGCCCCCAATCCCTCCCAGGATCAGAGTCTTTTCCAATGAGTCAACTCTTGGTGGCCAAAGTATAAGAGTTTCAGCTTTAGCATCATTCCTTCCAAAGAAATCCCAGGGCTGATTTCCTTCAGAATGGACTGGTTGGATCTCCTTGCAGTCCAAGGGACTCTCAAGAGTCTTCTCCAACAGCACAATTCAAAAGCATCAATTCTTGGGCACTCAGCCTTCTTCACAGTCCAACTCTCACATCCATACATGACCACAGGAAAAACCAGGGCCTTGACTAGACGGACCTTAGCTGGCAAAGTAATGTCTCTGCTTTTGAATATACTATCTAGGTGGGTCATAACTTTTCTTCAAAGGAGTAAGCGTCTTTTAATTTCATGGCTGCAGTCACCATCTGCAGTGATTTTGGAGCCCCCCAAAATAAAATGACACTGTTTCCCCATCTATTTCCCATGAAGTGATAGGACCGGATACCATGATCTTCGTTTTCTGAATGTTGAGCTTTAAGCCAGCATTTTCACTCTCCTCTTTCACTTTCATCAAGAGGCTTTTTAGTTCCTCTTCACTTTCTGCCATAAGGGTGGTGTCATCTGCATATCTGTAGTTACTGATATTTCTCCCAGCAATCTTGATTCCAGCTTATGTTTCTTCCAGTCCAGCATTTCTCATGATGTACTCTGCATATAAGTTAAATAAGCAGGGTGGCAATATACAGCCTTGACGTACTCCTTTTCCTATTTGGAACCAGTCTGTTGTTCCATGACCAGTTCTAACTGTTGCTTCCTGACCTGCATACAGATTTCTCAAGAGGCACATTAGGTGGTCTGGTATTCCCATCTCTTTCAGAATTTTCCACAGTTTATTGTGATCCACAAAGTCAAAAGCTTTGGCATAGTCAGTGGAGCAGACTATAGATGTTTTTCTGGAACTCTCTTGCTTTTTCCATGATCCAGCAGATGCTGGCAATTTGATCTCTGGTTCCTCTGCCTTTTCTAAAACCAGCTTGAACATCAGGGAGTTCACGGTTCACGTATTGCTGAAGCCTGGCTTGGAGAATTTTGAGCATTACTTTACTAGCGTGTGTGATGAGTGCAATTGTGCAGTAGTTTGAGCATTCTTTGGCATTGCCTTTCTTTGAGATTGGAATGAAACCTGACCTTTTCCAGTCCTGTGGCCACTGCTGAGCTTTCCAGATTTTCTGGCATATTGAGTGCAGCACTTCCACAGCATCCTCTTTCAGGATTTGAAACAGCTCAACTGGAATTCCATTTGTAGTGATGCTTTCTAAGGCCCACTTGACTTCACATTCCAGGATATCTGGCTCTAGATTAGTGATCACACCATCATGATTACTGTATGAATACTTGCATTCAATTCTGAAGTTCACTGCATCTAGCCAAGTCAAAAATTTTAAAGAAAAACAGAATGCTAAAGTAATAGTAGCATACAAAGTGTGATAAACAGTTGAATAACTGATATAATATTCTGATTAACTCATGGATCATTTGCTTATTTAAACTAAAATATACTCTGTGGCCAAGTGATAGAAAAGGTGATAATTAAGGAATTTCCATAGACTAATTTTATAGAGGCAGGAGGTTAGCAAGCAATTAAATGGCACACTTTTCCTGTGTATACCATAAAGAGTTGGATCTCCTCTTTCCGTATCACATAAAACATGTCTAACTGCTGTTTTGATCAGCATCTTGAGATACCACATTGCATTATACTATTCCAATACCTTCTTATAATATTTACAGACAATCTGCCCTGTAATATAATTATTTAGTAAACATTCCATATCTGCATATCCCAGCACACAGAAACTTCTTGAAGGGTGTTTCTTATCACTTTTGTTTCTTGTAGTAAAGGTAATGTAATTTCCCAGATCATCTTTGCTTCTTGGCTCTCTGTTTCCACCATGCTCCCCTTTAATGATAACATCTGTAAATTTTTATCATCTAATTTTGATATATATATATATATATATCAATGTAAATATTCATCACAGACCTGCGTCAGGCATAATTTTCTTTTAAAATAAAAGAATATAATATAGAAATATAGGCTTTTGCCTTCTCTTTTAATGTTTCTGACAAAGTCCTCTCTATGGTTTAAGGTTTTAGTATTCATTCATTCATTCCATTCTTTGAAACTGTCTTAATACATCTTTTTGTATTTGGTAAAGAAATAAATTTTGTTACCATTTGTAACTCCCTTTCTGCTATGCATTATTTTATATTATCTTGATAACTTAAATCCATTCTAGAGAGTATCTTCTCTTTTAATTGAAGATTCTAGCAATTATAAAAAGTTGAGTTTGTTTATACATAATTTTAATCTTTTGTTTATGAAGAGATACTTTATCACAAAACAAACAAATTAAATCCAAAACTAAACAAAATCAACTCAAGGGAGTTCATGTATGTTATACAAAATTTTAATTTTTAGTCATCATTAAGAGGTAGCTTGCTTCTGTGTCTATTTACTGAAAGGATTTGATGAAACTGTTTTTGATATTTTTGTTTATACTTATTAGTTTTTAGTATTTGTGTGCATGTATTATATATATCATTTCCAATAAAGTGACTTTGTTAATTCCATAATTGTTATACTCTAATACAACTGGGAAGAATTCAACACAGAGCTGAGAAATACTTTTGATCTTCTTGAGCCTCCTACCTGAAATGTAGTTATGAGGCACTAAAGTAAAATATATGAGTCACTCAGCATAGCTGTGCATTAAAACAGTGTATATTTGCTGTCACACTGCCAATACATATGACAGTAATTGTACACATTATTTTTATAACATTTCTTTTATATCCAGTGATGTATATATTTAATGTGTATTTGAAATGATGTGAGTTTTTAAAAGAAGGAAAAATGTACACACACATTGCCAAGTAGTATTCTACTTTGTGATGTATGGCTGGTAAAAACAATGCTGTTAATAGCAATGTGTTGTATACCATAAGAATTTGCATATATGTGACAAAACATTGTCACTAGTGGTAAATTCCTTGCATTTTCTGATGTTAAGTGTGGGACTAGTGACAATTTAAAATACCTATTAGAATTCATATTTCCACGCATATTGGATGAAGAAAGCCTTGATTTATACTCTGACTTTTAACAATGACAGCAGACAAAATTTATATTGTGATGGATTACATATTGAACCATGGGAGAAGAGAAACAAATGACACGAGCCCCGTGACTGTGCAAGTGTACCATGTAGAGAGTTTCCAGGCTGCTGCACAAGCATGAAGAGTCTGGCTCTTTTCTCCTAGTTGGGGAGCCAGTGTTGCGTTTGATTTGAATGATTAAGGGTGCTAGAAATCACAGAATGGGGTACCAGAGAGGAGGGAGTTCTGTGGAGAAGAAATTTACACAGAGAGAGCTCCAGACATCTTCAGCGCTTTGATAAGTGTGTGTGTGTGTGTGTGTGTGTGTGTGTGTGTGAGAAAACTGCAAGGCCACAGAAAGAACCACGGGAATCCTGGAGTGGGTTGCTTTAGTAATGTGGTCAAATTAGTCTTAAACTAAGACTGTCCCCAGCTTGCCTAGCAAAGTTTAAAAGCCTCATAAGAATAAAATTGTTTTCAAGTAATTTAACAATATCTCATGAAAGAGATTATATATATATATATATATTTTTATATAATGTTTCATATCACTAAATTTCTATAATACTTATATCACGCAAAGCATATAATTCACAGTGTGTGACATCTAATAAAAATTATGAGGTATACAAGGTACATAAAAATATAGTCCATGTTAGGGGAAAAAAGCTAAATCAATCAAAAGAAACAGATCCATTGACAAAGTTGAAAGTATTAGTAGATAGGAACATTCATATATCCTTTTTCTTTTCCTTTTAATACATACACTGCATATGTATACAAGGTAGCTGGAAAGCATGAACATAGTGCAGAGAAACATAGCAGCATAAAAGACTAAATCAAAATTCTAGAGATTAAAAAAAACATAAAGATTGGGTTAACAAAAGATTAGGTACTGCAGAAGAAATATCTAGTAAAATCAAAGAGAAAAATACAATTTATCCAAATGAAACAGACAGGAAAAAGACCTGTGTATACTTAGAGCAGTCATGTGTCTTTTTCATGCTTCCAGTGACTTGTGGCCAAAGAAGGCTCAGTACAGGGTCCTCATTTGTCTCATTAGATAGAGCAGAAAGAATGTTCCCCAAATATTTTGTATTTCTTCATACTGAAGTTTTTCCATTATTGAACATGTTTTAGGGATTTACATAAAGATATGCTATTGGGAGAGGATAATGACTATTGTTAAATTTATTGAATATATACTATGTTCAGGCACTTTTAAAACATCTCATGTAACATTGGAGAAGGAAATGGCAACCCACTCCAGTGTTCTTGCCTGAAGAATCCCAGGGACAGGGGAGCCTGGTGGGCTGCTGTCTATGGGGTCGCACAGAGTTGGACACGACTGAAGTGACTTAGCAGCAGCAGCAGCAGCATGTAACATTATTGTACTGCTTCCTGTTGGATACTGTTTTTCAAAGATGTTTCATTTGTCTATAATTTGAACAAGATTGCCATACCACTTAGACTCTGGTCACTAACTACATCACTGATTGTAATTCCGTTCCACTCCGTTCAGTCGCTCAATTGTGTCCGACTCTTTGCGACCCAATGAATCGCAGCACTCCAGGCCTCCCTGTCCATCACCAACTCCCGGAGTTTACCCAAACTCGTGTGCATCGAGTCGGTGATGCCATCCAGCCATCTCATCCTCAAGTAATTCTAATCAGACCTAGGGGAAAGCAACAAACATTATGTACTGTGTGTAAGCCAAGCTGCACTGTGATAAATACTGCAAAATAATTACAGCAAAACCTCACTGGCTTTCAATACAGAAATCTATGGATTTGTGAGTAGTCTACAACAGTATGCTCTAGATTTCAATTTGGGTTCTGATCTGTTAACAACTGACAGAAATAAAGGGACACATTCCATCTTGGTTATGTTGTTTTAAAATTTCCATGATAAATTGTGTGATGCAAATTTGAAACAAATATGGGAGAATGGTATAATGAAATCTCACATTCTATTGCAGCTTCAATCATTAGCAATATTATGCCATTCCAATTATAGTATTTTTAGTATTGCATTTGATCTGTTTTCTAATTGGTTAAGTTTATGTTACAGAGAAAGACATTTTAAAATCTGAATTAAAAAAAACACTAAAACAAACCTCTCATTTATTCAAATCCTTGCAATAAAGGAGTTCACATTTTAGTTATTACATTACTTTCAGATCAGTACAGGGTAAGCATGTGATATCAATGTTCACAAGTTAAGTTCAATTAAGACATAAACCATTACAGTATCTCTGACTATCTTATAATAAATTGTTGAATAGGAAGGATTTCAGTGTATAATGTGCCTCATTCTTTTAGATCTTCTTTCTATCTTTGCAGTGTTGTGTGCCCTGAAACTAAAATTTAGCTCAAATAGGATATAACTTTTAGATTTTAATATCTTCTTGGCTTCTTTATCCCTTATTCATTTTTTAATAAGCAGTTGTTACTTTGCTGTTTTCCATTATGAAAGATATACAGAAAAAATTGGAAAAAGCAATGATTATCAAAAACAGTAGTGATCATCCTGTTTTTCACAGTTTGTTAACCTTGAAGAAAGCAATGAAATTTTACATGGATCGATAGCTTGAATATGTGGGATTTTCCTACTGGCTTTCTACACTAGCCCCAAACATATGGCTTGAATTCCCATGTCCTGAATTTTCTGAAAAATCTTGCGATCAAATATGTTCTGTTATGTCTGGATTTGATAAAAGTAGATATCTTATTCAGAGTAAGCAAAAGCATTGCCAGAGTATGATCAGCTATACTACAAACACATTTCTTTTATTCTAATTTATTTGCTTAGAACTCCAGTCACAATGAATAACCATAATAAATAACAGTGATATAGAAATACAGTTGGGATACTTAATATAATTTTAAGTAATATATAAATTTTGGAAATTTGATGCATAATTATTAGTACCCACAGATTTAAAGCCATTGAATAGTAACACAGAGTTTATATCTGCATAAAACCAACAAGGCCTTTGACCCCTATAACTAAGAAATTTTCCTGGACATATTACTCTTTATTTCATCAGTTTACCCTCCTTAGAGGAAGGGTAAATGTACATAAGTTTATTTCATGATATGAAAATAGGAATAAAATTAGGAAGGTCACATCAAGCCCAGAGGAAAGAGACCTTAATACTAAGAGTAAACATAAGAATCCTCTGATTTTGAGAAGTTAGTTTGCATAAATTAATTCCAATGACCTTTGAAAAGAGTCTGTTTTCTTTCTTATGCATTAACAGTTATATCTTGCTGCTACCTCTATATATTTGAAACTAAATTTAATTTACATGCAATGGAGATGCAATGGAAAGCAATTAAAAAATAATACAAATATAATATATAATAAAAAATCCACCCACCCTCCAAAAATGCATAGCATATAATGAGAAAAAATAGCATGTAACCAAAAGGTGAAAACTTGTGCATCTGTGTATCTTGGGTGGTCCGCGGGTTCTCTATCAGCCTCCAATGTCAGGGGATCCCATGTGCTCTCAGCCTTTTCTCTACACCTGCTGTCTTCTCTCAGTTTTTCCATAAGCCTTCTTGTGGCATATTCTCTCCACAGCACTGAATTCTCTCTACACCACTGCCTCTTTCACCATTTCCAGATTCTAGTCCACACTTCAGTGTCTCAAGGAATATACCTCTGACTCTAACTCAACCCCTTTTATAATATCCCCACAATGAACCTGTGGTATTTTTCAGTTTATTTGTATTTTATTTTTTAAATGATATCTGTCTTCTCAGTTAAAATTAAATTCTACTAAGGGAAATTATTCTGTTTTGCTCAGCTTGTATCCCCAATGCCTGGACACTTATTGTAGAACAATTGCACACATACAAAAAAATGTTGAGTAACTAACATGAACCACCATTTTGCAAAAGGCCAAAGCATCAGTGACCCTAAAAACATTCAAAGGCATAAATATGAGGAAGAAGAAAGGGAATTCTAACCAACTCAGATGTATTGTTTGCTGCAACTTAATTCTAAATTTGACAATGAAGTCTAGTCACGTAAAGCCACAAAGTTACCATGTTATACGTTATGTAATTTAAAATGTACAACAGTTACAATTTACAACAAAATATTTATTTTGTACTAAACTCAATACTTTTCACGTATATATTTGATTAAGAGATCAATGAAAGGACGATAAGTACTATGAATAATCATTTTATAAAACTACTGAAATACTATACAAGCAAGCAGTTCTTAAGTTGACCTTTAGAAGGCAAAAGATATAATATCAAGTCAATTTCTGAGAGTGTCTTTTTGTAAAAGATTGAAAGAATAATGTACAGTCAGACACTTTACTTTCCAATCATCTTAATGCAGTGATAGAAACTGAAAATACTACATGAACAACTAATACACCAATTAACCTGTCTCAGTCAAATATCTGATGTCTTAAATGAATCTTCTGTAGGTGGTGAATCAAAGCCAAGATATAAATGAATTTCCTTTCAGAAATGTATAATATATTTTTGTAACACAGAGAGAAAGATGCCCTTTGATATATGAAATGAGAAGAAATGACTTTGGTCTTCTAGTCAAATGCATATTGTGCATTATTACAGAGACAATGATTTATTTCTCAGGGAATCACACTCCTTCCAGAAATAGAACAAATTCTATTCTTCCTAAATTTCTGTTAATTTCAGATATATTGTTGCTTATTGTAAAACAATTGCAAACATAGATAAAAATGTTGAGTAACTAAGTGACAGGATCCCCAATTTTCTCTAAAGTGTCAATGATTCTAAAACAGTTTAACACATGAGTGTGAGAAAGAAAAAAGGGCGTATTGGCTGCCTTAGTATTTTAAATACTACCATTTTTACTAATATTAATAACATGCTAATTTACATGAATAGTTATCCACAAATAAAGCTATATCATTTAAAACAGGTGATAACCAAAGGACTTGTTTATTTTTAAGGTGAGTAAATTTACTTTTTAATGTGCAGAAGGACAATATTTTCCCTAATGAAAGGAGGATGTTTTACGTTATTAATAATGCATCTTATCTACATTCTAATAAATACATTAAGTACAAAGTTTTTCATCCATAGTAAAGAATAGCTGAAGAATTACATTTCCTTTATACAATTATATGTATATTTCACTATGAGTTAATTTGCCTTATAAATATTAGAATGTATCAATTCTGTCATAGATGCTAGTCCAGATGACTTTCATATGAAGTGTCATTAAAATGTCTTGCATTTGTACAACTGTAATATCAACCTACAGGATAAAATCCAAAGTTTCAGATAAACCAGAAAAGACAATGTGTCCCAAGAAATGCATTGATTTCAAAGAATATTATGCACACACACACACACACACACACACACACAAAGTAGTCAATGAGGGATTATGAATATAAGTTGATATTTGGCTAAGAAATGAAAAGAATGGTGGTAGAATTCTGCCACATAGATATGAAAGAGCTAAAGGGGGAAAGATTAGAGATGGATATGTGAAAGCTGCTTAGAGAAAGACAGCACAGGATATTCATTGCAGTACAAGTAGTTCAAATTGATTGGAACCCAAATTACTGATACCCAAATTGTAAGACGTCCTTAAGCAGAAAGATATGCCATATGTAAGTCCATCAACATCAGGCTAAGGAGTTGGTGGAGGCAATATAATATTATGTGTAATTACAGAGAATTTCTGGTGGTGAAGCCATCATAAAGTAATTACGAGAAATAAAAGTTTGCTTTTTTAAAAAAGCCTTATTCTTAGTTTCGCAGAAAATAATTTCTGCAGCTGGAATGATTTTTTTGCTAAAAGAAACATAGGAAATAACATAATGTTGTAGAATTTTGCAGAGTCATGAAGGTTTTCTTGGTCACATTCTTCCTGAGTGTGATTGTTTTCTTTGAAATCGAGAGATGCCTGTCAATATCCTTCCAACTCAGCAGCACAACTGAAACTCTGAGTAGAGAGGGAGAAAGCAGATATGTCTAGGGGAACACAGTTCCTGGAAATTGAAAATGTAATGTCAAGCAAGATGTTAAACTGAAATGTATCATTACTTAGAATATAAATATATGTATGAAGGTTCAGCAACTGATCCAAGAGTGAAAACATGGTATAGCATGAGGCATGGAAAATAATTGGTACTAATATCATTCATAGAAAGAAAGCTACCTGGGAGAGGGCAGGTGATGCTGGGTGGGTGTAATACATTCATCTATACATGCTGGTTTGAGATCTGTATCAAATGGACTTTCCCTGCATGTGATGTATCTTATTTCTGAAGCTCCAGGGAAAGAAGGACCCTGAGGGGAAAGAGTGACTAGAGATCTCTGTGGAGATGTGGTCAGGGCTAAGAGTGCTAAAATGAAAAAAGCTCTAGCGTCCAGGCTAGAATACAGAGACCTCAAGGAAGCAAGGAGGCTGTAATCAAATCCAAAACAAAGGAGGCTGCAACTAAAACTGGGAGAAAAATCAGGATCATATGGGTGTCCTGAAAGCCAAGGGAAGTCAGCACAGAAGAAAGGAAGGCAAGTTCAAAAGGATTTAGCAGTGAATGGTGGTGGTGGTTTAGTTGCTAAGTCATGTCCGACTTGTGTGACCGCATGGACTCTTCTGTCCGTGGGGATTCTCCAGGCAAGCAAACTGGAATGGGTTGCCATGCCCTTCTCCAGGGGATCTTCCCAACCTAGGGATTAAACCCAAGTCTCCTGCACTACAGACACATTTTACCAAATGAGCTACCAGGGAATTAGCAATGAATAGAGGTGCAATAAAGGCCAAAGGATATTTTTTAGTTAGGAATCAGCAGTTAGTTACCTTGTATAACAATTGGCCATTTTACTTTGGCCAATTATTCATTTATTCCGATTTTTAACTTCCATGAATACTTGCATTTTGTTTTCTTTCAATTAAGTAAATGGGTTTAGCAGCTGAACATCTTAAAAATTGGCAGAATAGAATGTCCTTCAGATTGAAAACTTCACCTTACTATTTCTTTAGCAATACTTGGAAGGTGGGGAACATATTTTTCATTAAGAAATTTTGGCCTAAGTTGCATCCCTAATATACTTTTGCTTATTTCTTTATTTTTGAAGACTATTTCTCAAATAATAAATTATCAGTAATTAATGGAATTATTTAATGATTGCATTCACATATAGAATTAAAAAGCAAAAAAAGTAACCATATTGTGCCCCAATCAACATGTTTGAAAAGGCCTTTAAGGGAGTCCAGTGAAGGACTTCCCTGGTGATCTGGTGATTAAGAAGCAGGCTTTCACTTCTGTGGCTCTGGGTTTGATCCCCAGTGGAAGAAATAAGATCCCACAAGCCTGAAAAAGTATAGTCTTTTGATATTAATAAAGAAAATGATTAAACATCATTTTAATAATGCAAAGCAAACACATGTATTGAAATTTATTTGAATCTGTCATATATAAAAATATACAATTATACTGTGTATAATAACATACATATTTCAATTGAATGACATATAATATTCCATTGAACACTAAAGCCTTAAATATTAAAAAGAATCAATTCGATAATGGTAGAGCAGATGTCTTCAATGAGTTATGAAGTGTCAAAAGTCCACTGTATATCTTGATAGTACAAAGTAAAATTGAATGAATAAACTACCTCTGTTTTAATATGTGTACTATTAAGGTATTTACATGATTTAAGAAAACAATTCTGGATATGCTAATTATGTTACACACAATAATTATTATTTGAAATAAAATCTATAGACTATAGGATTATAAGTAATTCCTTGATTTGAGTCGTACTTGTCGAGTATATGAGTAATCATTTCATATTTTTTCCCATGACTTCCTAAGAATACAGGGCTTTTAATAGTGCATCTGTGATGCATATGGTACCAGTTATGTTTATAAGCAATACTGTTACATTCATTCAAAAATAAAAACTATAAATTCCTTTTAAATTCTTTAATTGTCATACATCTTGGTACATTCTCCTTATATGGTGAAATAAGAAACTAAAGCACGGCAGAGGTATTTTTGATGGTAAGCTATAGCCAGAATTAAATAGGCATTGTTGTCATTTTGCTATTTGCAAAGAACGCAACGGAAAGCCAACAACAAAATACTTCCACCACCTGGGAAGTCCCTAGAAGAACATACTAGCTTTATAAAAAGCAAGTGAAAGTCTAAAAAGCAAAGAGCATGCTAAATAAAAAAGGTTGATAAAACATGTTTTTATTACATGCATGTCAGTGTCCCTAAAATGGATAAGCTAAAACCAGTAAAGTATACATAAATATGGAAACAGTCCTTTTTGAAATAAAAAAACTGAATACAGTTAAGAGTTTATTTTGAAATGTTATGTCAATGTAAATGCAATATGTTTCATCATCATTTTATACAAAATAAGCATAAAATCTTCCTTTTTCCCCAAATCAATGTAAACAGAGCCCAGACGGACGTATCGAAGTCAAAGGGCAGCATGGAAGTTCATCACTGCACATTAAAGATGTGGACTTGTCAGATTCAGGGAGATACGACTGTGAAGCTGCAAGTAGAATTGGAGGGCACCAAAAGAGCATGTACCTTGATATTGAATGTAAGTTATTTTAATTTTTTCAGTTGTGTATTAAGACAACTTTTTTCTTCTTTGAAAAACATTAAGTTTTGTAGGAAAATCAAAACACAGATGTAGTTCATGTTGCAGTATTTCATGCATAATATTAGAAGGAATGTAGCCAAAGTCAAGTTATTAGAGACATCTAGTGGAGGTTATGAGAGATTTCACAATATAGATTTGACTGTATTTAATAGTCTTGATACTGCTTACTGTAAAAATTGTTACTTTTTAATGGAATATTTAGCCTAAATCACAATGTAAACAGAACTATGTTAGTTATCAGTAATTGATCAACATCTCCTTAGATTTTTATCTGTTTATTCTTAATATTACTGGTCCTGTGTTTCATGTATGTAGTGAGAATTTCATTTCTTATTCAAATTTTGTTGAATTATTTCACATCCTCATAAATTATTGTATTATATTTAAAATACAGTATTTAGGGTACTCTGTTTTGCAAGGACTGATTGTGAACCAAATTCAAGTTGGTTTTGATCACAGGTGCAGTTCTCTGCTTTTAAAAGCTTACATATTGGTTTATTCAGCTTCTTCTGGAATTGTTCTCTAAGCAGTACTTTAACTGCATCCCACAAATAGTGATTTATTGTGTTTCTCTTGGCTTTCAGTTGAAAATAATTTATATTTTGTAGATTATTTCATCATTGGTCAATATTATTTGTGAGAATATGTTTAGCCTTCAGATATTTAGCATTTCCCTAGATATTTTACTGTTACTAATTTATAATTTAATTCAGTTTTGCTTCAAAAATGTCTCTATATGATTTTGATTATTGTTGTATTTACTGAGGTTTGTTTAATGTCCCAGCATATTATCTGTCTAGTGAATACATAATGTGTACTTGAAACACATATATGTTCTTTATTCTATGTATTCACCAAATGTGTTTTGTTCTATTAGAGTGGTGGTTGTTAAAACCCTCTATCATATTTGTGAATTTTTTTTTCTCTCTCTAATTGTTTATTTTTGTATTTTGTGTATTTTGAGGCTCACTGACACAATATACATTTATAGTCTGTATCTTTAGTGTCCTGTTGTTGATATAACCAGTGAACATGGATTTACTTGCTGTAAACAATACCATATATTATTTTAAACTCTTGATATCAGAGGTCAGAAATGATTCTTACTGGGATAAAATCAAGTATTTTTAGGATTGTGTTTCTTTGTGGAGGCTCTACAGTTTCTAGAATATGCCCACTTTTCTTAACTTGCAATCTCATTCCATCTTCAAAGCCAGTAATGGTAGAAAGAGTCCCACATTCCATCACGTGACTTTGATTCTGCTTCCTTCCTCACATTGTCTCTATCTTTGACTTGCCTGCCATTTCACTGTACCCACATTGGATAATCCAGGATAATATTCTCAACCCAACATCCTTAATTTAGTCACAGCTGCAAAGTTCCTAGGCCCATGTGAATTAATGTCCCCAAAGTTCAGGATGTGCTTATCTTTGGTGGATCATTTTTCTTTCTCTAATGTATGTCTTACTCATGAATGATTCATTTTCTCCACTAATTCCTGACTAGGTGTGTTTTGTGTTATGTACAAATAGCTATTCAGGCTCTCTCAGAGTTAATAATCTGATACTTTATATTAAATGTAAAAGCTTTGCAACAATACAGATGCCTTTACAAGTACTCCACACTGATCTTTAAAAAAAATGTTTGATGTCATATGCATTACATCCATACTCATTTTAATTGAGACTATCACCAGAAATTATGATGTTTTATTTTAATAAATTATAGATATATTAAGGAACTTGAAAGGGGAAATATTATTTACTCATGTTTTTATAATTTCTTTTTTGTCTTCCTCTATCCATACAGATCCAGATTTTCCTCTAATATTATTGTCCTCCAGTCTAAGGATATTTTTTTCCCATTTATTGTAGAGTATGACTGTTGGGGATATCATCTATTATTTTTTATTATTATTATTTTTACCTGAAAGTGTTCTTCCTCTCTATCATTCCTGATGATTTTTTTCAGGAATGATATAGAGGGAGGAAATTCTGGATTGTCATTTCTTTAAAGATGAGGTTCCTCTGTCTTTTAGCTTCCTTGGATTCTGATGATAAATCCATGGCAATTTGATTTATTTATCCCTTGTATGCCATGTGTCATTTTTCTAAAGCTGAGTTCAATTTATTTTCTTCATCTTGTTGCTTATAATTTTGACTAGGATATGTCTAAATGTGGTTTTCTTTGGGCTTATCCTGTTTGAGGTATACTGAATTTCTTGAATCTGTAAATTTGTATTTTTCAATATATTTGACAGTTTTTAATCTATAAATATTTATTCTGTTCTAATCTCTTTCTCATCTCTAGGACTTTTAACTACAAACATATAGACTTTTTGACTCAAAGATATCTGAGACATTGTTCAGTGTTATGAATCTTATGTTTCGCTATTCTTCAGATTAGACAATATCTGTTGTTTGCTTTTAAAGTTAACTGATTCTCTGCTGATAATCTCCTTACTGCTACTGAGTCCATTCACGGAAATTTTTGTTTTATTTAAGATATTAATTTTTTTAGCTCTAAATTTCTATTTTTTTTTCTATTTTGTATTTTTTGTTTCTCTGCTGAGATTTCCTTATAACTTTTATTCTGTATATGTTTTCGTTTACCTCATTGGACATAGTTAAATTAGCTGCTCTAAAATCAATATTTATTACTTGTAACATTTGAGGTATCTTGGAGTGTGCATATGATAATTGTCTTTTCCCTTTAGAATTGTTCATATTCTCCTGGTTCATGGAATGTTGAGAAATATGGCATTGTGTCATGGTACTATAAATATTGTCCTGTGCAGACTCTGGGTCTCAACAACCATCTGGAAAAAAGTATTTTAAGTAGACAATCATCCCTGAGTTCTGTGTTGTCCCCTGTAATCAGTTATTCAAATCTCAGTTGATTTCTTAACATTTCTGCTATGCATTTTGTATCTGTTCTAAGTATGCAGAGGTCAGAGTTTAGGTTGAGTATTCTCAGTGGTTTTTTACCCAGAATTATGGCATCTCCTCTCTGACTCTCGTCTAGGGTAATCCTCACACTATTCAATCTGTATTGGCTTCTTTCCAGAGTACCTCTATATTTCTGGATGTGTTTTATGTCCAGAATCACTTTGAAACTCCTTATCTAGCACCTTCCCTCTAGACATAGCAATGAGGCTGGGGGAGAAAAAAACCGAAAACAAGGAAACTAGTTTTCATTCCCCTCCACCACCCCAATTTTGTTTTGCTCCCTCTATAGAAGCCTTAGAGTAGTGCTGTTGTTATTGTTTTGTTTGATTTGTGCTATTTCCAATCTTTTTAATTATTACCAGTAGGGGAGTTGGGCTATCACTGACATGCCCAGACAGCAATTTTTAATTTATTTCCTCCATTCATATTTTTTTTTCAAATTTTACTCTTACTTTTTATAATCATATTGGTTCAGCTGGTAAAGAATCTGCCTGCAATGTGGGAGACCTGGATTCGATCCCTCGGTGGGGAAGATTCCCTGCAGAAGAGAATGGCAACCCACTCCAGTATGAATTCCATGGAAAGAGGAGCCTGGCAGGCTACAGTCCATGGGGTTGCAGAGTGGAACATGACTGAACAACTCAGATACACACACACACACACACACACACACACACACACACACAGCTTTAAATAAACCATTACCACGACAAAAGATTGTTCAATTGCAAAGGCCTAAGAAGTTAAGTTTTTTCATTCAGTGTATCAGTCTTCTGTGTAGTCAATTTTATCTAATTTGACATTTTTATTTGTACTCATATGAGATCTACCTAAAAGGTATAGTAAGTCTAGGTATGTGAATTATTTCAAATTCTAAATTGTGAGATGGGGTCTAGTGGTTTGGAGCACCATGGCCTTGGGTCAATACCTGGTCAGGGAACTGAGATTCAGTAAACTCTGCACTGTGTCTTAAATAAATAAATGGCTTTAGCTGAGGTTTAGAGTTAGATATTCAGATTTTTAATAGTATCTTTTACCTACAAGGTCTTCCCAGGTGGTGCTAGTGGTAAAGAACTCACCTTCCAATGCAGGAGACATAAGAGACTTGGGTTCTATCCCTGAGTCAGGAAAATCCCCTGGAGAAGGAAATGGCAACCCATTTGAGTATTCTTGCTGGGGAATCCCATGGACAGAGGAGCCTGGCAAGGGAATAATTCTTCTGATTAAGGCTGAATTTCATGTAAAGCAAATGAAAATATTTATATTTAAGATTAATAAATATACTATCAAACTTGAGTCATGCATTCTATTGACATATTTCCTTTTTCTCAGTCTTTAAATGAGAGGTCTTTTGCTTGTGGATTTAACATACACATCCTATATCTAAGCCGTGGCCTCTTGTTTTCTTCCCATGATGAGTCTCTTCTAAATATCTATTACACATGAGTTGAAAATCTCTGGAAGTCTAGATTCCTCTTTGATTAAACCAGATTTTTATAGTATTTCTTTATATGCTTTACTCGAAATGTTCTATTTTTCACAATAAAATTTACTCTTTAATTCTACAATGTTAAAAAGCCCAGCTCACTTTTGAAATTTTATGATACATTTAAGAATGAATTTTAGGTTCATAGCAATATATAAATGTGTCCATGTATGTGCCCAACCTCTACTTTGTGGTAGGCATATGAGATTATTACTTTCTAGGTACTTAGTATAATTTATTAAAAATGAATCCTAAAAAATATTTTAAAATAGATGAATATTATGGTGAACATTTATTTATGGTTAGTTATATATTTAAAATTTATTTATGGTTAGTTATATTCTAGTTGGGGCTTTCCAGGTGGCACTAGTTATAAGAACCCGCCACTTCAGGAGACTGAATGAGATGCAAAAGAGACGCAAGTTCAATACCTGGGTGGAGAAGATCCCCTGGAGGAGAGCATGGCAACCCACTCTAGTATTCTTGCCTGGAGAATCCAAGGACAGAGGAGACTCACGGGCCACAGTCCATATGATCTCAAAAATTCGGACATGACTGAAGCAACTTAGCAAACATGCATATTCTAGTAAAAGATAAATTTATACTTAGATTAGAAAATAAAATAATTATTCACCTTAATGTCATTAATTACTAAAGTTCATGTTTTGTTTTGTTTTTTTTCATGTAGTAGAAACTTCCCTGGTGGCTCAGAGGTTAAAGCATCTGCCTCCAATGCAGGAGACGGGGGTTCAATCTCTGGGTTGAAAAGATCCCCTGGAGAAGGAAATGGTAACCCATTCCAGTATTCTTGACTGGAGAATCCCATGGGTGGAGAAGCCTGGTTGGCTGCAGTCCACGGGGTCCCAAAGAGTCGGACACGACTGAGAGACTTCACTTTCACTTTTCAGGAACATAGTAAATGCCATTAAATTGTCATTCGTCTATGTTGTGGTTCAGTTGCCAAGTTATGTCCGACTCTTTGCAACCCCATGGACTGCAGCACACCAGGCTCCTCTGTCCTCCACTACTTCCTGGAGTTTGTTCAGTTTCATGTCTATTGGGTTGGTAATGCTATCTAATCATTTCATTCTCTGCCACCCACTTCTCTTTTTGCCTTCCATCTTTCCCAGTGTCAAGGTCTTTTCCAGTGATTTGATTCTTTGCATTAGGTGGCCAAATGAAATTTCAACTTCAGCATGAGTCCTTCCAATGATATTCAGAGTTGATTTCCTTTAGAATTGACTGATTTGATCTCCTTGCTGTCTTAGGAACTCTCATGAGTCTTCTCGAACAGCACAGTTCAAAACCATGAATTCTTCAGCACTCAGCCTTCTTTATGGTTCAATACTCACATCCTACTGTAAAAACCATAGCTTTGACTAGACGGACCTTTGTCAGCAAAGTGTGTCTCTGCTTTTCAAAATTCTTTCTAGATTTGTCATAGCTTTCCTTCCAAATAGCAAGTGTCTAATTTCAAGGGTGCATTCACTATCTGCAGTGATTTTGAAGCCCAAGAAAATAATATATGTCACTGCTTCCACCTTTTCCCCTTTTATTTGTCATGAAGTGATAGGACAGGATGCCATGGTCTTAGTTTTTTTCACCCTCATCGAGAATCTCTTTAATATGATTCAATGGAATGTAATGCCATCAGAAGTTATTCATGTGAATAAATATTTACATTTTAGAAATGAGAAGAATATTTTCATTCTCCATCTCTGATTCAAAACAGTATAAAATTATAAACATTACAAAGAAATTATACATTGTCACAAATATTTTACCAAAATAGTCTTTACTATGTAATTCAAGAAACTAAATTGTAATATTATAAGAATGAGTGGAAAAGAAATGAACCATTTGTCATTTGATACCAACCATATTTATTACAGTAATACTAAACTTAGAAGGTATTTAGATTACATCTTTTTTTGTTGTTGTTGCTCAAAACCTCTTTTGTGTTTCAGTTTAAGCAGACTCCTTGGCATCCTACCAGTTTATTTTCAATATTCCAAAGGTATTACCCTTTCTAAGAAGCAAGAGTTAAACTAGAGTTCCAATTTATAAAACACAGGAGATAACAGGTGTGTGATATGTAGCTGAACACAATAAGCACCAATTACATAACATGTCTGATTACAATTAGAGTATCATTAAATTTTTCACTAGGTACTCATTATTTATTATCTGTTAATTAGATTTAATTATTTTGTGTGACAAATTTAATTTAACAGTTACATGGTAACAATACCTGTTAAGAAATATTGAATTTTTTATTTGTATTTTATTATCATTGAGCTCTCTGCACCTGCTCTTATTTCTTGTTAGAGATAATAGCAATATTTAAATGCATTTTCTCTTGTATAAAAGTTGTTAGCTATACCAGAAAACTCTTAAGGATATAGAGAGATTAATTAATCTTTTAACCAGACTTATGTTACTTCTATACCTATTCCATTTATTGTATCACAATTACTTCTTCAAGATTTGCAATCACTCAAAATAACTAATTCTGGTAGCATTCTCTGTTACATGTACTGGATGAGATGGGTAAGGTGTGACCATGATTTTTACATTTAAAAATAGCATCTCAATAAGCAAATAGAAATTAGAAAAGCTCCTTGTTTATAGCAGATAAGCATTTTATATCTGTGATTAAAATCTTGTCTTATGAACCTACCCTGTGTACTCACCATAATACATTTAAATTGTTCAAACTTTAAAGAGGATGGCTCACTTATAAAGTAATTGGGTTCTAATGCCATCAACTATTTAGATTTTATGCCCAACATGAGAATTTCAGTGACAACATCTGAAAGAAATATAAAGTTTATGTCTACAGCCAGAAGATAATGAAAATAAGAGAAAGGTGAAAAAATCATTTTACTGGTCATCTGTATTTTTTTAATTAATTTTTATTTTTTAGTTTGTTTTGCTTTACAATACTGTATTTGTTTTGCTATACATTGACATGAATCAGCCACGAGTGTACATGAACTCCCAATCCCGACCCCCACCTCCCCCCTCCCGCCCCACACCATCTCTCTGGATTATCCCCATGCCTCAGTCCCAAGCATCCTGCATCCTGCATCGACCCCCAGACTTTACATGGACCCTCTGTGAAAACTTGAAATATCTAGCATTCTTAATGTGTACAGATACCATAACTTACTCTAGTTTTATCATATTTGTGTCTATTTCTGACAGATATAATTGATGCAGATTAAATCTTGTGAAAATGTACTTTAGAGATTATGATGATGAAAAGTTGTTAAAGAATTTTGGAAAATATTTAACCCTTGAAAAGATACATCTTAGATATGAACAAATATCAAACAAACAAGTGAAATAGTCATTTTGTGTAACTACTGGATTTATCACTACCTCTTGACACCTGCTTAACTTAATGGTCCAGAAATATCAAACTCTACCTTCAGTCCTTCAATTCACACATTTTTCTGCCCTTCCTTGAAATGACGACCTTGTCTTAGTGATCCCAGTTTTCCTAGTACAGTGAATGTCCTAGCTTGTGCAGCTATAATGAAATATCTTAAGCTGGGTGGCTTTAGCAGAAACTTGTATTTCTCATGATCTAGAGGCTAGAAAGCCCATAATGGTCAAGTTCCTGGTGAGTGCTCTTTTGCAGGTTATTATCACATGGCATTTCTTTCATAAAAAGAGACACCTCTTCTCTCTTCATCTTTCTCTAAGGGCATTAATCCAATGATGGGGTTCTACTCTTATGCTTCTAAAATTAATTACTTGCAAAGACCCCACCTTTAAGCACTATCACATGGAGGATTAGGGATCAACATGCCCATTTGGAGGAGACACAAAACTCATTCATAAGAATGAACTTTCTGTGTTTGACAGAGAAAACCACATCACAGATAGAACTTTACAGGACCAGGCTACACCTTACGATCACATCTTTCCAATCCTTCACTGGTATCACTGAGTTTTGTCATCCTGAAGATCGTGAAAAATAGGCCAAGACCTTGTAGTAGACTGCTTACAGCCTGGCTTAGTCTGTTTGAGCTGCTATAATAAAGTACCATAGACTGGGTGACTTATGAGAAACAGAAATCAGTTTCTCACAGTTCTGGAGACTGGAAATCCAAGATCAGGGAGCCAGCATGGTTGGGTTCTGGTGAGGACCTTTTCCAAATACAGATCTCTGTCTTCTGGTTCTATCCTCCTATGATGGAGAGTAGAACAAGAGGAAAAACCTCTCTCCTAACTCCTTGGGGTACAGGAGCTCCAACCTATGACCTCATCTATTTCTAATCACCTCTCCAAAGACACACTTCCTAATCCCATCACGTTGGAACATGTGAATTTTATGGAAACACTGACCTTCAGTCCATAACAATGCCCCCCCCTCCTCCTTCTTGGGATTTGATGCTAGTAGGTTTGTCTTCTTGGATTTATTATATCTTAATAATAAATACCTTAGTTTAGAATAGCATGACATCAAAAGTTAAGGTACCTAATTCTTGAAAAAGACAAGTCCAACAATTTGAATCTAATCAGCCAGAATTCTGTGGCCATAAATCAGAATTTTGGGATTGAATTTCAGTACAGTAAATGCAAGGACAAGCTTTTGTTTTGCTACTATCCAAGTATGGTTGATATTAAGCCAGCTCACAGTATGTGATGGTGTAAGTTCAGTTCAGTCGTTCAGTCGTGTCTGACTCTTTGCGACCCCATGAATCGCAGCACATCAGGCCTCCGTGTTCATCACCAAATCCAGGAGTTCACCCAAACTCATGTGCATTGAGTGGTGATGCCATCCAGCCATCTCATCCTCTGTCATCACCTTCTCCTCCTGTCCCGAATCCCTCCCAGCATTGGGTATTTTCCAATGAGTCAAGTCTTCTCATGAGGTGGCCATAGTACTGGAGTTTCAGCCTCAGCATCAGTCCTTCCAATGAACACTCAGGACTAATCTCCTTTGGGATGGACTGGTTGGATCTCCTTGCAGTCCAAGGGACTCTCAAGAATCTTCTCCAACACCACAGATCAAAAGCATCAATTCTTCAGCACTCAGCTTTCTTCACAGTCCAACTCTCACATCCATACATGACCAATCGAAAAACCATAGCCTTGACTAGATAGACCTTTCTTGGCAAAGTAGTATCTCTGCTTTATAATATGTTCTCTTGATTGGTCATAACTTTCCTTCCAAGGAGTAAGCGTCTATTAATTTCATTGCTGCAATCACTATCTGCAGTGATTTGGGAGCCCAGAAAAATAAAATCAGCCACTGTTTCCCCATCTATTTCCCATGAAGTGATGGGACCAGATGCCATGGACTTCGTTTTCTGAGTGTTGAGCTTTAAGCCAACTTTTTCACTCTCCTCTTTCACTTTGATCAAGAGGCTTTTGAGTTCCTCTTCACTTTCTGCCATAAGGGTGTGCATATCTGCATATCTGAGGTTATTGATATTTCTCCCGGCAATCTTGATTCCAGCTTGTGCTTTGTCCAGCCCACATTTCTCATGATGACTCTGCATATAAGTTAAATAAGTAGGGTGACAATATACAGCCTGGAAGTACTCCTTTTCCTATTTGGAACGAGTCTGTTGTTCCATGTCCAGTTCTAACTGTTGCTTCCTGACCTGAATATAGGTTTCTTAAGAGGCAGGTCAGGTGGTGTGGTACTCCCATGTTTTGAAGAATTTTCCAGTTTATTGTGATCCACGCAGTCAAAGGCTTTGGTATAGTCAATAAAGCAGAAATAGATGTTTTTTTCTGGAACTGTCTTGCTTTTTCCATGATCCAGTGGATGTTGGCAATTTGATCTCTGGTTCCTCTGCCTTTTCTAAAACCAGCTTGAACATCAAGAAGTTCATGGTTCAAATATTGCTGAAGCCTGGCTTGGAGAATTTTGAGCATTACTTTACTAGCGTGTGAGCTGAGTGCAATTGTGCAGTAGTTTGAGCATTCTTTGGCATTGCCTTTCTTTGGGATTGGAATAAAAACTGACCTTTTCCAGTCCTGTAGCCACTGCTGAGTTTTCCAAATTTGCTGGCGTATTGAATGCAGCACTTCCACAGCATTGTATTTTAGGATTTGAAATAGCTCAACTGGAATTCCGTTACCTCCACCAGCTTTTTTCATAGTGATGCTTTCTAAGGCCCATTTGACTTCACATTTCAGGATGTCTGGCTCTAGATGAGTGATCACACCCATGTGATTATCTGGATCGTGAAGATCTTTTTTGTACAGTTCTGTGTATTCTTGCCTCGTATTGAATGCAGCACTTTCACAGCATTGTATTTTAGGATTTGAAATAGCTCAACTGGAATTCCATTACCTCCACCAGCTTTTTTCATAGTGATGCTTTCTAAGGCCCATTTGACTTCACATTTCAGGATGTCTGGCTCTAGATGAGTGATCACACCCATGTGATTATCTGGATCGTGAAGATCTTTTTTGTACAGTTCTGTGTATTCTTGCCACTTCTTCTTAATATCTTTTGCTTCTTTAGGTCCATACCATTTCTGTCTTTTATCGAGCTCATCTTTGCATGAAATGTTCCCTTAGTATCTCTAATTTTCTTGAAGAGATCTCTAGTCTTTCCCGTTCTGTTGTTGTCCTCTATTTCTTTGCATTGATCACTGAGGAAGGCTTTCTTATCTCTCCTTGCTATACTTTGGCACTCTGCATTCAAATGGGAATATCTTTCCTTTTCTCCTTTTCTTTTCACTTCTCTTCTTTTCACAGCTATTTGTAAGGCCTCTTCAGATAGTCATTTTACTTTTTTGCATTTCTTTTCCCAGGGATAGTCTTTATCCCTGTCTCCTGTACAGTGTCACGAACTCTGAGTGTCATCAGGCACTCTGTCTATCAGATCTAGTCTCTTAAATCTATTTCTCACTTACAGTATATAATCATAAGGAATTTGATTTAGGTCATACCTAAATGGTCTAGTGGTTTTCCCTACTTTCTTCAATTTAAGTCTGAATTTGGCAATAAGGAGTTCATGATCTGAGCCACAGTCAGCTCCCTATCTTGTTTTTGCTGACTGTTTAGAGATTCTCCATCTTGGGCTTCAAAGAATATAATCAATCTGATTTTGGTGTTGACCATTTGGTGATGTCCATGTGTAGAGTCTTCTCTTGTGTTGTTGGAAGATGGTGTTTGCGATGACCAGTGCATTCTCTTGGCAAAATTCTATTAGCCTTTGTCCTGCTTCATTCCGTATCCCAAGGCCAAATTTGTCTGTTACTTTGCATTCCAGGTCCCTGTAACAAGAAGGACATCTTTTTGTCCTTCAAAACAAGAGATCAGTGGATAAATAATTCCAGAAAGAATGAAGGGGTGGAGTCAAAGCAAAAACAATACCCAATTGTGGATGTGACTGGTGATAGAAGCAAGGTATGATGCTGTAAAAAGCAAAATTGCATAGGAACCTGGAATGTTAGGTTCATGAATCAAGGCAAATTGGAAGTGGTCAAACAGGAGATGGCAAGAGTGAACATCAGCATTCTAGGAATCAGCAAACTAAAATGGACCGGAATGGTCCATA
This sequence comes from Aepyceros melampus, assembly GCA_006408695.1. Taxonomy (NCBI): domain Eukaryota; kingdom Metazoa; phylum Chordata; class Mammalia; order Artiodactyla; family Bovidae; genus Aepyceros; species Aepyceros melampus. The sequence continues at coordinate 397,448 of SJXQ01003852.1, read as the reverse complement.
TCTACTACTGTGGGCAGGAATCCCTTAGAAGAAATGGAGTAGCCATCATGGTCAACAAAAGAGTCTGAAATGCAGTACTTGGATACAATCTCAAAAATGACAGAATGATCTCTGTTCATTTCTAAGGAAAACCATTCAATATCACAGTAATCTAAGCCTATGCCCCAACCAGTAATGCTGAAGAAGCTGAAGTTGAATGGTTATGTGAAGACCTACAATGCCTTTTAGAACTAACACCAAAAAAAGAGGTGATGGTGTAAACTTGATAGCAATATTTCTTTTAAATATTTGGACTTTGCTAAAATAATATTTAAAGTCATAGTAATAGGAGCTATTCTTAGATTTTAATGGATTTACTAGGTCTAATCCTAGGACATTGGTTAAGTGATTTAAATTACCAAAGCTTCAGTTTTCTTGTGTTTAAATAGGAAGAATTTGCTCTAAATTTATTATTTTATAAATTTAATCATTGTTGTTGTTTAGTTGCTGAGTGTATCTGTCCTTTTTTAGCCCCATGGATAGTAGCTGGGCAGGCTCATCTGTCCATGGGATTTCCCAGAGAAGAATATTGGCCATGTCCTTCCTCCAGGGTATATTCCCAAACTAAGGACTGAACCCTGTTCTCCTGCCTAATCAGGTGGATTCTTTGCCACTGACCCACCAAGGAAGCCTAAGTTTAAGCATCAGTTCAGTTCAGTTCAGTTGCTCAGTCGTGTCTGACTCTGCGACCCCATGAATCGCAGCACATCAGGCCTCCCTGTCCATCAACAACTCCCAGAATTTACTCAAACTCATGTCCATTAAGGCAATAATGCTATCCAACCATCTCATCCTCTTTTGTCCCCTTCTCCTCCCACTGTCAATCTTTCCCAGCAACAGGGTATTTTCAAATGAGTCAGTTCTTCACATCAAGTGGCCCAAAATTATAGATTTAGCTTCAACATCAGTCCTTTGAATGATTATTCAAGAATGATTTCCTTTAGGATGGACTGGTTGGATCTCCTTTCAGTCCAAGGGACTCTCAAGAATCTTTTCCAACACCACTGTTCAAAAGCATCACTTCTTCAGTGCTCTGCTTTCTTTATAGTCCAACTCACATCCATACATGACTACTGGAAAAACCATAGCCTTAATTAGATGGACTTTTGTTGGCAAAGTAATGTCTCTGCTTTTTAATATGCTGTCTAGTTTGATCATAACTTTTCTTCCAAGGAGTAAGCATCTTTTACTTTCATGGCTGAAGTCACCATCTGTGGTGATTTTGGAGCCCCCCAAAATAAAGTCTACCATTATTTCCACTGTTTCCCCATTATTTGCCCTAAAGTGATAGGACCAGAGCCCATGATCTTATTTTTCTGAATGTTGAGCTTTAAAGCCAACTTTTTCAGTCTCCTTTCACTATCATCAAGAGGCTATTTAGTTCCTTTTCACTTTCTGCCATAAGGGTGGTGTCATCTGTGTATCTGAGGATATTGATTTTTCTCCTGGCAATCTTGATTCCAGCTTGTGCTTCATCCAGCTCAGCGTTTCTCATGATGTACTCTGCATAGAAGTTAAATAAGCAGGGTGACAATATACAGCCTTGAAGTACTCTTTCCTATTTGGAACCAGTCTGTTGTTCCACGTCCAGTTCTAACTGTTGCTTCCTGACCTACATACAGGTCTCTCAAGAAGCAGGTCAGGTGGTTTGGTATTCCCATCACTTTCAGAATTTTTCACAGTTTGCTGTGACAGTCAAAGGTTTTGGCATAGTCAAAAAAGCAGAAATAGATGTTTTCCTGGAACTCTCTTGTTTTTTTGATGATCAAGCAAATGTTGGCAATTTGATCTCTTATTCCTCTGCCTTTTCTAAAACCAATTTAAATGTCTGGAAGTTCATGGTTAACATATTGTTGAAGCCTTACTTGGAGAATTTTGAGCATTACTTTGTTAGCATGTGATATGAAGGCAGTTGTGTGGTATTTTGAGCATTGTTTGGCATTGCTTTCTTTGGGATTGGAATGAAAACTGACCTTTTCCAGTCCTTTGTCCACTGCTGAGTTTTCCAAATTTGCTGGCATATTGAGTGCAGCACTTTCACAGCATCATCTTTCAGAATTTGAAACAGCTCAACCGGAATTCCATTACCTCCACTAGCTTTGTTCGTAGTGATGCTTTATAAGGCCCACTTGACTTCACATTCCAAGATGTCTGGCTCTAGATTAGTGATCACATCATCATGATTATCCGGGTCATGAAGATCTTTTTTGTACAGTTCTTCCGTGTATTCTTGCCACCTCTTCTTAATATCTTCTGCTTCATTTAGGTCCAGACCATTTCTGTCCTTTGTCGACCCATCTTTGCATGCAATGTTTCCTTGGTATCTCTAATTGTCTTGAAGAGATATCTAGTCTTTCCCGTTCTGTTGTTTTCCTCTATTTCTTTACATTGATCGCTGAAGAAGGCTTTCTTATCTCTTCTTGCTATTCTTTGGAACTCTGTATTCAGATGCTTATATCTTTCCTTTTCTCCTTTGCTTTTTGCCTCTCTTCTTTTCCCAGCTATTTGTAAATCCTCTCCAGACAGCCATTTTGCTTTTTTGCATTTCTTTTTCATGGGGGTGGTCTTGATCCCTGTCTCCTGTACAATGTCACGAACCTCATTCCATAGTTCATCAGGCACTTATCTGTCATATCTAGACCCTTAAATCTATTTCTCACTTCCACTGTATAATCATAAGGGATTTGATTTAGGTCATACCTGAATGGTCTAGCAGTTTTCCCTACTTTCTTCAATTTAAGTCTGAATTTGGCAATAAGGAGTTCATGATCTGAGCCACAGTCAGCTCCCGGTCTTGTTTTTGTTGACTGTATAGAGCTTCTCCATCTTTGGCTACAAAGAATATAATCAATCTGATTTCAGTGTTGACCATCTGGTGATGTCCATGTGTAGAGTCTTCTCTTGTGTTGTTGGAAGAGGGTGTTTGCTATGACCAGTGCATTTTCTTGGCAAAACTCTATTAGTCTTTGCCCTGCTTCATTCAGCATTCCAAGGCCAAATTTGCCTGTTACTCCAGGTGGTTCTTGACTTCCTACTTTTCCATTCCAGTCCCCTATAATGAAAAGGACATCTCCATAAACAGTAGTTAAGGAGAAAGAAACTGTGATCTTTGTGATCTAAGTCTTATGAAATAATACTGTGGTTATTCGAAAGTTATAGATATATGACAACTTGTTCCCAATTTTCAGTTTTCAATTAAGGGACTTAAATTGGTGTAGAAAAGGATTATATAATCCCTGACTTTTCAGTATTTCAGTCAAAAGGGGATAAATACAAAGGTTAAATGATGATAATAATGAGACGTTCAGTACAGTTAGTTGCTCAGTCGTGTCCGACTCTTTGAGACCCAATGAATCGCAGCACGCCAGGCCTCCCTGTCCATCACCAACTCCAAGAGTTCACTCAGACTCACCTCCATCAAGTCAGTGATGCCATCCAGCCATCTCATCCTCGGTCGTCCCCTTCTCCTCCTGCCCCCAATCCCTCCCAGCATCAGAGTCTTTTCCAATGAGTCAACTCTTCGCATGAGGTGGCCAAAGTACTGGAGCTTCAGCTTTAGCTTCATTCCTTCCAAAGAAATCCCAGGACTGATCTTCAGAATGGACTGGTTGGATCTCCTTGCGACATAAATTGATGTAATTGCAATTAAATTCACTAATTATATAACATACTTAAAATAATGAATGGCCAGTCATATGCACCATTTTAACCATTATCATCATCATTATTTCAGTGTTTTTATTAGAACGGTGATGGTGGTGATGGCAACAATACTGAGTTTTCTTCTTTGTTTTCTATTGTTTTGACCCAGTTATTCCATTATGTATCAGATGAGCAACATTCTAGAATTCATGATCAAGGTCTTAACATATAATAGCAGAAATGCTTTCATTTGCTTTTAGTTTTTTTAAAGTCAAGGTTTTGATAGACCTGGGAACTTTAAGAAGTGAATTACATTTTGGAGATATTTTTAACCACATATAAAATCAACAAACTAGACATCAAAGTAAGTTACCAGATAAAGAATTTGCATTTAACTTGGTAGTTTTCTTTTCAATTCTAGTAATATTGACAAACTTTAAAGTTGTTTGACATAAATAAACACAAATTACATACATTAAAGAATGTGTTAATGCTAAATCAGACACTGAGGAAATTAGTATCATTGTTATTTGTAAACAACTTTAACACTGCTATATCTGTATGACCAGTCTTCCTTCCTTTGATCACTCAGAAATTCTTCTGAGATTCACTTAAGCTTCTATCCTAAATTTATATGTGAAATTGTGCATAATAATAATAGTAATATAATCTAAAATGGTGTAGCCTTTTCTGTCATTATATAAAGCAGCAATAGGGAACAGACTAGCCACAGGTAGTACAATACTTATTAATATTTGTGTGATTTAAGGAGGAGACAGATTTGGACAAGAGAAAGAATAGCAATAGTAGAAAGAGGATTAATTCATCTTACTTATGATCAAAATTTTCTTATGTTCAATCACTGTTGTTGTTTATTGCTCAGTTGTGTCCAACTGCTTTGACACAACAGTCAAATTAGAACACAGCATATTCTAAAAAGTCACAGGTATCTCAATATAAATGATGCTTATGACTCCAGAGTTATAAAATATGCTGAAATTTATGCATAACTTGACTCCTCAAATTGAGCACAGCAAATGCATACCCAGTGCTATGGTTAGTTGCAATAAGCACATATCTAATTTAGTATTCCATGGAGCCATTAGAATTCCCATGATACCATGAATTGAATCCAGTTAATTGCCATAGCCGATTCTTCATTGAGTGAACGTACAGTAGAACCAGATATATGAAATTATTAATTGAATTATCCTCTACATGTGCCAAAGGATATATTAGTTTTTATTCCCTTGGTAGTTTCCCTCCGCATAAATCAAATGAGAAAATTCATTCACTGAAAAAAAGAGTCAAGGTATTTTAGATTATTCTTAAGAAGCATTTATATTACTTATCCCCAAGAAATGTGCAATTAATTCTTAGCTTATTTAAAGGGCTGACTTCTTCACAAAATAGGCAATAAGAATCTGTGAAAAGCAATACATTACTACAGACTTAAAAGAGGATTGAAGTACTAAGTTCTGTGATTTTAGGAAAGCCAAGCAAACATCTTCTTCCTTCATTAAATGGAGTGCTACTGTCTAAAAATACATATATGTTCTGGGTTTTAATTAATTCAATTAACTATTACTTACTGAGTACCTACTGAATGTCAGATATAAATTCAGGTGCTGTACAGCAAAAAGCAACATCATCTTTACTGTCATGGAATTTACATTTTAATTAGGTAGAATGAAGGCATGCAACTGCATTGAGATGAATATATAAGAAAGTGATTAGACAGATGGGACTGATAATACAAAAGGCTGAAAGCCTGAAAGAGCTTTGGATGGTTAGAGTTTAAGGGATACAGTTAACCTGATGGATACAAGGTCACAGAAGTAGGTACAGGCCAGCTAATGTTGAACTTTGTAGATCATCAAGAAGTTTTTGACTTAAGAGGTATAATGAGAACTTTTGGAAAGGTTTAAGCAGCATAGTAACATTATCTTGAAATAGAAGCTAGTAGGCCAGTAAGCCAGTTATAACAGGGCTTCTAAAATTCACTAGGTAATGAATATGGCCTTGACCTAGGGTAAAATAGTTGCATGGTGGGAAGCAAATATCTTTATATACTGAGATTTATGGTGAGGAAAGATTTTGAAATAAAATATTCTATTACACAATAAAATTGTTGTTGCTAGTATGTGTGGTTCTTAAAATCTAATATTCATGATATAAAATTTTCAAATTTTAATTTAATATTTTAAGAACCACACATACTAGCAACAACAGTTTTTTCATTTTACCAGGACAATACATATTATGCTAACAATACGATTTTAAGACTTAATTTGTTTTTCATTGTTTGTAAAGCTTACCCTAATAAGCTTTTTATTCACAAAATGGAAAGTATTACATATAGTGAGGTTGTATAGTGAGTTGCCCTATTTAATTAATCAAAAAGTGAAAGTAAAAGTTGCTCAGTCATGTCCAGCTCTTTGCAACCCCATAGACTATAGAGTCCATGGAATTCTCCAGGCCAGAGTACTCGAGTGGGTAGCCTTTCCCTTCTCCGACCCAGGAATTGAACTGGGGTCACCTGCATTGATTCCCTGGTGGCTCAGAGATAAAAGCATCTGCCTGCAATGCAGGAGACCCAGGTTCAATCCCTGGGTTGGGAAGATCCCCTGCAAAAGGAAATGGCAACCCACTCCAGTACTCTGGCCTGGAAAATCCCATGGATGGAAAAGCCTGATAGGCTACAGTCCATGGGGTCGCAAAGAGTCAGACATGACTGAGGACTTCACTTTCACCTCCACCTGCATTGCAGGTGAATTTTTTTACCAACTGAACTGTGGGAAGCTCAATTAATCATGAGCCTTTCAAAATTCAAGATAAACCTTTTGATATTTCAGTTCTCATAATCTGGGTTGTGTTTTGTGATCAGCACTGGCTTGCCCAAGAGCTCTGGCTTTCCCAAGAGCCGGCAGAATTCAAGAATCCAGCTAGTAAGATTTAGTCTCACTCAGCAAGAAGTGAGGTCATAGGTACCAATCACCAAAAAAACATGTTCAGAAATTTAAAAAAATGACTTCAGAGACTGAGAGTAAATGACAGAGAAGGTGAAATTCTTGTGTTAAGCAAGTAATTGTCAGGTACAGTGATGACTGTATTCTGTGTTCAGCTAATACTGGAGTGGGTACCCTTTCCATTCTCCAGAGTATCTTCCCAACCCATGGATAGAAACCCAGGTCCCCTGCATTGCAGGCAGATTCTTTACCAGCTGAGCCACAAAAGAAGCCAATAAGGGGAGAGAGAGAAGCAGAGAGACAGGTGAAGGAGACAAATGCAAAGGGAAATAAAGGAAAGGAGAGGAGAGTAAAGGAAAGGAAAAAAAAAAGAATAAAAAGACAGGGCAGTCATCAAAACAGGAGTAATTCAACATCAAGTCTGAAGCAGTCTTAAAAGTTGCTTTGATACCTCCGGTTATGCTTAGAATATAAGTTTTCTAATTCCAACTTTGAGGAAGTAACAAATTCAGATCCTGGCAAGTTTTGCAGTTTCTTCTTAGGCTGGCAAATTTAAATCAGAGATTCATATGAGGCAATGGATCACAGAGAATGAGATGGTTGGATGGCATCACTGATTTGATGGACATGAATTTGAGCAAGCTCTGGAAGTTGATGATGGACAGGGAAACCTGGCATGCTGCACTCCATGGGGTCTCAAAGAGACATGACTGAGCAACTGAAGTTAATGGATATAAGCACTGTCAAAATACTCTGATCTATACAGCTGCCATTTAATTAAATCCAAATAATTCTCCTTATATCTTTTCATTGTGATAATAGCTAGGAGAACATAGTTCCTTGATATTTTAAAAATCTGTATTCCTTTTGCATCCAGTTTTACAAAAATCTCCTTCTTACAGTCTGTGAATTAATATGTAGATTTTTATTAATCTATGAAAGCCTAAAGATAATATATTTTTCAATATCATTGCCATTGACATCTAGGACCTCTTGTGTTAGTTTTCTCTTGTGAATTTTGTGATTTTTAAGATATTGACTTATTAAAATCATATTTATGAAAGCAAGATTAGTCTTCATTTTCATTATATATTCATGAATATGTATTTATATTCAATGTAGTCTCTATGTATAATGTATATATATGAGTACATGTATATATAAATATATGTTTAATATGTATATATTAAAAGGACTTCCCTGGTGGATCAGAGGTTAAAGCGTCTGCCTCCAATGCAGGAGACCTGGGTTTGATCCCTGGGTTGGGAAGATCCCCTGGAGAAGGAAATGGCAACCCACTCCAGTATTCTTGCTTGGAGAATCTCATGGACTGAGGAGCCTGGTGGGCTGCAGTCCATGGGGTCACAAAGAGTCGGACACGACTGAGTGACTTTACTTACTTACTAAACTACCAGATGCTTTAAAAACAAGAATAGTTGGCATAACCAAGTGAAGTCACTCAGTCGTGTCTGACTCTGCTGCCCCAGGCTCCTCTATCCAAGGGATTTTCCAGGCAAGAGTACTGGGGTAGGTTGCCAATTCCTTCTACAGGGGATTGTCCCAACCCAGGGATCAAACCCACGTCTCCCACATTGAAGGCAGATGCTTTACCATCTGAGCCACCAGGGAAGAGGTTTATAAAATTCTAGCCAAAAGCAAATGTTGGCTTTTATATGGTTCACTGTCAAAGGTAATATTTACCAATATGTGTTAAATATTAAAACTCTGCTCTACATTTTAAAAATTTGCCCTAGGTTCATGTTTTCTATGTTTGTGGACTCTCAGAGATTAAGGAAACCAGTTCAATTCAATAATCTATAAATAAAGTACAAAAGAAAACCTAAAGTCCAAATTAATAAACAGAAAATGAAGGTTACTTCTTTGCTATCTGGCAGAATTGGAAATTCAGTTCAATGGCAAGCCTGAAGCTATTTCCAATACAGTTGTTAGTTTTCAGTCATTCAGTTGTGTCAGACACTTGAGCCCCATGAATGGCAGCATGCCAGGCTTCCCTGTTCTTCACTATCTCCTGGAGTTTGTTGAAACTCATGTCCATCGAGTCAGATGCCATCCAACCATCTCACCCTCTGTTGCTCCCTTCTCCTCTTGCCCTCAATCTCTCCCAGCAACAGGGTCTTTTCCAAGATTCTGCATTTCATGTCAGGTAGCCAAAGTGTTGGAGCTTCAGCTTCAGCATCATTCCTTCAAAAGACTATTCAGAGTTGATTTCCTTTAGGATTGACTAGTTTGATCTCCTTGCTATCCAAGGGAATCTCAGGAGGCTTATCCAATATCATAGTTCAAAAGCATCAGTTATTTGGTGCTCAGCCTTCTTTATGGCTCAACTCTCACAGCCATACGTAACTACTGGAAAAACGATAGCTTTGACTATACAGACCTTTATTTGTAAAGTGATGTCTCTTCTTTTTAATACACTGTCTAGTTTTGTCACAGCATTATTTCCAAGGAGCAAGTGTCTTTTAATTTTATGGCTGCAGTCACTGTCTGCACTAATTTTGGAGCCCCCCCCCCAAAAAAATAAAATGTCACTGTTGTGATTGTTTCCCCACCTACCTGCCATGAAGTGATGGAGCTGGATGTGATGATCTTAGTATTTTTTTTTGAATGCTGAGTTTTAAGCCAGCTTTTTCACTTTCATTTCAGCTTCATCAGGAGGTACTTTAGTTCCTCTTCACTTTCTGCCATAAGGGTGGTGTCATCTGCATATCTGAGGTTATTGGTATTTCTCCCACGAATCTTGATTCCAGTGTATGATTCATCCAGCCCAGCATTTTTCATGATGTACTCTGCATATACATTAAATAAGCAGGGGGACACATGCAGCCTTGACACACTCCTTTTTCAATTTTGAAGTAGTCCATTTTTCCATGTCCAGTTCTAACTGTTGCTTCTTGACCCGTATACAGGTTTCTCAGGAGGCAGGTAATGTAGTCTGGTATTCCCATCTCTTTAAGAATTTTCCTCAGCATATTTTAGTTCACACAGAGGCTTTCATGTAGTCTATGAACCAGAAATAGATGTTTTATTTCTGTTCTTGCTTTTTCTGTGATCCATGGATACTGGCAATTTGATCTCTAATTCCTCTGCTTTTTCTAAATTCAGCTTGTATATCCAGAAGTTCTCGGTTCATGTACTGTTGAAGCCTAGCTTAAAGGATTCCAGTACAATATTTTGCTTGTGAACAACAACCATAAAATTCTGTGTTCCAGTGTAAATAGTTCTTCCACTATTGTGTGTATGTATGTCCAGATTCTTTTTGTAAAACTTTTGACAAGCACTGTGCTCTATGAACTTGATATGTTTGCAAATATTAGCGGTTAAAATGCATCCTCTTTGGGGAATCTTTCCATGTGAATCCCCTGTACTTCGTAACTGCAGTCATTGCTAATACCTTTTGAGACAGTAACCTTACCTGTTTCACTTCTGCTGAACTGTGTTTTGCCTTGCGGTATTTTGTTTTTCAGCCGCAAAGCCTTGTGGTAGAATTATTTGTTTTTGTATCTGCCTGAGCCACTAGAAAGGATTCCCTGTTAGCAAGAATTCCCCCATTTAAAAATTGTTTATCATAAAACAGACACACAGTAATAATTCTGTGTAATTAGTGCAGTGGCTACCCTTCCCAGAGGTGAACATTCAGAATCTTTAAGAGGAAGCCTTAGGCATCTGATTCCTTTCCACAACAAGCTCAAAATATAATCTTGAGGAATAGCCAGGGGACAAAACTTTTCTACCTAAGCAACTATCTCCAACATTTGCTAATGGCTTAGTATCAGTAGCCATAAACTATTATATTATTCTGACTAGAGATGTGCAATTGGTTCAGTCATTAATATTTAGAAAATTTTAATGTTTCTTTTTGCAAGGTACCTTGCCATGGCAGTGTTTGAAATGACTAAAAGTTAAAATATCACACCAAACAAAACCAAAGCATAAACAAAATGCAAATTATTTTCACATTCTATAAAGTATACTGAACTTTAAACTGATTTTGTAGGAGAAAGTTTTGTAGCAAAACGGAATTGCATCATCCTTAGAGATAACATCTAGTATAGACATTTAAATAAAAATAGGGACATTATTTAAGGGATCAAGTATAATATATGATGACACAATGCTGTCAGAATTAAAGATGAGTATTGCTCTCTTGAAAACATAAGAAAAAACACACTACTTTTTTTTTAAACTATAAAACATATTACTTATTGTGCAGTGACTCAATTTTTTAATTGAAATTAAGCTTTCTTACAATTAAATTTTGAATACCTACTGTTTCTTGATAAATAAAACTGAAAATTTTCCTGCTGCTGCTGCTGATGCTAAGTCGCTTCAGTCATGTCTGACTCTGTGCGACTCCCATAGACAGCAGCCCACCAGTCTCCACCGTCAATGAGATTCTCCAGGCAAGAACACTGGAGTGGGTTGCCATTTCCTTCTCCAATGCATGCAAGTAAAGAGTGAAGTGAAGCCACTGAGTTCTGTCCAACTAAAGTGATGTATATATGTGTCCAGTATAGAGTGAAAGTGAAGGTGAGGTTGCTCTGTTGTCTCTGACTCTTTGCAATCCCATGGACTGTAGCCTACTGCTCTCCTCTGGCCATGGGGTTCTCCAGGCAAGAGTACTAGAGTGGGTTGCCATTTCCTCCTCCAGGAAATCTTCCCAACCCAGGGATCGAATCTGGGTCTCCTGCATTGCAGGCAGATGCTTTACTCTGAGCCACCAAGGAAGACACATAGAGTGAATATATATTCATATATGCAAAGAGCCAACTTACTGGAAAAGACCCTGATGTGGGGAAAGACAGCAGGAGGAGAAGGTGGTGACAGAAAATGAGATGATTGGATGCCATCATTGACTCAACGACATGAGTCTGACGAAACTCCAGAAAACAGTAAAGAATAGGGAAACAGGGTGTGCTGCAGTCCATGGGATCTCCACAGTAGGACATGAGTTATTACTGAACAATTCACATATATTCACATACATGAACATATATATATACACATGAAAGATCAAAATTAAAATTTCACTGTTGAGAAAGAACAGAATGGCAAACATAGCAGTATTCATATTTGACATTTTTAGAATATGGAAGATATTTTTGGCAGTTATGTTTAGTATTGGCAGTTATGTTTAGTATAGTACATAGCTATAACCTATGTATGATGTTTTCATTAACAAAATCCCCTTAGTCTCCATTATATTCTATAATATTTTTATTAGAGTAAATATTTTTATTTACTTATGAAATATAGCATGATATCTATAAACTATAATCATCAGGTTCAAATATGAAGACACATACTCAAATTGGCAACCCCTAGTACATGTTAGAAAAAGCAATGATGGAAGCAATATATTTTCATATCGTAATGTTTCAACAATTATTTGGAAACAGATAAGTGAGTTAATTTATCAATATCATAATAGGGAATTGAATATTAAGCTCTATTTGGGGGATTCCTGTGAATTTTTCTGATGTAAAATTTTATGGTAAATACATTTTAAATGAAAATAAAATTCAGTTCAGTTCAGTTGCTCAGTCGTGTCCGACTCTTTGTGACACCATGAATTGCAGCACGCCAGGCCTCCCTGTCCATCACCAACTCCCGGACTTCACTCAAACTCACATCTATCAGGTCGGTGATTCCATCCAGCCATCTCATCCTTTGTCGTCCCCTTCTCTTCCTGCCCTCAATCCCTCCCAGCATCAGAGTCTTTTCCAATGAGTCAACACTTCGCATGAGGTGGCCAAAGTACTGGAGTTTCAGCTTCAGCATCATTCCTTCCAAAGAAATCCCAGGGCTGATCTCCTTTAGAATGGACTGTTTGGAACTCCTTGCAGTCCAAGGGACTCTGAAGAGTGTTCTCCAACACCACAGTTCAAAAGCATCAATTCTATGGTGCTCAGCTTTCTTCACAATTCAACTCTCACATTCATACATGACCACGGGAAAAACCATAGCCTTGACTAGACAGAAATTAGTTGGCAAAGTAATGTCTCTACTTTTGAATATACTATCTATGTTGGTCATAACTTTCCTTCCAAGGAATAAGTGTCTTTTAATTTCATGGCTGCACTCACCATCTGCAGTGATTTTGGAGCCCAAAAAGATAAAGTCTGAAACTGTTTCCACTGTTTCCCCATCTATTTCCCATGAAGTGATGGGACCAGATGCCATGATCTTCATTTTCTGAATATTGAGCTTTAAGCCAACTTTTTCACTCTTCTCTTTCACTTTCATCAGGAGGCTTTTTAGCTCCTCTTCACTTTCTGCCATAAGGGTGGTGTCATCTGCATATCTGAGGTTATTGATATTTCTCCCAGCAATCTTGATTCCAGCTAATGCTTCTTCTGGCCCAGCGTTTCTCATGATGTACTCTACATAGAAGTTAAATAAGCAGGGTGACAATATACAGCCTTGAAAATAAAATTAAGAAGTGTTTTAAAAGGCAATTGTATTTTAAGATATTAGTAAATATTCCTATTTGGGGATGAAATTTGTTCTTTATTGAGATGTCAGTGGGTAACTTCCACTTACTGTGGGCTTTTTTTTTTTTTTTTATGCAAGAACTAACCTGTCAAGGTTATAGCAAAGTACTGTGAGTTGGCCTTCCTATGTGGCACTAGTGGTAAAGAATCTGCCTGCTAATGTAGGAGACATAAGTGATTCCATTCAATACCTAGGTTGCTAAGATTCACTGAAGGAGTGCATGGAATTCCACTCCAGTATTCTTATTTAGAGAGTTCTATGGACAGAGGAGTNATGCTTCTTCTGGCCCAGCGTTCTCATGATGTACTCTACATAGAAGTTAAATAAGCAGGGTGACAATATACAGCCTTGAAAATAAAATTAAGAAGTGTTTTAAAAGGCAATTGTATTTTAAGATATTAGTAAATATTCCCATTTGGGGATGAAATTTGTTCTTTATTGAGATGTCAGTGGGTAACTTCCACTTACTGTGGGCTTTTTTTTTTTTTTTTATGCAAGAACTAACCTGTCAAGGTTATAGCAAAGTACTGTGAGTTGGCCTTCCTATGTGGCACTAGTGGTAAAGAATCTGCCTGCTAATGTAGGAGACATAAGTGATTCCATTCAATACCTAGGTTGCTAAGATTCACTGAAGGAGTGCATGGAATTCCACTCCAGTATTCTTATTTAGAGAGTTCTATGGACAGAGGAGTCTGGCAGGTTACAGTTTGTAGGGCTGCACAGAGCCGGATATGACTGAAGCAACATAGCATGCACACACTGTGAGTTAGCATATTCATACATTTCTTACTCACAAGAAAGCTACATAGCACTATTTTAAAATTAACTTTGAAATAAACATCTGTATATAAGCAGGAGCCAAATTAATTTTATGAACTATATAATTGTTATTATTCTCCAGTCACTAAGTTTTGTGCAAATCTTGCAAACCCATGAACTTCAGTACACCAGATTTCCTGTTGGTCACAGTCTCTGGAGTTTGCTTAAACTCATGTCCATTGAGTAGGTAATACCATCCAACCATCTCATCTCTGTTGTCCACTTCTCCTCCTGCCTTCAATCTTTTCCAGTATCAGGGTCTTTTTGAATGAGAAGACTCTTTGCATCAGGTGGTCAAAGTATTGGGGCTTCAGCCTCAGCATCAGTCCTTCCAATGAATATTCAGGACTGATTCTCTTTAGGATTGATGTATTTGATCTCTTTGCTGTCCAATGGACTCTCAAGAGTCTTCTCCAGCACCATGATTCAAAAAAGCTTTAATTGTTCAGCATTCAGCTTTCTTTATAGTCCTACTCTCACATTCATTCATGACTCCTGAAAAACCATAGTTTTGGCTATATAGACCTTTGTTGGCAAAGAGATGTCTCTGCTTTTGAATAAGTTGTATAGGTTTGTCAGAGCTTTCCTTCCAGGGAGCAAGAGTCTTTTAATTTCATGGCTACAGTGACTATTCACAGTAATTTTGGAGCCCAAGAATATAACATTTGTCACTGTTTCAACTTTTCCCCATCTGTTTGCCATGAAGTGATGGGACCGGATGCTATGATCTTAGGTTTTTGAATGTTGAGTTTTAAGCCAACTTTTTCAGTGTCCTCTTTCACACTCATAAAGAGGCTCTTTAGTTCCTTTGCATTTCTGCCATTAGAGTGGTATCATCTGCATATCTGAGGCTGTTGATATTTCTCAGATTAATTTCATGAGTTTTTAATCTAAGAAATATTTATTCAAGTGTAGTTTGCTAAAACATTCTAGCCATAAAATCCATAGTGGGGAAATGACTGGCATTCCTCAGAATATATTTATTCTTACATGTTAGCTTCATGTCCATCAGCGTGGAAATTAGAAAAGTGCTCATTTTAATAATCTCACATTCTTGGCATTACCTAAAAATAAGTGAAGGTACTAATGTGCCATGATTTTCACTAAAATCATTCTGATCTGTATTATATATTTATTTTATTGCTTAAATACATATAAAGGACATAATAAAACATTTCCTTGGTTATTACTTGGTATTATCGCTTCAAACATGAGTTCCAATGTTGAGTACCATTGTTAATGATATATAGAAACTAATCTCTGCTAATATATTCATCATTGATAATATAATAATTGGCATAGAAGTCCTGTTTCATGAAAGGAATATAAAAAGCCAAAGATTGTGGTCTGGACTTCCCTGGTGGCTCAGATGGTAAAGCATCTGCCTGCAATGTAGGAGACCGAGGTTCGATACCTGGGTCAGAAAGATCCCCCAGAGAAGGAAATGGCAACCCACTCCAGCATTCTTGCCTGGAAAATACTGTGGAAGAATGAGTTTGGTGGGCTGCAGTCGATGGGATACACAGAGTCGGACATGACTAAAGTGACTGAACACAGGCACAAAGATTGTGATCTTGACTCTGCAATCATGCTCCCCAGTGCCCCAGAACAAGGTTTCTCATATATAGAATAAAGATTTGTAGATGATTCCTATTTTCCTTTCCAGATACTAGATTCTACAAGATCTGTCCAGTTCTGCAGAATTTATACTGATCCTGTGCACAAAAGTGTTGCAAGTTTAGCTTGGTTCACATTTAGATACTATGCATACAAGCATCTCTTCTTCTTGCAATGACAACTTGGTGAATTCACAAAGTTGGGTATAAATCTCCCATCTTTCCCTGTCTGAATGTTTGGCTTGGGTATACTTTTTGCATGCGATTCATTTAAAAAGTACTTATAACTCCCACACTTTACATGCACAGAATTACAGGAAACAGATCAATGTCTGTCTGCTTCAGATCTGTCTTTGTCATATCCTCTTAAAAAGAAGAAAGAAAGTAGTTATTTTTTTTTAGTTACCTTTCTTGAGAGTATGCTTTTTTCAAAGATAAATTATTCTGACACTTGCTAAAAATTGTAAGGAAAACTATTCAAAACTCTTGCAGTATGGGTCACGACTGTTGTGATAAAGGAGGAAGATTAAACAGAACTCTGAGTACAAGGACAAGTGGGGATTTATAGCCAATGAAGCAGAGTGACAGGAGTCAATGGATCAAAAACTATAGAGAAGAACTTGATGAAACTTCAAGGAGAATACAATTCTTATTAAACTGACCTAATAAAGTTCTTCTAAAAGCAGGCTATAGACATATACATTAAGGAACTTGACCAGATATTGAAAGTAATCAGCTATCAAGCAGCTATCAAGGGTGGAAGGAGTCTCCCTAAACTGACTTAGCAGCATTCCCTTTTAAAGGTAAATCAGAGACAGAGCTAAGGATAAAGACCATATAAAAAATGGGTTCTATGTAAGCCTGACTAAAGCTTTATCAAGGAGAGCATTTTTGCCACTTCCCTTGCTTCTCATTGAAAGAAAGTCTTACCTTCCTATCCAGTGAATGACATATTTCAATTTGTCACTATTTGGGTTTCTCTTATTTTTCTTGTCAACTCTGCTCAAATGAAAAATGTGTTCATCTGATAAAGTATTTCTATTCATTATAGTTTATAAAATATTTTAATTCAAACATTAATATGATTGAGTGGACATACAATACCTTAAGAGAATCTTCCAGAATTTTACATTTCATGTAGTCATGAATTAACACAAAATGCAAAGAATGCAACTACAAGGTGAAAACTGGTCCATTCCTGTCTTTTTTTCTATCTGTCTATAAATTATCAAGTCTCATCTTTTCACAGTTCTACTCATGAAATGTTCCCTTCCCTTCCTCTAATTTTTTAACTGCCATAAGTCATTTCCTCTGTACAATATTTGAAGCCTTTCATGATGTGAAAGCCCTAATTTTCTGAAAATTAAAATTTTTTGATTTATCATCATGAGATATGGCTACATATTTTAGCCTAAAGTCTTCATGTGTTGCCTCAGCCAGTCACATCCTTTTTCAGAAAGCCGCCCCATACCAACTGCTCAATTTCATTAACATGCCAGTCCTGTGCCAGGGAATACTGCTGCCTTGCTACTGTCTTGACATTTGCATAGCATACAATGTACAGGAATTTAGTTTCTGTTTTATTATAGATAAGATTTATCAATATTTTCCTGCCTCATACCTCAAAGACATTTTTAAATGTGGCTTTTAGCATAGCATATATTTCCTGTAGCACGTTTGCATTCAGCACCAGTAATTCCAAATTAAATTCCCACTGAGATCATCAGGCAAGCAATTAGTGGCAATTGCTTGCTTTTATAGAGTAGTCAAATCATGCCCAAAGTTTATGGCTAAATTATAATAATATAATACACATACACACAGATGCTATATTTTGGACAGAGTACATTGTAAGTCAGGTGTTAATAGCTACATTAATGTGTGATTTTCATATTGGGCTATATGTACATACAAATATACTGTTTATAAACCTCTCCCTAGAATATTAAATTATAAAGAGATTATATTTCATATATATTAACAAGTAATAAAATATTTTATAGATAGAGCTAGAGATATAAATGGATAGAGACTTAGCTTTTGACTTTAAATATCAGGAAGTTTGTCTTCCCTTACAGTTACACCCCAAATATATTCTTAGATTTTTTACTGAATCTTCCCAGGTTATGAAAATTTTTTTTCCCTATCTCCTTCAAAATACCTTATGTTCATTTTAACTGAACCATTGGGTTAAATTTACTGACAATATCCAGTAAATTTGGTGTGTGGTTTTTGAGAACCAAGTAAGCATCTTACATTTTATAAGCCGTCAGGTATGTGATTGTGACCAAGACAAATCTTTTTTATAAAAAAGTAAAATTAACCTACATTTTATTAGTTTCACTGTACAACATAGTGATTTGTCATTTTTATGCATTAGGAAATGATCACCAGGATAATTCTTGTTATCTCCATATAAATTATTAGTAAATTATTGCCTATATTCCAAAGGCCATCCATATATTACATCCCTGATACTTATTATAACTGGAAGTACGTTCCTTTGATCTCCTCCCCCTATTTTGCCCATTCCTCCAACCTCCTCCCTGCAACAACTGACAAACTGTTTTCTGTATCTATGAGCCTGTTTCTATTTTTGTTATGTTTGTTCATTTTGTTTCTCAGATTTCACATGTAAGTGAAATCACATAGTGTTTGTCTTTCTCTGCCTGACTTAGTTCACTTAGCACAATATCCTCTAGGTTCATCCAAGTTGTTACAGATGGCAAAATTTCATTCTTTTTTAAGACTGAGTTTTATATGTATATATGTATATATATATAAACACCATATATTCTTTGTCTGTTAAACCCAAAAGATTTAGACCACTTGGTAGAGAAGTAATCATATAGATCATTCTGTCAGGTCAGTTAATTTCTCTTTCTTGGTTCTTGCCTCATTGCAACAAAATGTGAAATGCCAGACTAAAGGTTTTAAAACAACACACAGATTATAGCTCAGTTCAGCTCAGCAGACAGATCTCTTACTAGACAGACACTTCCAACATATGCAAGCAGGCTTACCCCAAAGGAGTCCTCCTCTTTTCCCTCTTGGCTTCCCCCTTTTTATGCTTCTAGTATCCTCCTTTTGGTTATGCCCTGTGCAAAATAGGGCTTGTACCCACTACCAATCAATGAAAGGGAATACAAATGGGCATATGCTCAAGACCGATTGATAAAATCGCAAGTTATATAACAGCAGGCTCTGTTGTCTATGTCTTCCCATATTCAGTCTGTTACGTGTTAGTTGCTCAGTCATGTCTGACTCTTTGCGACCCCATGAACTGTAGCCATACAGGCTCCTCTGTCCATGGGATTCTCCAGGCAAGAACACTAGAGTGGGTTGCCATTCTCCTCCAAGGGATCTTTCCAACCCAGGGATGAAACCTGGGTCTCCCACATTGCTGAAAGATTCTTTACCATCTGAGCCACCAGGGAAGGCCCGCTCAGTCTGTTATAATCAGATGTAGAATATTTATGAACCCTTAATGGGCTCCTTGCTATGAAAGGGTACTTGGAGAAACCTCTGTGATTAGGTTGCATCCACCGTGTGCCTAGGGTCCTCATGCAGGAGTTGGAGAATTATCTCTGGTTGTTTTGTAGCATATCTGTGAGTTCTCCTGGGTGTGTCTGGGGTGGGTGTCAGAGACCAATATTCATCACCTTCAGCCAGGCCATCCCTCATTGCTCATGCGTAACTTCCTTCCTAACAATTCCATTTCCTACTACCATAATGATGGAAAGCATAGAATCTGTGGGAACACAAAGTAGGGAACCTACCCCACAACTGAATGTTGTGGAAAAGCAATGTTAGGTTAGTGTGAGCTTAGTTTTGAAGGCAGCCAGGTAGAGGGAAGGCAGGCACATTGCAAGGTGAGGGAAAGCCACAGGCAGATATGTCTGTAATATTTAGCAAAGTGCCAATATGAGTCACTATTTATCCAGTCCTCTTCTGAGAGCCATTAAGTTGTTTTGAACTTTGTTATTAAAACATGTGCTAAAAGTCCTTTATATTGACATTTGATAATGCTTATACTTCTTATCTCTGGAGAGATATTTAAGACTGCACTGAAGAATCTTAAAGCTTTTGTGTTCCTAAGGAACTGTCCCAATTTTTTTTTTCTCTTCAGTAATGTATGATAAAGTCCATATAACCAAAATGTTTCTAGTACTCGATATTATAAATCTGTTCCTGAGTTGAATAGAAATTCAACTGACCCTGGTTAAAATTACCCCAGATCATCCCATACCTACAACGTAGTACTAGAATAAGCTTGATAGCTCTTACTCCAGTGCCCTCATTCTTAATAACAGAATAACACCTTCCTCACAGGTTATTAAAGAAATTAAATAGAATAAAATGTATAAGCTTACTGTCATATAAAAAGTATTCAATAAGAATTTCATACTTATATATGATGTTGGCATTAAAAACCTACAGTAAAACATACATAGGACAAGAATATTTAAATAATTATCTGTGCAGTTGTACCAGAGATTGTAATTCTTACATCACATATCTGATATATAATCTGTTGATATAACAAAATTAGGAGCAGGTCATTATTAAGTAATTTGAATAGTAAAGCAAAACTTTTAATTTGTACAATTTTAAGTTAATGACATCATGGATATTAAGTTCTAAATGGTTAATATTAGTAACAAGAATAATCAGTTTAAATACCAAAAACAATAACAACAACAAAATATCAGCAGCACTTTAGCTAGCGCTTTGTTTTAGTTCAGTTTAGTTTCTCAGTCAAATCCGACTCTTTGCAACCCCATGGGCTGCAGCACGCCAGGCTTCCCTGTCCATCACTACCCTCTGGAGCTTACTGAAACTCATGTCCATCAAGTCAGTGCAGCCATCCACCCATCTCAGATTCTGTCATCCCCTTCTCCTCCTGCTCTAAATCTTTCCCAGCATAGAGGTCTTCTCCAGTGAGTCAGTTCTTTGCATCAGGTGGCCAAAGTATTGGTGCTTCAGCTTCAGTATCAGCCCTTCAAATGAATATCAGTACTAATTTCCTTTAGGATTGACTGGTTTTTATCCCTTTGCTGTCCAAGGGACTCTCAAGAGTCTTGTCCAACATCACAGTTCAAAAGCATCAATTCTTTGGTGCTCTGCTTTCTTTATGGTCCAACTCACATCCATATATTACTACTGGGAAAAAAAATGTATATTGACTATATGGACCTTTGTTGGTAAAGTAATGTCTCTTCTTTTTAATATGCTACCTAGGTTTGTCATAGTTTTCCTTCCAAGGAGCAAATGTCGTTTAATTTCGTGGCTGCAGTTACCATCTGCAGTGTTTTTGGAGCCCAGGAAAATAAAATCTGTCACTGTTTCCATTGTTTAACCATCAATTTACCATGAAGCTATGGGACTGGATGCCATAATCTTAGCACTTATTTTAGGATTATGTTTTTTATGAAAAAATTGTTAATATGAATCCTTTCAATTATACAGTCAACCTTGAGACTCAGAAAAGTCATAGTTGATTGGCATTTGGGCTCCATTATACTTCTAGAATAGAACAAAACAAAAAACATGTCTATGTAGCACAATTAGGTTTTGCAATTAGGTTTTTACAATGAAATAATATAATTTTTTTTTTCTGTTTCTCTTACCTATAATTATAGTGATCTGGTGTAGGGGCCTGAAAATTGAAATACCATTATAGGACCTAACATTCAAATTAACTATTGTTGATTAATTTAAAACATACGTGCTTATTTAATACTGGAAAAGACATTTTAGGAAATATTTGTTGTGACATTGCCATTTCAATTTAAATTTTATGTCTGCTTTAAGTTTTTTATAGGAGAAATTGTATAAGTAAGCCAAAGCTGAAAAATGACATGACTATAGATTTTATTAAGTTTTATCCTAAACTCTCACTTATAATGAAAGTTGTTTCAGAAATATATTTCACATATGTAGAGAGCCATTAACTTCCTGGATGGAAATTATTGTAAGATTATTAAAAGCAAAAAACTGTGAGTGCTAATATTTCATATTTTAATAATTGGCCAATTTGAATACTTTATGTTAAAATGATTTGATGTATCAGTCAAATGATATCTTTTCATCAGTTCTAATATATTAAATTTATGCGATTAGAATTACTATGGCTTTTTTGTAGTCAATAATGATTACTATTGTTTATACTAATTAAATGACTATCTTAAAGAAAAGGTCTATAATGTTATATTATATTGCTTTACAGATGCTCCCAAGTTCATATCAAATCAAACAATTTATTACTCTTGGGAAGGAAATCCAATAAACATAAGCTGTGATGTGAAATCGAATCCACCAGCATCAGTCCATTGGAGAAGAGAGAAATTAGTCTTGCCAGCTAAAAACACTACTAATTTAAAGACATATAGTACAGGGAGAAAAATAATATTAGAGGTAAGTCTTCATTATATATCAACAAATTGTATTATTTTGACAGTTATCTACTATTTTAGAATATATTTAAATATCTTCATATATAAATTATTATTCATAATTCTATCCTATAATATACATATACCATATTGTATATATTTATTTGCTTAAAAAGAAATTTTATGCATTTGGGTCATTGTCAATTAATGGTTAGTGTCTCACTATTTACTTTATGGGCTTATTATATAGATATATGGCTATATAGCAAAAGTCATTGTTTTTCATGAATTTATATTTGGAAAAAAAAACTATTGTATCAGGAAAAAGTAGGGAGAAAGAATGAATAGTTTATCAGTTATTGAAGGCCAAAATTTCAGTTTCAGTGTTGCTACTAGTCATGGAGTTTGTGATTACATCATCCTGCTTCCTAGCCTGGAGTATATAAATGCTATCTGCTGGCAACATATGTACAAGTTCCTAAATAAACCACATTTGCTTGTTCATTGCCTCATTTCATTTTATATTTTACATTAAGATTGAAGATAATTGTTTTTATACTGCCAAGTACCTGACCTTTAAATTCTGTTTGAATACAGTATCTTTTATTTATTAATTGTAGATTATGTTTGTATATCAGTTTCCAACATTTATCTAAGTCTATGCAATGGTCATCAGTCCTTCCAGTTTATGATACTTTTTTTTAAATTAATTTTTATTTTTTAGTTTGTTTTGCTTTACAATACTGTATTCGTTTTGTTACACATTGACATGAATTAGCAATGAGTGTACATGAACTTTTATAACAATTGAGAATCTTTCTCAAATGGCATGGTTAGTTAGAAAGATGCTTTATTTTCTCTACTAGTTCAATATACATAAATGTTAATAATGATTCTTTTACAATAACATTTGATATCTTTATCGCATTAATTTAAAAATTTAAAAATGTTCTCACTGGTGCCCTGTTAACTCTTTTACCTAGTAACTGGACTTAGTAAAACATTTGTTTGATGGAATGATTTCAATATTACTTCCACCAAATATTTGGATAATTGACTGATTATCAGAACACTAAATCTATTTCAAATACATTTTTTTTGTATCTGTATTAGAAGTATTTATTGGCAAATTGACAGAGAACTCAGTTTCACAAAGACTTTTGACCAGATTCAACTGCAGTTTTTCGTAAACCATAGTAAAAAGTTGAGGTTAGGTTTGGGACGGTGTATTAGTGTGATAGGGCTGCCATAACAAAATAGCACAGACTGGGTGGCTTAAAATATAGAAACTATTTTTTTTCACACATTTCTGGAAGCTAAAAGTCCACTATCCAGGGGCCAGAAGGACTGGTTTATTGCAAGTCTCGCCTTGGTTTGCAGATGGCTTCTCACTGTTACTCATATAACCTTCCCTCAGTGTAGGCAGAGAAAGAAGAGAAAATGCTCCAGTGTCTTTTCTTCTTATGAAGATAGCAGGCCCCACTCGTGCGATCTCCTTTGCCTTCTTAAAGTCCCTACCTCCAAACATAGTCACATGAGAGATTAGAGTTTCAAAACTTGATTTTTGTCAGTAGCCATGATTCAGTCCATAACAGGTAGATTTACGTTCATGTTTAAATGACAGACTAATCTGTAATTTCAGCTTTACTTCATCTTGCCGCTTTTCAGTTTCTGAAATAGCTCATATTCTCCATAGTTGATATGAGCAGCAAGTTATAAATTGACATATAAATATTTTATTAATATAAAGTTCTCATGTCATTTCTGCCAGAATGCCATTTCTCTCAATGCAAAAGTGAAAACTAAGCAATTTTTGTTTATACATAGTCAAGGAATCTGTTTCTTAGCGCACTGACCTTGAGCATAAACTTTTTATGTGTATACTGTTTTCAAACATTAAGTTTAAATCCTGAATAAATAATATAGATGTGTAACAAAAACAACTTAAAACACTAAAGAAAAATAACAATAACAACAATAATAAGAAGCAGTAATAATGTTACTGATTTTGAATTAGTAGCATACACAGTTCCTTAGGATGTACATTATAATGATTTTTCTCTATAAATTATTATAGTAGTTACGTAATTACAAATTCTTAAGAACATATAAAATAAAAATAAATTTTACAATTAATAATAATCTGGTTAATAGCAGATTCCTTGAATTAACAAATTTTTACTTTGATCACATACATATGTTCATTTTTTAATGTGAATTTTTAAAAATAACAAAACTTTCTGCAAATACTTTCGGTTCTTGCCAATAAATGTATTTCTCAAGGCCTTACAGATTTGGCCATTTGTTTTCCCTAGGTAGTCCCCTGGGGTAATAGGGCAGCTTTTTAATATATGAGAAAATTTGATTTAGAAAGTTTCTAATAGGTAGACTGGAATAACATTCTGCCGTTAAGTGTTTAGGAAAGAGCTTACAAATTCCTGTATTAACATTGTACTCTGTTTATATTTTGGTATTCAAAACTACACTTGATATTTTATTATATTTATCAAAGCCCAACATCTGAAGTAAACTTGAATTATTTTAACTTCATATTAAAATATGAAGAAGTAGTATCCTAAGCAGATGTTTCTAGTACTTGTTGAATAAATATAAGTAATATTTTATATTTTAAACATAGTTAATATGAATATATATTAAATAAATGTGAATTTTATATCTTTGTTACATATTATTATGCATTTTGATAAATTATCTATTATTTCACTATGCTGGCATTGAACTTTTGAAAACCACTTATTGGACTCTACTGCTTTCCTAGAATACACTAAATAGGCTGGAGGGGACATGATTTCCAGTTGTCTGATCTGTGTTTTTTCAATAGACTGTGCTACTAGGGATAGTTTCTATATTTGTTAATCATAGAGCATGATAAAGAAATTACTTATTTCAGCTAGAATTACAAAGCCTTTGTCTTTTGATAAGTGAACTCCCAGGAACATAAAATCAAAGCTGAACTGAGCCTTTTAAAATGTGTTCCAGTTAAAATAGGTATATTTAAGTTACTTTATTGATCTTGAGACTGTACAATAGTCAGGATTCTTTGTCACACCCATCCTGTATTTGCATTGCATTTATTCAGTACACATTCTTCCCTTTGGGATATACAAGTGACTTTTTCATATATTTGTAGAATAAAGACATTTTTTTAGTAAGCTTTCTGAGTAGTAAAATTATTTTCTAGTTAAGCTAACCTAGTTTATTATAACCTGAATATATGAAAAATGAATATTTTAGTCACTTAAAAGTACTTATATATGAGCTGTTAAAGCTTCTAGTCCTTAAACCTATGATCTATTCCTAGATGGACATCTGACTAGGAGATGAATGACACCGCTTTTTGTACCCTTTCAGAGTTATCATCTTCAATGGACCTCTAAATTGCACTTTTAGTTAATAGCTTCCCATTATCACAAAACCATTTTCCCCTTTTGGGATAGACTTGAAATTAACAGCAACTCTATTGTACACTTATTCTCTCTTAATAATAGTTACTGAAATTGAAAATTATATCTTTACGACCACCAAATCTCTTTTCTGAATTGATACTTCAGAATTTTGGTAAGTTAGAATTACAGGGTTGGTCCCACTGTTCAACATAGAATCCCAGAAGGTAACTTAATTATGGATTTCAAGTCTGTAAGGACTGAGGTCAACTTTTTTCCACCTAAACTGAAAGAAAATGATAAGAATTGAACAGCAAAGGGGGCAGATACATTATTAGATATCAAAATAATGTGCCTGCCAACAGGGATTGGTACACAGGGAAATATTTTCTTGCAAAATACCTTCCTGAAAGATTTTTAAGTAGATTCTCACCCTTTCTTAATATTTTATGTTTAATAAAATCATAAGAGGAAGAGAAAGCTGTGGTATTTTGAACCTTTCTTAAACTTTAAACCTGCCTGGTCGAAGACAGCGTGGTAGAAAACAGAGTTAACAATTCTTTTGTTACAAGATTCCTATTTTCAAAGCCATTTGTAGCAATTGCAGAATACATATTTTTCAATCTCTACTATTTTCTGAACTTTACATATATAAATATCTGATAATTTTTCACTTGAATATATGTAACAAAATGGTAGTATTTATCTGCTTAATAAATCAATAGACTAACTGTAATTTACCTGGTCCTATGGTGGGTCAGAGTCCATGGGATCGCAAAGAGTTGAACAGGACTGAGCATCTAAGCACATGGACACATATGGATGGTACAAAACTGTAGATTATATCTTGAAAAGAGAGAATGCTTACTTGATACAGAAAAAAGAGTTATGGCAAGGAATTGTCAGTAATTGTATATATATGAAGATGACAGTGATGCTAGAGACTATTTAAAAACTTCTATGATATTGCTTTAAAATTGTGAAACTTTTATTATTTTAATTATTTTAGATTGCACCTACATCTGATAATGACTTTGGACGATATAATTGCACAGCTACTAATCGTATAGGAACAAGATTTCAAGAGTATATTCTTGCTTTGGCTGGTAAGTATAACATAGTAATTTCTGCTATCTCATAAAATATTTTCTGCAGTAAATAATTTTTTATATTTTCATAATCGTGATACAGGTTACTATGAGAAAGATAGAACTAGTGCTTAAAAAATTGTAATGGTTCTATATGATACAGTGAGGACTTAGATTGTATTCACTAATCAAGATTAATTTTCCTTCTGATTCTGATTCCTCCAACTTTATATACAAAAGTGTTAGAAAACATTACTCACCATTAAAAGAATACATTTGAATCAGTTCTAATAAGGTGGATGAAACTGGAGTCAATTATACAGAGTGAAGTAAGCCAGAAAGAAAAATACCAATAGAGTATACTAACACATATATATGGAATTTAGAAAGATGGTAATGATAACTCTGTATGCGAGACAGCAAAAGAGACACAGATGTATAGAACAGACTTTTAGACTCTGTGGGAGAGGGAGAGGATGGGATAATTTGGGAGAATGGCATTGAAACATGTATACTATCACATAAGAAACGAATCGCCTGTTTAGGTTCGATACAGGATAGAGGTTGCTTGGGGCTGGTGCACTGGGATGATCCAGAGAGATGATATGGGTGGGAGGTGGAGGGGGGGTTCAGGATTGGGAACTCATGTACACTCGTGGCTGATTCATGTCAATGTATGGCAAAACCAATACAGTATTGTAAAGTAAAATTAAAAAAAAAATCAAACTATAGTCACATAAAGTAAGAGTCTTGTTAAAAAATAGCAATAAAATATATCTTCAAAGAAATTAAAATTAATGTTTTAAAATTCTAAAATTGAAAGAATAAGTAGTAACTTTATTGTTAAAATTTAGAGTTATATAACTTGCTGAAATATGTTTCATTTTGTATATATAAAAACATTCCAGATCTTCCCTTAAAGCTTAAAATATATAGGCAATATATCATACAGGTTAAAGTTTACCTTAACTAGAAATCTAGCTATGTTTTCATTTGTATTTATATTATATATATCTCCATATTTATGTGTATATATAAACACATATAGATTTTGCCATTAGTACTGATTAGAAAAGTGGAAATATCCATGTTTATACTTTGTAAATTTCAGATGATGTAAATATAATTTATTATCTTCTAGTTCCAGGTAGGGAAATATCAGAAAATCACTGTATGCCCAGCAGTGGGATTTCTGGGTCATGTGGCAGTTCTATTTGCAATTTTTTAAGGAATCTCCACACTGTTTTCCATAGTGGCTGTACTAGTTTGCATTCCCACCAACAGTGTAAGAGGGTTCCCTTTTCTCCACACCCTCTCCAGCATTTATTGCTTGCAGACTTTTGGATCACAGCCGTTCTGACTGGTGTGAAACGGTACCTCATTGTGGTCTTGATTTGCATTTCTCTGATAATAAGTGATGTTGAACATCTTTTCATGTGTTTGTTAGCCACCCGTATGTCTTCTTTGGAGAAATGTCTGTTTAGTTCTTTGGCCCATTTTTTGATTGGGTCATTTATTTTTCTGGGATTGAGCTGCATAAGCTGTTTGTATATTTTTGAGATTAGTTTTATGTCAGTTGTTTCATTTGCTATTATTTTCTCCCATTCAGAAGGCTGTCTTTTCACCTTGCTTATAGTTTCCTTTGTTGTGCAGAAGCTTTTAATTTTAATTAGATCCCATTTACACCCGAGATGGATTCATGTCAGTGTATAGCAAAACCAATACAGTAATGTAAAGTAAAATAAAGTAAAACTAAAAATTAAAAAATAAAATAAAAGAGAAAATCACTGTAATATTAAGTTTTAATAGAATAAATAACCTCCTTGAAAATATTTTAAAACTTTTTCAAATAAAAATTAAATTATATAATTTTATATTGTTATGAAGTATTTCTTTTGATATGTAGATATATCTTAAAGTCATTAGTTGCGAAGATCAAAAGGGACATTTAAAAGTTATGAAGCTAATAATAATCAAATTATTATTGTAACTGGAAAACCTGCTCTTCTCCAATTCAAGTTTTATTTTACTATATTATGGATAAAGGAAGAGAAGGATTCTGTGGAAAGGTTTAGGAAAGAAATGATAAGGAAAAAGTTAAGATTAGAGGGAGTTAAGATAGTAAAGAGACAGTAAATTATGAAATAAGGGAGAATATAAACCAGTATGTACTGTCTACCAGGAAGTCATTAGAAAACTAATCTCAATGAAAATCATTGGAAGTAGACTGCATGCAGTTAGTCATATGAATAAATCTTTGTACAAGCAAACTAAATTCTAGAAAATGAAATGTGTTAAATCACATCAAATTCATTTATAATAAATTTAAGTATTAATTGTAGTAATGAGAAGCATCCACTACTCACGTTAATTCCAAGCTTTAGAAAATTAGGCAAATGTCTTTGTAGAAACTGTTTATAAGTAATAGCTAGACATATGATTGCTATATATATTATAGTTAATATAATATAAATATATTAACATTGATATGCTATTATATATTGCTTTTTTGAAAAATGACCCCATTTTCTATAAGGTAGAACTTGATAAATGACCTTTAAAAATTTTTTTTTTAGTTTTTGGAAATTCATAATTCAAGGAGCTATGACATATAAAACATTATGCTGATGAGATTTAAAGTCTTATTTAATTCATTACATAATATCTATGTAATTTCATATGTTATATTACTCACAGTAATATTTTAGTTAAGATATTTTATACATATCCTTCTAATGAAGATATGAAATTAGTGAGTTTCCCTCTTTCCAACTATAATTAAAAAGCATGGAGTCATATCGAGTCAAATATGACTGAACAACTAACATGATAAAGTTAGAAAATATGTATCCATGATAAGAGTTAATATGTTATTGGAAATATAATTCAAATGCTCCAGTTATCCTCATATTCCAAAATTTTGTGATGAAAACATGCTAAAACTTTGTGTCAGAAAAAGATTCATTCAACAGAAATTGTTATATAAAAATGAATTGGACACTGTGTCTTGGGTAGGAAACATACATCTGTATATCAACATTCATAAATATAATTCCTTTGATGAAACTCCTTTATGTTATGCTTATAATGTTTAGCTTTCCTACAGAGTTCAAACACTGAATATATAATTTGATTTTAAATAAAATATTATGAGAAACATTATATAGAAATTGAAATATTTCAAAATATTTTTAATTTCACAGTTTAATATTTCATTGGCCTGTTTGCCCAGGTAAAAGGTTAAAGATCATTTGACTTACCATATTTTACCCTGTAACATATTACTTTGCTCCTAAAAAATGATAAATTAAAGCAGGCAAATTAGGGTGAAATTTTTTACTACATATACAGTGAGAAAAGAAAAGGCTACATTTTTTATTTCAAAAATATATTCTCTATTCTTCTTTTCCTTCCTTCCTTTTTTCCCCCTCCTGAATAATTAAGTCCTATATCTGGCTTCCCTAGTGGCTCAGATGGTAATCAATTTGCCTGCAATGCAGGAGACCCAGGTTCAATCCCTGGGTTGGGAATATCCCCTGGAAGGAAATGGAGGCAATCCATTGCAGTTTTCTTGCCTGGAGAGTTCCATGGACGGAGGAACCTGGTGGGCTACAGTCCATGGGGTCGCAAAGAGTCAGACACAACTGAGTGACTAACACTTTCACCTTCTTTTTTCACATCTGAGCAAAGTGGGTATTTTTATGTGGATGGGGTAAGGCATAGCAATCCAGCATATGATGTTTGACATTGAATGTAGTGAATGGAGTGAAATGGTTTTCATTTGTTCAGTGTGAGGTGTTGGAGCTCAGTCTCGGTGAAAGGATGTGCCTGTTTTAAGACAGAGACAGCAACCCAGAGAAGATTATGGGAGCCTGATCAGAGTAAGGAGAGTTTTCAATACAGTAATGGGGGCAGTGATGAATGATTAATTTCTGCAGTTTGTAGAGTTAGCATGACTAATATAGCATGGCTAATAAAACCAATATAATTATCTCACCTTTGGGGAAGAGATCAGTAAATGCAAAAATCAGAATGATCGAGCTGATGATTGAATATTGGGAGTACTCTGGTCTTGTGTACAAAACTGGGTAGAGAAAAGAAGTGGAAGGGTGTGTGTTGTGTTCAGCCACTTTTATAGGGAGCTTTGTTTTGCCAGGAATGTGATTTAGAAAAGAATTTTTAAGATAATTCTACACACTGAGAGAACTTGAGAGCTACAACATCCCAATAACAAAACAGCATGCTTAGCATCCTGATCTTAGTTTTTAAGTATCATTCTTCACTATGAGTGTAGTCAAAGCTATGGTTTTTCCAGTAGTCAAGTACGAATGTGTGAGTTAAACCATAAAGACTGAGCACCAAAATTTGATACTTTTGTATTGTGGTGCTAGAGAAACTCTTGAGAATCCCTTGGACAGCAAGGAGATCAAACCAGGCAATCCTAAAGGAAATCAACCCAAAATATACATTGTAAGGACTGATGCTGAAGCTAAAGCTCTAATACTTTGGTCACCTGATGCGAAGACTGGACTCACTGGAAAAAGACTCTCATGCTGGGAAAGACTGAAGGCAAATTGTGGAAATGGTAGCAGATATGAGATAATTATATAGAGTCACTGACTCAATGGCCATGAATTTGAGCAAACTCCAGGAAATAGTGGATAGGGAAGCCTGGTGAGCTACAGTCCTTGGGGTCACAAAGATTTTGATATGACTTAGCAACTGAAAAATAACAGCAGCTGACAGTAGCTAGGTCTCTTTTTAAAACTGGCTAATTCTAGGACATCATAGATGATGAATGCAGAGTAGTATCTGATAATGGGAAAACAATCTTATTTATTATAGACATTGTATTTTATTAAACAATTCATAAATTTCACTTGATTTGCCACTTTTTTCCTTCAAGTCTTTTCCTACCTCCTTTTTTCACACAGCTAATACTAGGAGACCTACTGAAATCTCCTGTGCTGTGTTTAACAACTGATTTGTTTTAACCTTAGTTCAGGACTCTGTACTTAACCCTATTAAATTTCATCTTGTCCATTTGAGCTCATCCTTTTAACCTACTGAGATCCTGTAAAATCCAGTAATTTTACTTTCTTTCCCAGATTGATTTAATTCACAAATACCATGAAGCAGCATTTGTATTTTCACCTGTGTCATGGTTCAGCCTATGCAAGTCATTTTTAAGAATAGAGACCTTCTTACAGGTTAAGTTGGATCAATTGAACAGAATTCTGTTGATATGTAATTATAGTCAATCTATTTGCCCTTGTACCTGGACCACATTTTATCTATACCCTTGTTCCATAAAATGTGAAAGCAGCTTGAAATCAGTTCGTTGGAAAACACACTTTCTTCAACTAAATATAAAACTAAGTTTCTCTTCAGTTCAGTTGCTTGGTCGTGTCTGACTCTTTGCGATCACATGAACTGCAGCATGCCAGGCCTCAGTCTCCATTACCAATTCCCAGAGTTAACCCAAACCGATGTCCATTGAGTTGGTAATGCCATCCAACCATCTCATCCTCTTTCTTCCCTTTTTCCTCCTGCCCTCAATCTTTCCCAGCATCAGAATCTTTTCAAATGAGGCAGCTCTTCACATCAGGTGGCCAAATATTGGAGTTTTGGCTTCAACATCAATCCTTCCAATGAACACCAAGGACTGATCTCCTTTAGGATGGAATGGTTGGATCTCCTTACAGTCCAACGGACTCTCAAGACTCTTCTCTAACACCACAGTTCAAAAGCATCAACTCTTCGGTGCCCCCCTTTCTTCACAGTCCAACTCTCACATCCATACATGACCACTGGAAAAACTATAGCCTTGACTAAACCGACCTTTGTTGGCAAAGTAATGTCTCTGCTTTTGAATAGGCTATCTAGGTTGGTCATAACTTTCCTACAAGAAGTAAGCATCTTTTAATTTCATTGCTGCAATCACCATCTGCAGTGATTTTGGAGCCCAGAAAAATAGTCTGACACTGCTTCCACTGTTTCCCCATCTATTTGCCATGAAGTGATATGACCAGATGCCATGACCTTAGTTTTCTGAATGTTGAGTTGTAATATGTAATTTTTAATATGATTGCCAGGAGAAATATCAATAACCTCAGATATGCAGATGATACCACCCTTATGGCAGAAAGTGAAGAGGAATGNTGAGTTAAAAAAGCAGGGTGACAATATACAGCCTTAGGGAAATGCAAATCAAAGCTACAATGAGATACTACTTCTCACCCATTAGGATGGCTACTATCAAAAAAAACAAAAACAAAGCAAATCGAGAAAATAACAGGTGTTGGTGAAAATGTGTAGAAATTGGGACACTTGGGCACTGTTGGTAGAAATGTAAAATGGTACAGCTGCTGTAGAATACAGTATGGCAGCTCCTCAAAAAAAATTAAAAATAGAATTACCATATGATCCAGCAATGCCACTTTGGGGTATATACCCAAAATAATTGAAAGCAGTGTCTCAAAAAGTTATTTGTGCACCCATGCTCACAGCAACATTATTCACAATAGCTAAATCATGGAGGCAAACCAAGTGTCCATCAGTGGATGAAGGGATAAGCAAAATGTGGCTGTAAAGAGGAAAAACCTAGTAGCCTCTCCTTTACTCTCACACTTCTACTAGTTCACAATACTTCTGACACCTGATGTGGTAGGGGGGCGATTTCCCCACTAAGCACTTCTCTGATACCTCAGTTGGGTATCTTATAATTTCATTCAATTCTGACACTCTATCTGGAAATAGAATCGACTCCACAGGTTAAGCACGCAGTCCTAAGAAACTGCCCCCACCCCCACTTCAGATGCCAATTGCCAGGTAACCCAATCCCTGGGTTATCCATAACTTCTATCCAACATGGCTACAGAGTGAAGGATCCCATGACCCCCTCCTGAAGTTGTATTAATTTGCTTTAATGGCTCAAAGAATTCAGGGAAGCAATTATGTTTACCAGTTTATTAAGGGATATGATAAAAGGCACAGAACAGCCAGATGAAGATATACCCATAGGGCAAAATCTGGGAGGGTCACAAGTACAGGAGTGTCTGTCTCTGCAGAATTTGGGTTCATCACCCTCCTGGTACATGGATGTGTTCACCAACCTGGAATCTCCCTTTACCACCTACTATTGGGATTTTGGGGCTTCCTAGGTGGGGCTAGTGGTAACGAGCCTGCTTCCCAATGCAGGAGACATTAAGAGACATGGGTTCAATCCCTGGGTCTGGAAGATCCCCCAGAGGAGGACATGGCAATCCACTCCAGTACTTTTGCCTGAAGAACCCCACAGACAGAGGAGCCTGGTGGGCTATGGTCCATAGGGCAGCACTGAGTTGGACATGACTGAGCAACTTAGCACACACAAGCTGGGATTTTTATGAAAGTTTCATCACATAGGCATAATCAATTATTAACTTTACTTCCAGCCCTTCTCCCCTCTCTAGAGAAGTGGGGTTGAGGCTGAAAGTTCCAAGCTTCTAATCATGACAAAGTATTTCTGGTGACCAGCCTCCATCTAGGAGCTCACCCAGAGTTACTGGTCATCAGAAAAAATGATGCTCCTACCACCTAGGAAACTCCAGGGGGTTTAGGAGCCTTGAATCAGGGGCCAGGGTCAAAACCCAAATATTAGAACACAAGATGTTCCTTGTGCTCTTATCACTTAGGAGTTTGCAAGGTTTTCTGGGGCCCTGTGCTAGCCCTTCTCCCCTCTCTAGAGAAGTGGGGTTGAGGCTGAAAGTTCCAAGCTTCTAATCATGACAAAGTATTTCTGGTGACCAGCCTCCATCTAGGAGCTCACCCAGAGTTACTGGTCATCAGAAAAAATGATGCTCCTACCACCTAGGAAACTCCAGGGGGTTTAGGAGCCTTGAATCAGGGGCCAGGGTCAAAACCCAAATATTAGAACACAAGATGTTCCTTGTGCTCTTATCACTTAGGAGTTTGCAAGGTTTTCTGGGGCCCTGTGCCAGGAACTAGGGGCAGAGACCAATATATATATTTTCTATGATCTCACAGTGGTATATGCATAATATGGAATATTACTGAGCCTTAAAAAGGAAGGCAAGTCTGTGACATGCTACAATAAGGATGAATCTTGGGGACACTATCCTAAGTGAAATGACCAGTCACAAAAAGACAAATACTGTATGATTCCACAACTATGTGATACTTAGTCAAAATCATAAGGACAGAAAGTGTAACAATGATTGCTAGGAGCTGAGGGGAGGGGGGAGTGGGGAGTTAGTATTTAATAGATATAGAGTTTCAGTTTTGCAAGATGAAAAGAGTTATGGTGGTGGATGGTGGTAATGGTTACACAACAAAGTAAACGTGTTTAATGCTCCTGAACTGTACACTTAATAGTTGAGATGGTAAATATTATTTTGTGTAGATTCTACCATGATAAAAACAATGATCCAGACAAAGTTCTTGTCACAGTTTCTGCTGATTAATAGGTACTGAATAGTTGGAAGCTGCCTGGAGGGCTACAGTCCATGGGGGTTGCAAAGAGTTGGACACAACTTGGCAACTAAATAACGATTACAAAGCTGGAAGCTTTCTTTATTATCTACCTCTTTTTTTTTTTTATCACTAGGTGAATCCCCACAGTTTTATTTAGAAGACCTACTCCAAACTTTTTCACTTTCCTCCTTCAGTTCTTACTTTCTTTCCTTGCCTTCTGTGTTCTTGGTTCTCCTTTCACTTCTTTGACAGTCTCTTGTGTGACACCACCCTTATGGCAGAAAGTGAAGAGGAATGAAAAAGCCTCTTGATGAAAGTGAAAGAGGAGAGTGAAAAAGTTGGCTTAAAGCTCAACATTCAGAAAACGAAGATCATGGCATCTGGTCCCATCACTTCATGGGAAATAGATGGGGAAATAGTGGAAACAGTGTAATATGTAATTTTTAATATGATTGCCAGGAGAAATATCAATAACCTCAGATATGCAGATGATACCACCCTTATGGCAGAAAGTGAAGAGGAATGAAAAAGCCTCTTGATGAAAGTGAAAGAGGACAGTGAAAAAGTTGGCTTAAAGCTCAACATTCAGAAAACGAAGATCATGGCATCTGGTTCCATCCTTCATGGGAAATAGATGGGAAAACAGTGGAAACAGTGTCAGACTTCACCTTTTGGGGCTCCAAAATCACTGCAGATGGTGACTGCAGCCATGAAATTAACAGAGGCTTACTCCTTAGAAGAAAGGTTATGAGCAACCTAGATAGCATATTGAAAAGCAGAGGCATTACTTTGCCAACAAAGGTCCATCTAGTGAAGGCTATGGTTTTTCCTGTGGTCATGTATGGATGTGAGAGTTGGACTGTGAAGAAGGCTGAGCGCTGAAGAATTGATGCTTTTGAACTGTGGTGTTGGAGAGACTCTTGAGAGTCCCTTGGACCGCAAGGAGTCCCAACCAGTCCATTCTGAAGGAGATCAGCCCTGAGATTTCTTTGGAAGGAATGATGCTAAAGCTGAAACTCCAGTACTTTGGCCGCCTCATGAGAAGAGTTGACTCATTGGAAAAGACTCTGATGCTGGGAGGGATTGGGGGCAGGAGGAGAAGGGGACGACAGGATGAGATGGCTAGATGGCATCACCGACTCGATGGACATGAGTTTGAGTGAACTCCAGGAGATGGTGATGGACAGGGAGGTCTGGCGTGCTGTGATTCATGGGGTCACAAAGAGTCGGACATGACTGAGCGACTGAACTGAACTGAACTGAATATGTAATATTTAATATGTAAGTTTCTCTTACATAATTTTGAGATATCTAACCTGAAAAATCTACATCTTTCTCTTTTTTCCTATACTACAAGGAAAACTTTTGTCTTCGAAAATTACCTGGCTTATCGTAGATTTAGATGAATTATTGAATGTATAAAGGGTTCAAAATGCTTCATTTGATTTGCTTATGAGTCATAGTTGTGTGTATGTGCTTAGTCACTCTGTCATGTTCGAGTCTTTGCAACCCCATGAACTGCAGCCCCCCAGGCTGTAATTTAACTGACAGTTAGCTGTGATACATATACACAATGGAGTATTACTCAGCCATTAAAAAGAATGCATTTGAATCAATTCTAATACGGTGGATGAAACTGGACAGATTATACAGAGTGAAGTAAGCCAGAAAGAAAAATACCAATATAGTATACTAACACATATATATGGAATTTAGAAAGATGGTAACGATAACCCTATATGTGAGACAGCAAAAGAGATACATATGTATAGAACAGTCTTTTGGACTCTGTAGGAGAGGGAGAGGGTGGGATGATTTGGGAGAATGGCATTGAAACATGTATAATATCATATAAGAAACGAATTGCCAGTCTAGGTTCGATGCAGGGTACAGGATGCTTGGGGCTCGTGCACTGGGATGACCTGGAGGGATGGTATAGGGAGGGATGAGGGAGGGGGGTTCGGGATTGGGAACACGTGTACACCTGTGGTGGATTCATGTTGATGTGTGGCAAAACCAGTACAATATTGTAAAATAAAAAAATAATAATTTTAAAAAAGTAAATGAGCAAATAAAATTGAAAATAATTATTCAGAAGTTTAGTGTCACTACCTGTGAGGAGAAAATTTTAAACATATGTGATCAAATGGTGTTAAAAGATCAATAAAATAATGATTGGCATTTGGAGCAAGCCAGATGGGTAATGAAATGAAGAATTTGTAGTTTCAGATGTGCTACAGATTGGGAATAATATTAGATTAAGCTCACACTTGAAATAGGAAAAATATATAAAATTTATTGTAAATAATGTGGCCACTCAGAGCCGAAGCAGATGAAACCCATTTCAGCATTATCCTTGAGGTGAATGCAGTTGATATATACACTCTGCCTGGTAGGGTCTTCCTAAATCTAGGAAACTGAATGCTTTATATGAGAATTGCCTTAACATTTGGGACTTTTATCAGATGGAGACTGATAAATAAACAGGGAGATAATACTGTAATATGGAGATATGTGTGATTATAAAATTATTTGAGAAGCAGGGGAGAGCTAAGGCATGACTTCAAGGTCTTAATACACCTCAATTCAGTTCAGTTCAGTCGCTCAGTCATGTCCGACTCTTTGCAACCCCATGAATCGCAGCACACCAGGCCTCCCTGTCCTAAAGTTGGCTTAAAGCTCAACATTCAGAAAACGAAGATCATGGCATCTGGTCCCATCACTTCATGGGAAATAGATGGGGAAATAGTGGAAACAGTGTCAGACTTTATTTTTTTGGGCTCTAAAATCACTGCAGATGGTGACTGCAGCCATGAAATTAAAAGATGCTTACTCCTTGGAAGAAGAGTTATGACCAACCTAGATAGTATTTTCAAAAGCAGAGACATTACTTTGCCGACTAAGGTCTGTCTAGTCAAGGCTATGGTTTTTCCTGTGGTCATGTATGGATGTGAGAGTTGGAGTGTGAAGAAGGCTGAGCACCAAAGAATTGATGCTTTTGAAGTGTGGTGTTGGAGAAGACTCTTGAGAGTCCCTTGGACTGCAAGGAGATCCAACCAGTCCATTCTAAAGGAGCTCAACCCTGGGATTTCTTTGGAAGGAATGATGCTAAAGCTGAAGCTCCAGTACTTTGGCCACCTCATGCGAAGAGTTGACTCATTGGAAAAGACTCTGATGCTGGGAGGGATTGGAGGCAGGAGGAGAAGGGGACGACAGAGGATGAGATGGCTGGATGGCATCACGGACTCGATGGACGTAAGTCTGAGTGAACTCTGGGAGTTGGTGATGGACAGGGAGGCCTGGCGTGCTGTGATTCATGGGGTCACAAAGAGTCGGACACGACTGAGCGACTGAAGTGAACTGTGTTGCCTTTACTGGCTCTTCTTCCTTTTCTTTATTTCCTAAATGTAGATATGCCCTCAAGATCTCGTGCTCAAAATTCTTCTTGTTCTGCGTTCCCCCTCTTAGTAATTTCATTTCAGGCTTACGTGAATGACTTCTAAATGTGTATCTCTGGTTCCAGTTTTCCACTTGAACTCCAGACCTGATTTCCAGGCTCCCAACTTGGCCATCTTCACCTGGATATCTCAAAGGCCCCGCACATCTAGTATATGCCAATGTCATCATTTCCAGTTCTGCTCCCCAACCCCCCGACCCCTGTCCTTTTGAATATTTTATGTCTGTTAATGGCATTATCGTATTCTCAGGCCCCAAGCTTAAACTCTTGACCTCTCAGAGTTCTAAGGAATTGTCATGTAATCTTTATATTTCCATTCTCACTGTTGTCAGCCAGTTTTATAC
Organism: Aepyceros melampus; assembly: GCA_006408695.1. NCBI lineage: Eukaryota > Metazoa > Chordata > Mammalia > Artiodactyla > Bovidae > Aepyceros > Aepyceros melampus. The sequence continues at coordinate 358,687 of SJXQ01003852.1, read as the reverse complement.
TTCAGCATCTTGTCCCCAATAGACGTAATCACTTTTCCATAAATAGGATGCTTGAGTATTGTCTTATGTAAAGTACTCCCTTTTCCTGATATCAGAATTGTTTAGAGATACAATTCATGAATATTCCTGGTGAGCAAGGACTTAAAATAATGGGAGAGGAATAGTCTTGAGGGATGTTTTATTCCAGCTATGATGAAGCCCGAAGAACTGTCTCTGCTTTGTAGCAAATGGCACCTAAGTTCAACTTTTCACTCCCTCATAAGGTGCAAGATATATGTTGCCAAACTATGCTCATGGAACACTTTTTTCAATGCTGAGTTCTATGAAGAGACATTATTGAGTGTTGTTAATACCATTGGCTGAGTGACAGTGGAGTTGACAGTCTCCTTCTGTTTTGAGTTGATGTAATCAGCTGATATCTCAAAAAAGCAATCTTAATCCTTAGATCATGGCCTTGCCATGGCAAAGGGGCTTGCATAACTCAATGAAGCTATAAGCCATGCCAGGCAAGGCTACTCAAGATGGATGGGTCAAAGTGAAGAGTTCTGACAAAAAGTGGTCCACCTGAGAAGGAAATGGCAACCCACTCCAGTATTCTTGCCAGGAAAGTCCTATGAACAGTATGAAAAAGCAAAAAGATATGACACCAGAAGATCATCCCACAGGTCAGGAGGTGGCCAGTATGTTACTGAGGAAGAGTGGAGGGCAATTACTAATAGCTCCAGAAAGAATGAAGCAGCTGGGCCAAAGTGGAAATCATGCTCAGTTGTGGATGTGTCTGGTGAAGAAAGTAAAGTCCAATACTGTAAAAAAAACAATATTGCACAGGAACTTGGAATGTTAAGTCAATGAATCAAGATAAATCAGACATAGTCAAATAGGAGATGGCAAGATTGAACATTGACATCTTAGTAATCAGTGAACTAAAATGGACTGGAATGGGTGAATTTAATTCAGATGACCACTGTATCTACTACTGTGGGCAAGAATCCCTTAGAAGAAATGGAGTAGCCATCATAGTCAACAAGAGAGTCTGAATGCAGCACTTGGGTGCAAGCTCAAAAATGACAGAATGATTTCTGTTCTTTTCCAAGGCAAACCATTTCAACATCACAGTAATCCAAGCCTATGCTCTAATGACTGATGCTGAAGAAGCTGAAGTTGACCAATTCTATGAAGACCTACAACACTTTCTAGGACTAACACCAAAAAAAAAAAAAAGATGTCCTTTTCATCATAGGGGATTGGAATGCAAAAGTAGGAAGTCAAGAGATACCTGGAAATTCTTGGTATCTCAAGGCAAGTTTGGCCTTGGAGTACAAAATGAACCAGGGCAAAGACTAACATAAATGTGTCAAGAGAACACACTGGTCATAGTAAACACCCCTTTCCAACAAGACAAGAGACGACTCTGCACACAAACATCACTAGGTGGTCAAGACCGAAATCAGACTTATTATGTTCTTTGCAGCCAAAGATGGAGAAGCACTATACAGTCACCAAAAGCAAAACCTGGAGCTGACTGTGGCTCAGATCATGAACTCCTTATCACAGAATTCAGACTTAAATTGAAGAAAGTAGAGAAAACTACTAGACCATTCAGGTATGACCTAAATAAAATCCTTTATGATTATACAGGCATGGGTATACAGGCATGATGAATAGATTCATGAGATTAGATCTGGTAGACAGAGTGCCTGAAGAACTATGGATGGAGGTTCATAAATTTTACAGGAGGCAGTGACCAAAACCATCCCCAAGAAAAAGAAACGCAAGAAGGCAAAGTGGTTGTCTGAGGAGGTGTTACAAATAGCTGAGGACAGAACAGAAGCAAAAGGCAAGGGAGAAAAGAAATATTCAACTTAATGCAGAATTCCAGAGAATAGCAAGGAGAGATAAGAAGGTCTTCTTAAACATAGCAAAGAAATAGAGGAAAACAATAGAATGCGAAAGACTAGAGATCTCTTCAAGAAAACTGGACATACCAAGAGAACATTTCATGCAAGGATAGGCATGATAAAGGACAGAAATGGCAAGGACCTAACAACAGAAGCAGAAGGGAGGCAAGAATACACAGAAGAACTATACAAAAAAAGATCTCAATGACCTGGATAACCATGATGGTGTGATCACTCATCTAGAGCCAGACATCCTGGAGTGCGAAGTCCAGTGGGCCTTAGGAAGGATCACTACAAACAAAGCTAGTGGAGGTGACAGAATTCCAGCTGAGCTATTTCAAATCCTGGGCTACACTGGTGGCTCAGACGGTAAAGAAACCACCTGAAATGTGGGAGACATGGGTTCAGTCCCTGGGTTGGGAAGATCCCCTGGATGAGGACATGGCAACCCACTCCAGTACTCTTGCCTGGAGAATCCCCATGAACAGAGGAGGCTGATAGGCTACAGTCCAAGGGGTCACAAAGAGCTGGACACAACTGAGTGACTAAGCACAGCAAAAATCCCATAAAACTATTTAAAATCCTAAAAGATGATGCTGTTAAAGTGCTGCAGTCAATATGTCAGCAAATTTGGAAAACTCCGCAATGACCGTAGGACTAGAAAAGGTCAGTTTTCATTCCAATCCCAAAGAAGGGCAATGCCAAAAAGTGTTCAAACTACTGTACCTTGGGCCCATTTCATGCTAGCAAAGTTATGTTTCATATCCTTCAAGCTAGGCTTCAGCAGTACATGAACTAAGAACTTCCAGATATACAAGTTGGGTTTAGAAAAGGCAAAGGAACCAGAGATCAAATTGCCAACATCCGTTGGATCATAGAAAAAGCAAGGGAATTACAGAAAAACATCTACTTCTGCTTCATTGACTATGCTAAAGCCTTTGACTATGTGGAGCACAACAAACTGGGAAAAACTCTTAAAGAGATGAAAGTACCAGACCACTTTACCTGTTTCCTGAGAAACCTGTATGCAGGTCAAAAAACAACAGTTAGAACCGAATATGGAATAACTGGTTCCAAATTGGGAAAGGGGTATGACAAGGCTGATAATCAAGATTGCTGGAAGAAATATCAATAACCTCAGATATGCAGATGACACCACCCTTATGGCAGAAAGCGAAGAACTGAACAGCCTTTTGATGAAAATGAAAGAGAAGAGTGAAAAAGCTGACTTAAAACTCAAAATTCAGAAAACTAACATTATGGCATCCAGTCCCATCACTTCATGGCAAATAGATGGGGAAACAATGGAATCAGGGAGAGACTTTATTTTTTTGGACTCCAAAACCACTGCAGATGGTGACTGCATTCATGAAATTAAAAGAAAGAAAAGGTTGGTTTTCATTCCAATCCCAAAGAAAGGCAATGCCAAAGAATGTTCAAACTCCTTGGCAGAAAAGCTATGACCAACCTAGACAGCATATTAAAAAGCAGAGACATTACTGTGCTGACAAATGTCTGTCTAGTCAAAGCTATCGTTTTTCCATAGTCATGGATGGATGTGAGAGTTGGACTATAAGGAAAGCTGAGCGCCGAAGAACTGATGCTTTTGAAAGCATCAGTTCTTCGGCGCTCAGCTTTCCTTATAGTCCAACTCTCACATCCATCCATGACTATGGAAAAACGATAGCTTTGACTAGACAGACATTTGTCAGCACAGTAATGTCTCTGCTTTTTAATATGCTGTCTAGGTTGGTCATAGCTTTTCTGCCAAGGAGTTTGAACATTCTTTGGCATTGCCTTTCTTTGGGATTGGAATGAAAACCAACCTTTTCTTTCTTTTAATTTCATGAATGCAGTCACCATCTGCAGTGGTTTTGGAGTCCAAAAAAATAAAGTCTCTCCCTGATTCCATTGTTTCCCCATCTATTTGCCATGAAGTGATGGGACTGGATGCCATAATGTTAGTTTTCTGAATTTTGAGTTTTAAGTCAGCTTTTTCACTCTTCTCTTTCATTTTCATCAAAAGGCTGTTCAGTTCTTCGCTTTCTGCCATAAGGGTGGTGTCATCTGCATATCTGAGGTTATTGATATTTCTTCCAGCAATCTTGATTCCAGCTTGTGCATCCTCCAGTCCAGCATTTTTCAGGATGTACTCTGCATATAAGTTAAATAAGCAGGGTGACAATATACAGCCTTGACATACTCCTTTTCCTATTTGGAACCAGTCTGTTGTTCCATGTCCAGTTCTAACTGTTGCTTCCTGATCTGCATAGAGATTTCTTAGGAGGCAGATCAGGTGGTCTGGTATTCCCATCTCTTTAAGAATTTTCCAGTTTGTTGTGATCCACACAGTCAAAGGCTTTGGTGTAGTCAATAAAGCAGAAGTAAATGTTTTTCTGAAATTCTCTTGCTTTATCTATGATCCAACGGATGTTGGCAGTTTGATCTCTGGTTCCTCTGCCTTTTCTAAATCCAGCTTGAACATCTAGAAATTCATGGTTCATGTACTGTTGGAGCCTGGCTTGGAGAATTTTAAGCATTACTTTGCTAGTGTGTGAGATAAGTACAATTGTGCAGTCGTTTGAACATTCTTTGGCACTGCCTTTCTTGGGATTGGAATGAAAACTGACATTTTCCAGTCCTAGGAAAACCCTTGCGTCTGTACTTGAAAGACATGTAAATGATTACTTTTAGTAGCAAGCTGCCCCAAACTGAGGGCAACATAAGCATTCATCAGTTGTATAAATTATATCTCTGCTTGTATGCTGCTGCTGCTACTGCTAAGTCGCTTCAGTCGTGTCCGACTCTGTGTGACCCCCATAGACGGCAGTCTACCAGGCTCTGCAGTCCCTGGGATTCTCCAGGCAAGAACACTGGAGTGGGTTGCCATTTCCTTCTCCAATGCATGAAAGTGAAAAGTGAAAGTGAAGTTGCTCAGTTGTGTCTGACTCTTCACAACCCCATGGACTGCACCCTACCAGGCTCCTCCATCCATGGGATTTTCCAGGCAAGAGTACTGGAGTGGGTTGCCATTGCCTTCTACGTATGGTTGCATAAATATGGCATATTCATGAAATGGAAATCCAAAACAAAAGACTAATCTGCGATTACCAAAAAAGAATCACAGATAAATCTCGAAAATGTTGAACAAAGTAAGTCAGAGAACACATGCAGTATAATTTCATTTCTTTGAAGTTCAAAAACAGGTAAAACTATGTAATATCTTACTGGTTTGTGGTTATGGAGGTAAATACATGTGATAAAAACTCTAAAGATAAACGAGGAATAAATAGCACAAAATTCAGCAGAGTGGCTAGCTCTTGCAGGTGGTGAGAATGGAATGTTAGGTTGAGGAGTGGCATGGAAGGTTTTAAAGGCATTCTTTCTTAAGCTGGGTGGTATATCACAGATTTTCATTGTATTTTTATTCTTTAAACTATGTATTTGCCTTAAATACACTATTACACGCATGGTATACTTCATAGTTTTTATGTCTTTTTTTAAGGTACTATTATTTCTAAGTTCTTTGAGATGAGAGGATGGCCTTTTTTTTTTTCCAGCTAGATAGCTCTTGTCCACCTTCAAAACTCACTTCAAATTTCCTTTGGGAAGCCTCCTCTGACTCCCTAGATGATTTATTTAATATGGAATATTTCAAACATACACAAAAGTAAAGAAAATAATATGATGAACCACCATGTAACTGTCTCCTAGCTTAAAAAATGTTTAACATATAGTCAATTATGTTTATTCTACAGCCTGCCACATTCCCTTCACCCCCGTTAGATCATTTGAAAGCAAATTTCTACCATCCTATCACTTCATCTGTAAATACTTTGGTAAGAGTCTCTAAGAGATAAGAATTCAAAAAAGGCACAACTCCAATACGATTATCCACTTAAAGAAATTGACAATGACTCCTTAATGTCAAATATCAAGATAGTGTTAAAGTTTCTCTGTGTCCTATAGTTTTTGACTTGTTTGAATAAGGATCTAGGCAAACTTCACACATTGCATTTGGTTATTATGTTTTTTAAATCTCTTTAAATGTAAGGTTTCTGCTCCCCCGCTTTTTTTTCCCCTTGGAATTTATTTGTTGACAAAACCAGAAGTGGTCAATTTCGTGCATTCTGGATTTCTGGCTGATTTAGCTATCCTCTGCTCATTTCATAAGCCTCTCTCTCTTTCCTTTTCCTACCATTTTCTATTTTCATCTATACATTTTGGGGGAATAGATGAGAAAGGATGCTGGAGGGAACAGAATGAAGATGGGGGTAACCTCTACACGGATACACCCTAGGGTTCCCTACACTTGAGTTTATTTGCCTATCTCCTTCCAACATACCTCTTGGGGGCCAACACCAATGTCTTCTTTGATTCTGTATCCTCTGTGTTTACACCGAATTTTACACATAGTAGGTACTAAGTACATGCTTATTGAATGAATGAATGATGTTCCTCTCTTGTACTGCTATGTGCTACACCATCTTTTCCAACTTTGTAGGAAGATTAAGAATTTGTGAAAACTTTGATTTCAACCCCCTGGGGTAAGGTATTATGCAAAATTCTTTTGATAGTTACTTTTCTCGAAAAGTATGACAAATTTCATTGTGAAGAGCACTTTATTTATTGTACTTTCCTTTGTTGCCTATTCCTGAACCACCATGGTCTTGATAAGCTTGTTTGAATTTAAACACAAAAGTCCCTGCTCTGTAACTTGATGGGAGGTTGAGGGGGACTCCCAGCAGACTTGTCTTCAGGGGGAATTGTGGGTTAACGGCTTCTGAGTAATGCATTACTCACCACAGCTTCTTAGAAACTTCTGAACCAAATTGTTACTTTCTGAGATATCATTGCTCTGTTCCTTGAATTTCATGGGTCATCCCCTCTTGTAGATTTTCTGACTTCACTCTATGAAAAACAAATTTCCTTCTCTGCACTTGCTCTAGTATTTCCTCCTGATTTATGGTTGAGGCATATGTACTCTCCAGGGCACATGGCTAAATATTCCTTCTGTTAGCTCTGTAGCAGGTACTTGGACTTGTATTTATTGTCTGTTTTACTTTGTCACGAACAAAACATATCAGTCCCACCAAATAAGGACACTTTTCTATCTGCTATTGGATTTGATAATATTGTACTCATCCATCTGATCCTGTGAATACCACTGATGTCTTTAGAATTCTTTTAGAAATACTTCCTGTTTTCCTAATTCCAGGTAATGAATCTGGTTCATGGGACTTGAAATGTAGTTTTTGTAAAACTGTTATAAATTGGACTCAGTAATTTAAAATCCAACGGAACTAATCATGCTGTAGCTCTGAGTGTGTAGGGTTTATGGAATTATGTTTGAAATGGTGGGTGATGAAGTCCCCCTCCCTCATTATTTTTTAATGCAGCAGTTAGATAATAGTGAATTAAGATTTCTTGGAGAGGCAATTTTAAGCCATAAACTGACAATGAAAGATGAACAAAGATTGGATGACATGTTGAAATTATACTTAGTACATAAACTTATATCAGATACTTCTAATCTGGCAAACAATGCAATGAGTGACAGCAGATGCAATAAAACAGAAACCTAGATCAATTATCTTAGAAAGATTGTAGTCAGCAGATAAAAATGGGACTGTGGAGTCTTCTGAATTAACTAGCACTGAGAACATGAATCAGCTTTCATCTTTTATTATTTCATCCTTTTCCTTTGAAGTAAACTTAAAAATAATCTTTTTGCCAACTCTTGAAAATGAAATATTCACTATATCACTCTTACTCCTTATTAAAAACTGGTATTAGTGTGCCTTTATACTGAAGACATCAAAGAAACTATGGAGTATACTTGTATAAACATAAGGAAGCCTGAAGTATATTATTTATTTTTCTATGGAATAAATGCAAAATCATGATACTTCATTGTTGTGCATTTACTGAATTCTACTTGGATTTTTTGAAAGAAATTTTCCTTCCTTTTTTGATTCAATCTTTGTTGAATGGATGAAATATGTGGTAATTTGTTTATAGCATTTTGAGATCAGCTCCACTTTTCACCCATGATCATGTCCACCAAGTGGACCACTGCATTAGTTTACTTTTCCCAATGGCTTTGGGTTTTAATAGTTTTATTCCACTGCCAAATAGTATCTAACTACATATAATCATGCAAGTACATCTGGATGTTATCTGTTCACTGCACATTTTAAACTGTCAGTATATCCTGGTACATGTTGCAGACACCATTGATTGCCTACCATCGCCACCTCTTCCATGATAACAGAACCCCAATTTGTACTGGTTTGAGGCACTGTAGGTTTCAACAGAGGCTCGATCCCTTCTAGCTCAGTCCATTGCCCAGCTAAGCTGGCCTTGGTAAATTTTTTAGTTAGAACTTATTTTATTTTTTAGAGCAGTTTTAGATTTGTTAGTGACTCTCTCGAGCTGGGGTCCAACAACGGTCCTCCTGCCCAGTGTCATTGGAGCCAACAGAAGGAGACCAAGTTCAGTTCAGAGGCAAAGAAAGCAAAGGAATGCTCTGATCAGAGTGGAGAGGGGTGAGCTTGTGCTGTAGAGCACAGGTCTATGGGCAGGGCTGCTTTATAGGGCTTTGTCAGCGGGCAGAGGCCAGGATTTCTCACAGGTGGGGTATGGTTGCGCTGCTCACAGCACTCAGTCCAGATCCAAGTGCTGGGCGCAACACTTCTGCGCTTTACTGCCATCTTGGTCAGGTGCGGCGTTAGCAGCATCTAGTCTGCTGCCACCATCTTGGGTTGCAATGTCATGTACAGAGCTTCTGCACAGGGCCCGCTAAGCCGCGGCGTCA
>SJXQ01003852.1:303977-341333 GCA_006408695.1 Aepyceros melampus | reverse complement strand
TCTGTCCTTTATCGAGCCCATCTTTTCATGAAATGTTCCCTTGGTATCTCTAATTTTCTTGAAGAGATCTCTAGTCTTTCCCATTCTGTTCTTTTCCTCTATTTCTTTGCATTGATTGCTGAGGAAGGCTTTCTTATCTCTTCTTGCTATTCTCTAGAACTCTGCATTCAGATGGTTATATCTGTGAGGTCCAAAGTCAAGTCTGCAACTGCTCATCAGAGGTCAAGAAACTCTGCAGTCAAGCTACCCTTCTGTTGATTTCACAGCCCCTGGCACCAGAAATTGAATAGACTGTGGAGTAAGGAGTCCAAGTACTTCTGTAATCCACATCTGTATGTCCTGTTGTCCACATGCACCTGCTCAGAAGAATAGGAATGGCACTCACACTGGTTCAGCATGTTAAACCATGAAGATGTGCCACTCATCCTAAATGCTTTTATGATGATAACAGCCATAGCAGCAAGTAAGCCTAGGGAATAAAGGTTTTAGCCTTCCATTTCTCTTGGTAAAGAGGAATAGCATAGTGATAGAAATGGAAGAGGGGTATCATTAGAAAGTATTTGAGATAAGGATTCAAACACCATTTTTGAAAAATTGATTACAGATATTTAGAAAAAATATTTTAAAAATCTTCAGTTCAGTTGCTCAGTCGTGTCTGACTCTTTGCAACCCCACGAATCGCAGCACATCAGGCCTCCCTGTCCATCACCAGCTCCCAGAGTTCACTCACATTCACGTCCATCGAGTCAGTGATGCCATCCAGCCATTTCGTCCTCTGTTGTCCTTCAGTTGCTCAGTCGTGTCTGACTCTTTGCAACCCCACGAATCGCAGCACATCAGGCCTCCCTGTCCATCACCAGCTCCCAGAGTTCACTCACATTCACGTCCATCGAGTCAGTGATGCCATCCAGCCATTTCGTCCTCTGTTGTCCTCTTCTCCTCCTGCCCCCAATCCCTCCCAGCATCAAAGTCTTTTCCAATGAGTCAACTTTTCACATGAGGTGGCCAAAGTACTGGAGTTTCAGCTGTAACATCATTCCTTCCAATCTTACAAGACTGACAAATACCAAATTGTTCTTATTGATCTAAGCTAAGAGATACTACACCCTCACTGCTGGAGAAAGAGCTGAGTCAATGTTTCTGAATCACTGTATCTTAATTGCCATCTTCCCAGCAATCCAGGAAACTGAAGTTTCAGAACTAAAGATGTTGGGGTAGAAACTCAAAACAGTTGAGTTGTGTGGTAGGGAAACTAATGAAGAGCTTGTTGTCTGAGAAGAGAGTAGAACTGCAGAAAGTTTGTCCTTTGGGAGATCTTTTTAATTCATCGTAATATGACAGAGAAGAAAGAGAGACTGAAAGTCCAAAGAAAAATAAAAAGAAGATAAGAGCTCCCTGATGACAGTGTTCTGCAGAAAAGTGAAAGTAATATCATTCTGAGATGAAGGGTTTGGCTTTGGAAAAATCAGACGTTGGACGTCCATGAATCCAGAAGTGATAGGGTACAATTTGAGTGAACAAACATGATGATTTCTATAAACCTTTACATTATCCTGACTCCTGAAGAAATACTGTTTTTTAATCTCATGATTCATCATCAAGTTGAAAATGTTTTTAAAACATTTACTTGTCTAAGATATCCTTTGTAGATACATTATATTCTTCAACTCTCTTTTCCTCCACATGAATATCTTGGAGCATGTGCTTTCAAGATTCTGCTTTATGGGGAGTATATTCTTTTTAGGATGCTGTTTTTTTGTTAGGCAGGGGAACATAATATTTGATGTATTGTTTTGAATTTGTTTCCAAATATCTATGTGTATGCATATCTATTATATATGTGTATGTATACATATAGATATATGTATAGATATATACATATATATATATATCTGCTTATTGACCTCTTCCTTATTAATCCAGTTGTTTATACTCTTACTTTACTTACTAGTTCCTTTTTATTTAATTGTATTGTTTTATTTTATCAGAATTAAAGTCAGAGAAGCAACTCTTATTATTCCTTTACCTGTTACAACATATATATATAAATGATTACCAAGAAAGATTTTTTAGGTTTTCTCCTTTATACATTGATGAAACCATCAAGCCATCAAACCATGTGACTTTAGACATATGCTTAAATATCAAAATTTACATCAATGTTATTTAGACACTGAGTGCTGTTTTAAAGAAAGGGTAAATGGAATGATATTTGTAAATATCCTGTGATATATATCTCCATTAACTTACCTGCACAACAGCAACTTTAATGTTGTTATTATTAACATTTTGTTTAAAATAAAACTGAGACTAAATGAGTTTTATTTGCCTAGAATCATACATCAACTTCACAGATGGTCCCTGTGTGACTCTTGGACTGTGACACCAACTCTTTGCTACTATACACAACAAAAATTTCTAAGCTGAATCTCAGTATTGTATCTTTTACCTACCACTTGACTGAATATTGAAAGATGTCAGTGGATACAAAATAAAGCGATAGTAAGAATGTAGTTATCAGGGAAGGATAGCAAAACTATGATGAGTAATATTTACTAATGGCTTATTATTAATATATTTCAAGTTCTGGTTTACATGTTTTTCATTACTTAATGCAAGTAACCAGAGAAGGCAATGGCACCCCACTCCAGTACTCTTGCCTGGAAAATCCCATGGACGGAGGAGCCTGGAAGGCTGCAGTCCATGGGATCGCTGAGGGTCAGACACGACTGAGTGACTTCACTTTCACTTTTCACTTTCATGCATTGGAGAAGGAAATGGCAACCCACTCCAGTGTTCTTGCCTGGAGAATCCCAGGGACGGGGGAGCCTGGTGGGCTGCAGTCCATGGGATCGCTGAGGGTCAGACACGACTGAAGNGGGTCAGACACGACTGAGTGACTTCACTTTCACTTTTCACTTTCATGCATTGGAGAAGGAAATGGCAACCCACTCCAGTGTTCTTGCCTGGAGAATCCCAGGGACGGGGGAGCCTGGTGGGCTGCAGTCCATGGGATCGCTGAGGGTCAGACACGACTGAAGTGACTTAGCAGCAATGCAAGTAACATCCCTAGCGTGGGCGTTATTCTAATCTCCATTTTGGGGAGAAAAATACTGACTATGGAAAAGATTAACAGACATGTCCAAGGTTGCAGCTGACAAAAGACCAGACTTTGGATTTATAGATTCTGATATATATCCTGGCGCTTCACCCAACCCTATACTGGTACTAGAAGAGATGAAACGGAAAAGTAAATATAAATAAAGTGTTTGTACAATTATCCTTTTTATTCATTCAGTGATAGGTGGCATTCTTTAGTTATTGAGATGGAAGGATCTAAAAAACTAATTTACAAAACTACGCTAACAATGATGGGAGCTTTCTGGAATTCAACATCCACAATTCCCATTTGAAACAGTGGGTTGTGTTTGATCATTTTGTAAAATATGATCTTCTATTTGAATACACCCAGTGAGGTTAGATATTTCAGGATCTTTTCTTTTTTTATATAAATTTATTTATTTTAACTGAAGGTTAATACTTTACAATATTGTACTGGTTTTGCCATACACCAACATGAATCCGCTACAGGTATACACGTGTTCCCCATCCTGAGCCCCCCTCCTTCCTCCCTCCCTGTACCATCCCTCTGGGTTGTCTCAGTGCACCAGCGCCAACATCTAGTATCATGCATCGAACCTGGACTGGCTATTCATTTCATGTATGATATTATACACATTTCAATGCCATTCTCCCAAATCATCCCACCCTCGCCCTCTCCCACAGAGTCCAAAAGACTGTTCTATACTTCTGTGTCTCTCTTGCTGTCTCGCATACAGGGTTATCATTACCATGTTTCTAAACTCCATATATATGTGTTAGTATACTGTATTGGTGTTTTTCTTTCTGGCTTACTTCACTCTGTATAATCGGCTCCAGTTTCATCAACCTCGTTAGAACTGACTCAGATGAATTCTTTTTAATGGCTGAGTAAAACTCCATTGTGTGTATGTACCACAGCTTTCTTATCCATTCATCTGCTGATGGACATCTAGGTTGCTTCCATGTCCTGGCTATTATAAACAGCACTGCAATGAACATTGGGGTACATGTATCTCTTTCAAATCTGGTTTCCTTGGTGTGTATGCCCAGCAGTGGGATTGATGGGTCATAAGGCAGTTCTATTTCCAGTTTTTAAGGAATCTCCACACTCTTCTCCATAGTGGCTGTACTACTTTGCATTCCCACCAACAGTGTAAGAGGGTTCCCTTTTCTCCACACCCTCTCCAGCATTTATTGCTTGTTGACTTTTGGATCACAGCCATTCTGACTGGTGTGAAATGGTACCTCATTGTGGTTTTGATTTGCATTCCTCTGATATTGAGTGATGTTGAGCATCTTTTCAAAGCAATCTATAGATTCAATGCAATCTCTATCAAGCTATCAATGGTATTTTTCACAGAGCTAGAACAAATAATTTCACAATTTGTATGGAAAAAAAAAAAAAAAACTCAAATAGCCAAAGCAATCTTGAGAAAGAAGAATGAAACTGGAGGAATCATCCTGCCTGACTTCAGGCTCTACTACAAAGCCACAGTTGTCAAGACAGTATGGTACTGGCACAAAGACAGAAATATAGATCAATGGAACAAAATAGAAAGCCCAGAGATAAATCCATGCAAGTATAGACAACTTATCTTTGAAAAAGGAGGCAAGAATATACAATAGATTAAAGACAATCTCTTTAACAAGTGGTACTGGGAAAACTGGTCAACCACTTGTAAAAGAATGAAACTAGAACACTTTCTAACACCATACACAAAAATAAACTCAAAATGGATTAAAGATCTAAATGTAAGACCAGAAACTATAAAACTCCTAGATGAGAACATATGCAAAACACTCTCCGACATAAATCACAGCAGGATCCTCTATGACCCACTTCCCAGAATATTGGAAATAAAAGCAAAAATAAACAAATGGGACCTAATTAAACTTAAAAGCTTCTGCACCACAAAGGAAACTATAAACAAGGTGAAAAGACAGCCTTCTGAATGGGAGAAAATAATAGCAAATGAAGCAACTGACAAACAACTAATCTCAAAAATATTTTAGGATCTTGAAAGCCAGACAGAAAAGTCTAAGTTTGAGGTTGTAGAGGAGGAAGCTCCTGAATATCTCCTCAGGAAAGTAACACGATCAGAGTCATGCTTTAGAAATATTGATTTTGCATTTCCATGCCATATGGATTCAAACTTGGTAAGCTGTCCAATAGAAGAGGAAACTGAGAGCCACTAATGGCATTTCAGGAAGAAGCATATGTGGCATGGGCTTTGGAGTTCACAGTGCAAGCAGGAATGAAAGGATTTTGTTGTTCAGTCGCTAAGTGGCATCTGACTCTTTGAGACACCAAGGACTGTAGCACGCCAGGCTTCTCTGTCCTTCACCATCTCCCGGAATTTTCTCAAGAATTAAAATGCAAGAAAAATAAAAATAACTTTGTGACTAATGCTGCTGTGTATATCAGAGGTAGGCTCAAGAATGAAAGTGATTATGAAACAATTGAGAAAGTGGAGAGAAGAATTAGAGGTGTTAGTTTAGATGTCAGGCACTATTTACTTGGCCAAAGTCTGTACCTCTGTGTCATATTTTTAATTGATGAAAATTGTAATGTATCATATATTTCCTGAGGCCTGAGTATAGTCCATCACTTTTTTCAACAGTACATCTGTGTATATATGTATGTATATATGCTTACATGTATAAATTGTGTATAGCAAATATTTTTCCCTTTCCTCAAGAAATTCATAATTTAGTTGTCAGTAGGTGGTTGGACATATAAAATCAGATTTTATCTAAAAAAGATTTTAGAGCTTCAGATTACAAGCACACTTTTCTTTTTAGGCAGGTAACAGAAAGAAGAGGCCAACAAAAAATAAATATAAATGAAAACCAAGCTAAGTCAAGAGATCTGAGAATACATAGGAAAAATACCCACTCACCTCTACTTCTGTAATGGTATATTTATGCTAAGATTAAAGGTTCATTTGGTGTCCATGTCAGAGTATACAGCTTAGCAAATGGTGCACACTTCTGTACTTAGCATAAGAACCCCAAACTGTGTACATACCATAGGGGCAAAGGTGGGAGCCCAGAAGTATCACTCCTCTCTCTCTGCATGCATGCTCAGCCTCTCAGTTATGTCCCACTCTTTGTGACCTCTGGGCAGTATCCCACCAGGCTCCTCTGTCCATGGGATTTTCCAGGTAAGAATACTGGAGCACATTACCATTTCCTACTCCAGGAGATCTTCCTGACTCAGGGAACAAACCTACGTCTCCTGCACTGGCAGGCAGATTGTTCACCTCTGAACCACTTGGGAAGCTCTTCCAGCCTCCACTAGTACTTAAAACCTTTTCTTTTGAAATGTGTCCTCAAATTACATGTTATTGCTATGATGCCCAACTTAGTCCTAATTGATGTTACAGAGTCACTCAACATGGGGTGAGTCACGTGGAACAATCAATGTGTGTGTGTTTTCCCTCTTCTGCAAAGTTTAGGTCAAACCTACAGATGAAAAGAAACTTTGGTTATAACCTAGCGATTAAAGAAACTTTGCTTTACCATCTAAGCCACCAGGGAAGCCCTGCAAAATTATAATAATGTTTATATATGACAGCTTAAATAAATTATTAACATAACTTAAAGTGTCTATTTCCAGGTAATATTTTCATAGTTGTATGACTTTGGGATGCATCCATATTCTGCAAATTTATTTCTGAACCTTAGAGTTTTAGTATAATGCACTTCATAGGACTGCCAAATAATTTGCAATCACTAATTAGAGCTGAAGTGTACACTGTTGTATTTCTTTACAATATTAATATCCAAAAGGCCATAAACCTGACCCCTTGGCTCTTGTCCACTGTCATTTGTAAGACATACTTTTATGTGATCTACAGTGCTCTCTTTTAACTCTAGCAAATAAGGCACATTTGACTCTTGACAGCCATTAGAGATTTTTATATGAATGTTAGATTATACTGAAACAAAAATTTACATTTA
Organism: Aepyceros melampus; assembly: GCA_006408695.1. Lineage (NCBI taxonomy): Eukaryota > Metazoa > Chordata > Mammalia > Artiodactyla > Bovidae > Aepyceros > Aepyceros melampus. Next base: position 334,268 of record SJXQ01003852.1, on the reverse strand, counting down.
CTGCATTATTTCAATCAAGTGATTTTCTTTTTGTAAAGTTAATTCCTGAGATGGAACTATATACTTAATTTACATATTTATAAAATACCTATATATAATTTACCTAAATTGTATATATTTCTAATCTTTATGATTTTTTTCAAATGTGATATTGAAGAAAGTCTGAGACTGAGAGACAGAAGGGACAGAGAGAAATTCCTTTAATGTTTAACATGTCTCTAATTGCTCATGTTTTCAGAGCAGAGGTTTAATTGATTTCCTCATCAAGACTTTTTGCTCTCTTACACTCTCCTGTTGCTTGTATGGCCTTTCAGATAATTCTTTACAAAGCTTTGTGTACTAGAAAATAAAATGAAGTTTCATCCAAAGGTATCTGCTCAAGGGTATCGTCTTGAGTTTGAAGTAATATGAGTAAAGGATTATTACAAAAGCACATAGAAAAAAGATTTTGTAACTGTTTCCTTTAATTGCAGGGATTAAAATGTAAATATCTCAACTAAAGGATTAAAACTTAAATATGTAACATTATTTTAATTAAATGATTCATAAGGAAAAATTTAAAAGATAGTTTCAAGTTTTATTTATTTCATACTGACAATTTTTCTAAACATTTGCCCAATTATTAATATAAATTTTATAAATAAAAATAAATCTCACATTTTCACTAAAGATAATTATTTATGATAATAATTTAATAAAATCTATTTTTCTTATATTTTACTTGCACCTGCCTTCTCTCTCTCTCTCTCTCTCTCTCACACACACACATACACTCATGAACTTGTTTTTCTTGAATGGAAATAAAATGCTTATATTGGATAGTAAAGACAGAAGTAAAACTATTCCCTTAATAAATGAAATTTGATATTGAATTAATTATTTTCTACAGTAATAAACATGAACTAGTGTATACTTTCCTATAATTTGAAGAGATCATTCAGTGGTTTGTGCAAGCTTTGTAATTCAAATATATTGAGTGATAGAGGCAGCAATTTTCCTTTATTCCTAGTTCTCAGAGCACCGTAAATCTTAAAATGGCCATCCACTTTACCTGGGTTATATTTCCTTTGTTTTTATTCCTTTGTAGATGTTCCATCAAGTCCCTATGGAGTGAAGATTATAGAGCTGTCACAGACCACAGCCAAGGTTTCTTTCAGCAAGCCGGACTCCCATGGAGGTGTGCCTATTAATCACTATCAAGTGGATGTCAAAGAAGTGGCATCAGAAACCTGGAAAATAGTACGCTCCCATGGAGTTCAAAGTGAGTCAATGATTTCAACGCATATTGGTTAATCCAAGCTCATCTTCAATATACTTGTATGATTAGCTTTTTATTTTCCCTTCAATGTCCTATTTTTATTTTAATGAGATAGGATGGGATGACATTCCCACTGTCCTGTTCTTCTTCAGAATTCATTAATAAAGAGTAGAAAATTTTCCATCTTTAGTAAAGTTTAAAGAGTTTTAGGAATTCTCTGGAGGTCCAGTGGTTAGGACTCAGCACTTTCACTGCCATAGCCTGGAGTTCAGTCACTGGTTGGGGAATTAAGATCCCATGAGCTGCATGGTGTGGCCAAAACTAAGATTTAAAAAATAAGGATTGAGAAAAATCACCAAAGTTTAACCCATGGGGAAAAAGTTTGTATTTAAAATTTGGGTATTGGAAAAGAAATTGGTGACATGTTACACTTGAAAGCTGAATATTATAAGTTATCAAATTTCATTTATTAATAATATTTCTTTCACAAGTAGGTATGGAAGTCATACTTTAAAATATAGATGCTTGCATATATACTTATGAAGCCACCTGTACAATGACCTCACATGCTAATATTTACTTCAAAATTGTGTTTGAAAAATTCAGATTTTTACTGAGAGTCATGACATTTTGATTAATAGAATTAGCTAAATCTGAGAAGCTAAAACAGTTTACAACACTTCTTTCCACTTATGTAGAATTTCATCATGTGAATGTCTGATATTTCTGCCATTATTAAGAGAAGAACTAAATAGGAAACAATAGTAAACTAACAGACTGGGACTCTGTCCCTGGTGCTCAGATAGTAAAGAATCTGCCTGCAGTGCAGGAGACCCAGGTTCCAATCCTCAGTGGGGAAGATGCCCTGAAGAATAGAATGTCAGTCCACTCCAGTGTTCTTGCCTGGAGAATTCCATGGACAGATGAGCCTGGCGGGCTACAGTCCATGGGGTTGCAGACTCAGACACGACTGAGCGACTTATACACATACGCAAAATTGGGACATAGAATAACATCTATAATATAAAATAGTAAAGAAAGCATTGTTGCATAGTTTCCCTCTGCTGGCTCTGCCTGGACCCTAACATGTATGATTTAAGGTTTCTGTAAAAGGCATGAACCTTCCTGTGATGGTGTCATAGTAGACAATGGAGACAGAACAGATAAAATCAGTTTAGACTCACCTGTGTTGAGTTGGCAGATATGAAGACAAGAAATGTCAAGTCTGGACATTATAGAAATTGCACTTGGCAGAATATTTACATTGCCAGACCCTCCACAAACTGGGTAATCCCACTGGGACTACCAACCCTAGTAATCTAGAATATGTGTGTCTGGCATTTGTTATTCCTTTAGCAAGGAGATGTACCATTTCCATAAGGATATGGTAAAGATATAAAATAGCATAAGATCAGAATAGCAAATGCTTTATACTAATAGAAATATGAAATGTGGAATACATAATGATGGTTATGTTTGCTATAAAGTTTGCATCAATAAATTGACTTTTAGAATATATGAGATAGTTTAAACTTTCTGCCTTAAGCATACATATTTCATTGAGTCGCCATAGTTTATATTTTTCTTTTTAATTAATTTTTATTTTTTTAGTTTGTTTTGCTTTACAATACTGTATTCGTTTTGCTACACATCAACATGGATCAGCCATGAGTGTACATGAACTCCCAATCCCGACCCCCACCTCCCCTCTCCCGCCCCACACCCTCTCTCTGGATTATCCCCATGCATCAGTCCCAAGCATCCTGCATCCTGCATCAAACCTGGACTGGCGATTCGTTTCACTTATGATATCACACATTTACACTGCCACTCTGCCAACCCATCCCACCCTCTCCCTCTCCCACAGAGTCCAAAAGGCCGTTCTATACATCTGTGTCTCTTTTGCTGTCTTGCGTACAGGTTTATCATTACCATCATTCTAAATTCCATATATATGTGTAAGTATACTGTATTGGTGTTTTTCTTTCTGGCTTACTTCACTCTGTATAATCGGCTCCAGCGTCATCCACCTCATTAGAACTGATTCAAATGTATTCTTTTTAATAGCTGAGTAATACTCCATTGTGTATATGTACCACAGCTTTCTTATCCATTCATCTGCTGATGGACATCTAGGTTGCTTCCATGTCCTGGCTATTATAAACAGTGCCGCAATGAACATTGGGGTACATGTGTCTCTTTCAATTCTGGTTTCCTTGGTGTGTATGCCAAGCAGTGGGATCGCTGGATCATAAAGGGATGCTTCAATCTTGCTCACATTTTCATCACTAGACAAGTTTAGCTGCTTCTAACACTGCCTAGAATTATTCTTTTGCCCTGGCTAATCTACAATATCCTCTCACAATCACACCTGCTTTGGACATGATTTCAAGCTAAAATTCTCTCTTCCCCGAATGAGTGGCAAGAAAGGAACTGCATATTTCTTATATTATATTGCATTTATATTTTAATATAGGCACTAGTGACAGTCACTCAGTCTTGTCTGCACCTGTAGCAAACGCTAACTATCTTCTGTCTGAGTTACTCCCAGGCATCTTAGCTGAAATGTTCATATTTACTATAATATCCTCTTTATCATGTATCTATTTAAAATAAAATTTAAAACGCTGATTTTATTTCATAGACCTCAAAATTTTGTTAAAGTTTGAATTGTGAGACATAATAAAATCTGTAATGTGTGTATCTATGTATGGTTATGAATAGGTGTATACATGAACCTCAGAATTTGCAATCTTGTTTAGCATTATTTTTAAAATTGTTTTCCATTGCAAAGTATTTATCTTCTTTGAAGATGTTTTAAGAGACTCATATATTTTTGAAAATGAAAAAATGATATTACTGTATATTTGTTTTATAATTTGTGCTAATCATTCATCTTAAACTTTGAGATTTTTATGAACATAATTGTACTCATTGCCTTTGATGCATTTCTGGCACTCCACTCCAGTACTCTTGCCTGGAAAATAGCATGGATGGAGGAGCCTGGTAGGCTGCAGTCCATGGGGTCGCTGAGAGTCGGACACGACTGAGCGACTTCACTTTCACTTCTCACTTTCATGCATTGGAGAAGGAAATGGCAACCCACTCCAGTGTTCTTGCCTGGAGAATCTCAGGGACGGGGGAGTCTGATGGGCTGCCGTCTATGGGGTCGCACAGAGTCAGACACGACTGAAGTGACTTAGCAGTAGCAGTATAAAGGTAGGTGCATATGGTCATAAACATTTCAGCTTCTGCATCTTTTTGCCCGCAGAGTGGTTTTCTTCTAATTTACATTAGTTTAGTGTCTCTGTGTTACTTTTCTGTGTATCTACAATACATTATATACTATTCATGTATCTGATCATCGTGAAAGTGAAGTTGCTCAGTCATGTCCGACTCTTTGCAACCCACGGACTGTAGCCTACCATGCTCCTCTATCCATGGGATTTTCCAGGCAAGAGTACTGGAGTGGAGTGCCATTGCCTTCTCCAGAGGATCTTCCCAACCCGGGGATCGAACCTGGGTCTCCCGCTTTGTAGGCAGATGCTTTACCATCTGAGCCACCAGGGAAGTCAACTAGACATAAATATCAGCTCTTGCTTGATTGTAATGTTATTCAGTAGGAAATTTCCTATAAGTGTATTGTGATTCTAAATGACTCATTAATTAATCTTCTGTGAATTTCAGTTGCTCACTCTGCACCTGGCTTAGAAGGCAATTGAAGACTGGACCTATTATTATATTCTTCTCCAAGGCTTAACTAAACTCTTACTGATCATCCCAATCATTGATGTGACACAAAACTAATTTTCAAAACATAGAGAATTATGAACAAATCAGATATCAAAAACTGAACTATTCAATCTGGAGTGTGAGTCATCCTAACATTAAATTTTGAGTGAAAATCATGTATTACAGGTGGAGTAAGACTTTTTGACTGGGAGGGCTACATGACATACTCATTACCATATCATTTAACATTTTGTAATATATATATATATATATATATATATATACCTCATTGGGAACAAATGAAGAGAAAATAATAATTTTGCAAACTTGCTACTGAATTTTCAGTCTTCAAGCTGAAAATGAATAATTATTATTTTAAAATATCAAGCTCTTTTTAACAAAGAAAAGAATTCTCTCAAATAGCATAATCTACTTCTATTGATTTGTGAAATGTTTAGAAACACACCTAAAATCACAGCTAGAATCACACACAGAAGTCCTTCCAGTGTAAACCAAAATTATTATACACTTTTCTTTATTTAGGTCTAATCTTATAGTAGAATTTCCTTTTGTTACTAAAAATAAGGGAGATAAGTTTTATTTGAACCTAAAAGCACTTTCTAAATAAAAATTCATTGAAATTTTTACTTTTCCAAGTTCTTGCTTTTTTCACTAATCAAGGGATATAATAATTGACTATAATTTGAAAATAAATACCTGGCTGGATTTTTCAATCCTTTCATTGCATTGTTCCATTGAACTTTAAATGTGGCTTTGCAAGATGCAATTTCAATATATATATTTTAATTTGTTCATGGCAATTTTCACAGTAAAGTATTTAGTTTGTAAACATTGCAGTTAAGATTATGTGCATGCTTCATGTTACATATAATTTGAAGCTTTTTATGCAGGTTTTAGTGTTAGTGAAAGATCTGTTTTAAGATGAATGGATAAGAAAGCTGTGGTACATATACACAATGGAGTATTACTCAGCCATTAAAAAGAATACATTGGAATCAGTTCTAATGAGATGGATGAAGCTGGAGCCAATTAGAGTGAAGTAACCCAGAAAGAAAAACATCAATACAGTATACTTGCACATATATATGGAATTTAGAAAGCTGATAATGATCAACCTGTACTCGAGACAGCAAAGAGACACAGATGTATAGAACAGCCTTTGGACTCCTTGGGAGAAGGAGAGGGAGGGATGATTTGGGAAAATGGCAGTGCAACATGTATGATATCATAAGTGCAATGAATCGCCAGTCTAGGTTGGATGCAGGATGTAGGATGCTTGGGACTGAGGCACAGGGATAGTCCAGAGAGATGGTGTGGGACAGGAGGGCATAGGTAGGGGTTGGGATTGGGAGTTCATGTACACTCGTGGCTGATTCATGTCAATGTATAACAAAATGAATACAGTATTGTAAAGCAAAACAAACTAAAAAATAAAAATTAATTAAAAAATGTAAAGCAAAACAAACTGAAAAATAAAAATTAATTTAAAAAAAATAAAATAAAATTCAAAAGAAAAAAATCAATTTATATGGTAGAAAAAGCCATTTTCTTCTTTGAAAAGTAGCATTTAATAAGCATATTTCCAAAATTGTTTTGAACTATTTGTTTAGATTTATTACATATAAGTCTATGTCTGATAGATCAGCAAACTGTTTTGAATAGACGCTTAAATTGAAGTAGACTGAAGATTAGTACTGTCCTACTATATATCTTTTTCACTTTAACATTTATATTTTTTTAGTTTGTTATCAATTTTAAAATTTCTAAATCCTTCATGATAGTCCATTGTCAAAGTTGATTCTGCTCCCTGATTTTCTCCTAGACTTATTTTGTTGTTGTTTTTATTTATTTATTTATTTATTCTCTGTCATTCATACTGGAAACTTTTCTCAAATATCTGGTGATCCTTGTCTACATGTGTATACTAAAAAGTGAGAAAAAAACCACTTGGTGTTGTTTGCAAAGACAGGGCTTCTCAGCCTTGTGATCAGTTTGTTCAACAGTTCCTGGATTCTTCATTGGTGATTGAGGAACATATTGTATATGTATAATGCTATGTCTGCAGCATACATAATATTGTAAGAGGCCATGATTCTATTAAATTGTCAATTAATTTTTAATGAAAACGTACAGATTAGGCCTCTTTCAATCTGACGAAAAACTCAGTATAATCATTAGTGGAAACATTTTATTAATGTTTTTAAACATAAAAATTTCTTCCATGGTCATTGTTGAGTAAGAAACCTTTCTGCTTTTGTTAGTATTTTAAAATAGTGCCAGTGATTATTTAAAATATAAAATAAAAATAATGAGAATGAACAAAATTAATCCCATACACATATTTCTTCAAATGTATTTTGCCATATTATGATATTATCTAAGTTGTCACATTCCTAAATTTATGAGAAACTTTCTATGTTATGTTGTGTTACCATTAAAAATAAAGAAATCATTAATATGTTTTTGTTACTTAAAAAAATATATATATATTTTTGGAAATGTACCTCAGAACATATCCCTGAATATAATGTGAGCATGCTTTTAGATCTTTTCTGTCTCTGTGATTATTTAAAATATAAAATAAAAATAATGAGAATGAACAAAATTAATCCCATACACATATTTCTTCAAATGTATTTTGCCATATTATGATATTATCTAAGTTGTCACATTCCTAAATTTATGAGAAACTTTCTATGTTATGTTGTGTTACCATTAAAAATAAAGAAATCATTAATATGTTTTTGTTACTTAAAAAAAATATATATATATTTTTGGAAATGTACCTCAGAACATATCCCTGAATATAATGTGAGCATGCTTTTAGATCTTTTCTGTCTCTGCTTCTTTCAAACCATATACACAGTGGTTTATTTTAACCTTAAAGATGAATTTCCTTTTTTCCCTCTTATCTTTGTGTTTTTTCTTTTGTGTGTATGTTCTTGAAATTCATATTACTATATATTTTCTTTTGTTTTATGATATATTTGCAGATATCTTCCATAATCATTGAGTAAAGGATTCATGTGATCCACTGACATGAATCTATGATAGTTCATGTTTGAAATGCTGTAATATACCACTTCTCAACAAACTTCTTTGCCTACCACTTGGGATGAAATGGATCTAAAGGGGTTCTTTGTTTCATACTGTTCATGTCAGACTGAAATTGAAGAAAGCAGGGAAAACCGCTAGACCATTCAGGTATGATTTCAATCAAATCCCTTATGATTATATAGTGGAAGTGAGAAATAGATTTAAGGGCCTAGATCTGATAGATAGAGTGCCTGATGAACTATGGAATGAGGTTCGNTTTGCTTGTTTTTGCTTAAATAATCTTCTAATTTATCAATAGCTAAAATATATTTTGACATCATTTCAAATTACACTTTACAGTATTTATTCTAGTGCTTCTTTGAATCTGTATTACTTGCAATTGCCTGAGCAAAACTGGATTTCCCTCCATGTTTACTATTCAATTTCGCAATTTTAGAAATTATTTAAAATGATCATTAGTGTTAGCTCTAAACTGTTGCAGATTTTTAAAACTTAATAAGCTCCAGTACTTTTTAAAGATTCTCTTCAAGAAATACTTTGTATAATTCTACTGTTTCCACCACAAATATACCTAAAGAAAAGTGGCTATCATTTCTAAATGGCTATATTTCAGTGGTGAAAGGCATAAGAGAAACTGACTGCAAAAACCATCTGTCTATGTTAAATGCGAGTGCAGTAAACTCTTATGAATTGCAAAGAAAGAAAGAAAAAAGTAATTCACAGTAATTTCATATTTTAAGTGAAAGGAAATCTGTTCTAATTTGCATGTAGTGGAAAGACTTCTGTATGTTAAAATTCAAAACAAGAATATCTTGGACTGTTTCCATTGTGCCCATAAAAAGAACTCGAACTAAATTACAAATTTATATATAATTGCAATCTTAATGAATTTAAACTATATAGAACAAAGTTTAGAGGGAACTAAGCTAAGAAGAAAATTGCATGAAATAGCAGTGTTAAGTAAAATTCCTTGTCTGCTAGAAACTTCCTCACATATGTCAGGATGAAGAGACAAATTCATACAAAATTCTGTACTCATCCTTGTCTCTACTGTAATGAGAGAGTTTTTATACAAATAAGTTTTTTTTAATTTTTTTCTGTAAAATTAATGAGCCTTTCTGTGTAGTTATAATTTTATGAATCACAGAAATAAAGACTATGAAGAAATTGAATTAATTTATACAGGAAAAATGTAGGGAGTGAGAAAAGAAACATGAATATTTCATGAATATTTTATAGGAATTTAATCCACAGGTGGATGAAACGGCACTGTTTATATAGCCAGGACATGGAAGCAACCTAGATGTCCATCAGCAGATGAATGGATAAGAAAGCTGTGGTACATATACACAATGGAGTATTACTCAGCAAGTTATAATTTTATGAATCACAGAAATAAAGACTATGAAGAAATTGAATTAATTTATACAGGAAAAATGTAGGGAGTGAGAAAAGAAACATGAATATTTCATGAATATTTTATAGGAATTTAATCCACAGGTGGATGAAAGTATCCATAGATCCTAGAAACTTAAAAAAAATAGAACCAATTTCACTGCTCAAACATACAGTCTTCTGGATATGTTAGTATGCAGTGTAAATAAAATGTTCACTGGAATATGGCTTACAAATTCTTGTTAATTCAGTGAGCAATCCCTGTGGCCTAAGCATCATGATTATTTGGATAGTGAACTTAAATGATTGAGGCCTTTAGAAGACATCTAAATTTTGTTCCCCTAAACTTTTTGAGATAATGCCCCAAAATATTAAAATTATTTTATTTTTATTATTAAAATATATTATAATGAACAGTATTTTTCTAATATTGTTTATAAATATGCTGATAGTTTAAAGAGAGTATAGACCTTTACTTTTATAAACTAAATGGCTCAAGATTCTTTTGTTGGAAAGGTTCTAATGTCTTCTTCAATAGTACCATCCTCCTAAGGAGGATGAACACCATGGACTATCATTAGAAGTGATTTCAGAGACTGACAATGCTCTGCTTCTCAGCAATTTAATATCATCTGTGGACCATGGAGATAATGTTCTTATTTTGTCTTACTGTTACTCTCTCATGTCTTCCAATTTTCTACATTAAAGTCTGATTAGCATTTTGAACTAATAATGTTCTGCTTTGATTTTTGTCAATGTCATTTAAAAAAATCACTACTGCATATATCAGTGACATTAAAATAGGATGCTCAGATTCCAAGATATGTAAAAGATCAGTCGTTAGGGTGCATAAAAGTAATCTGAAAAATAATTCCATTTATCCAATCGAATGATATAAAGCATAATTCAAATAATCGTATTTAGTAAATGATCAATAATACTATGTATACATATATACATATGCAAATATGTATTATGTGTTTGTGTGTGCTTGTGTCTTTTCTTCTTAACCTCATAACATTCCCTCAAACAAACACTTGGCACATCAAAACCAGTCCACTTGTTGTGCCAAACACACATTCTACTTTCTTTGGTCATATTTGAATTTCACTCTTTTGTGTCCATCCTTCACATCCCATGTAAACTTGAACTTATTTGTAAAAATTTATTTCATTATCTTTTAGTAGAAATATTTTATATTCTTTTGCATATCTTTAATAAGTATAGCTTATGCCAGTCTCTGCCTGCCAACTAATTACCTCATAATATAAATATTAAGACATGTATCATCTTTCCATCTTGACCACACATTTGAGAACTTGTATACCATAATGTGTGAATCTATCAATATTCCATATCACATAAGATGAATTAATGTATCATGTAATTACTGTTTGCTTATAATAAAATAAAATTATGTTATTAACTATTTCCAAATATCTGCCAACGTGGCTCAGATGGTAAGGAGCCTGTCTGCAATGTGGAAGACCTGGGTTTGATCCCTGGGTTGGGAAGATTTCCTGGAGAAGGATATGGCAACCCAATCCAGTATTCTTGTCTGGAGAATTCCATGGACAAAGGGGCTTGGTGGGCTATTGCCCATGGGGTCACAAAAAGTCAGACACAACTGAGCAACTAACACTTTCACTTTTCATGAAAATGAATTATAATAAATAAAACCACTTAAGCAAGTTGGTTGTTTCATCTTGCTTTGAAATTCTAATGACTACACAAGCTCTTCTGGCAACTAATGCTATGTACTTATCCATCCTATAAAACCTAATTCTATTTATATTAATAAATTGTCGTGCCGCCTACTAAGATTTTTAAAATATATATTATAGGATTTAAAAATATTAGACATATTTAAAGTATAGACATAGTAGACTATTGAGAAAATTGGGGCAGTTGTTTACCTTCCTCTAAAAAGTGGGCTAGAAGTGAAGTCAAATGAAAGTTGCTTGGTCATGTCCAACTCTTTTGGACCCCATGGACTATACAATCCATGGAATTCTCTAGGCCAGAATACTAGAGTGGGTAGCCTTTCCCTTTTCCAGGGAATCTGTCCATCAGGGATCAAACCAAGTCTCCTGCATTGCAGGCGGATTTTTTACCAACTGAGCTATCAAGGAAGCCTTAAAGAGTGATCTTAATTATTCTAATTTTCCTCCCAGATGTGAAGATGCCTTCATATCATATATGAAGATGCCTCTTCATACAAAAGGCATCATTAAACCACTGAATGACATGTGCTGCTGCTATTGGCTCACTTATCATTAGAGAAGCAAGGAAATCTCCTTAGTGATAGATCATGCCTGTGCATAATCAGGTGATTTTGCTATGTCAATGGACAGCATGTTTTTCATGTGGCAGAAGAATGAATGTATTCCACAAAGCTGCTTTCACTTGGAATATTTTGCCAAAGACCTTTTTGTTTGTTTGTTTATTTAATTTTTATTTATTTATTATTATTTTTTATTTTATAATATTGTATTGGTTTTGCCATGCATCAACATGAAAGATCTTGATTTCCACAACTGATCCCTGTTTTGACACAGGAACACATGAAAGGAACTTTTTATTTTATTTTTTAATATAAATGTATTTATTTTAATTGGAGGCTAATTACTGTACAATATTGTGTTGGTTTTGCCATGCATCAACATGAATCCCCCACAGGTGTACACATGTTCCCCATCCTGAACCCCCCTCCCACGTCCCTCCCTGTACCATCCCTCTGGGTCATCCCAGTGTACCAGCTCTGAGAATCCTGTATCATGCATCGAACCTGGACTGGAAATTCGTTTCATATATGATATTATACATGTTTCAATGCCATTCTCCCAAATCATCCCACCCTCTCCCTCTCCCACAGAGTCCAAAAGACCGTTCTGTACATCTGTATCTCTTTTGCTGTGTCGCATACAGGGTTATTGTTACCATCTTTCTAAACTCCATATATATGCATTAGTATACTGTATTGGTGTTTTCCTTTCTGACTTACTTCACTCTGTATAATCAGCTCCAGTTTCATCCACCTCGTTAGAACTGATTCAAATGTATTCTTTTTAATGGCTGAGTAAAACTCCATTGTGTGTATGTACCACTGCTTTCTTATCCATTCATCTGCTGATGGACATCTAGGTTGCTTCCGTCCTGGCTACTATAAACAGTGCTGTGAGAACATTGGGGTACACGTGTCTCTTTCAATTCTGGTTTCCTCAGTGTGTATGCCCAGCAGTGGGATTGCTGGGTCATAAGGCAGTTCTATTTGCAATTTTGTAAGGAATCTCCACACTATTCTCCATAGTGGCTGTACTAATTTGCATTCCCACCAACAGTGTAAGAGGGTTCCATTTTCTCCACACCTTCTCCAGCATTTATTGCTTATAGACTTTTGGATTGCAGCCATTCTGACTGGCATGAAATGGTACCTCATTGTGGTCTTGATTTGCATTTCTCTGATAATGAGTAATGTTGAACATCTTTTCATGTGTTTGTTAGCCATCTGAATGTCTTCTTTGGAGAAATGTCTGTTTAGTTCTATGGCCCATTTTTTGATTGGGTCATTTATTTTTCTGGAATTGAGCTTCAGGAGTTGCTTGTATATTTTTGAGATTAATTGTTTGTCAGTTGCTTAATTTGCTATTATTTTCTCCCATTCAGAAGTCTGTCTTTTCACCTTGCTTATAGTTTCCTTTGTTGTGCAGAAGCTGTTGATTTTAAATAGGTCCCATTTGTTTATTTTTGCTTTTATTTCTAGTAATCTGGGAGGTGGATCATAGAGTATCCTGCTGTGATTTATGTCAGAGAGTGTTTTGCCTATGTTCTCCTCTAGGAGTCTCTTAGTTTCTGGTCTTACGTTTAGATCTTTAATCCATTTTGAGTTTACTTTTGTGTATGGTGTTAGAAAGTATTCCAGTTTCATTTTTCTACAAGTGATTGAGCACTTTTCCCAGCACCACTTGTTAAAGAGATTGTCTTTCCTCCATTGTATATTCTTGCCTCCTTTGTCAAAGCTAAGGTGTCCATAGGTGCATGGATTTATCTCTGGGTATATAACTTATGTGCAACATTATATTTTACAGGTATACAATATAGTGATTCATGACTTTTAAAGGTTACAACCATTAATACATGCTATTAAATATTAGCTATATTCCTTGTGTTGTGTAATGTACTTTTTATACAAAATATTTTATATTCTTAATCACCTATCCTTTTATTGTTCCTCACCCTTCCTTCTCCCTACTGATAACCACTAGTTGTTCTTTATATCTGTGGGTCTGTGCCTCTTTTATTGTATTCACTGCTAAGCTGCTAAGTCACTTCAGTCATGTCCGACTCTGTGCGGCCCCAGAGACGGCAGCCCACCAGGCTCCCCCGTCCCTGGGATTCTCCAGGCAAGAACACTGGAGTGGGTTGTCATTTCCTTCTCCAATGCATGAAAGTGAAAAGTGAAAGTGAAGTCACTCAGTTGTCTCTAATCCTCAGCGATCCCATGGACTGCAGCCCACCAGACTCCTCCATCCATAGGATTTTCCAGGCAAGAGTACTGGAGTGGGGTGCCATTGCCTTCTCCATTATATTCGCTAGTATGTTGTAATTTTTGTGTTCCACTATCAGAGCTGTCATGCAATATTTGCCTTTCTCTGTCTGACATATTTCAATCACCATAATACCCTCCAAGTCCATCCATGTTCCTGTATATAGCAGGTTTTCATTTTTCATGACTGAGTAGTATTTCTGTGTGTGTGTGTGTGTGTGTGTGTGTGTGTTTGTGTGTGCACCACATCTTCTTTATCCATTCACCTGTTAATGAACACTTACATTGCTTCCATATCTGGGCAACTGTAAATACTGCTGCTATGAATATTGAAGTGCAGGTATCTTTTCTAATTATGGTTTTGGATTTTTTCAGCCATATTCCCAGGAGTGGATACTGGGTCATATGGCATTTCTAGTTTTAGTTTTATGAATAACCACCAGTAATCAAAATGCTATGGTACTGGCATGAAACAGATATATAAATCAATGGAATAGAATAGAGACCTCAGAAATAAACCCACACATTTATGGTCAGTTAATCTATGACAAAGGAGGCAAAAATATTCAATGGAGAAAGCACAATTTCTTCAGTAAGTGGTTCTGGGAAAACTGGACAGCTACTTGTAAAAGAATGAAATTAGAATACTTCCTAACACCATACACAAAACTAAACTCAAATGCATTAAAGACCTAAATGTGAGGCAATCACTATAAAACTCTTACAAGAAAATAGGCAAAATATTGTTTTGACATAAATCACAGCAAGATCCTTTTTGACCCATTTCCCACAGTAATGAAAATATAAACAAATAAGACCTAATTAAACTTAAAAGCTTTGTACAGCAAAGGAAACCACAAAGAAGATGAAGACAACCCTCAGAATGGGAGTAATATTTGAAAATGAAGTAATTGGCAAAGGATTAATCTCCAAAATATACAAAAACCTCATGCAGCTTCATTAAAAAAAAAATGCAAGTAACTCAATCAAAAATGTGTGGAAGACCTAAACAGACATTTTTCCAAATAAAATATACAAATGGCCAACAAACACATGAAAAGATGCTCAACATTTCTCATTATTAGAGAAATGCAGAGCAAAACTACAATGAGATATGGTCATACACTTGTCTGAATGGCCATCTTCAAAAAATCTACAAACAATAAACATTGGTGAGGGTGTGGAACAAAGGGAATTCTCTTGCACTGTTGGTGAGAATGTAAATTGATACAACTACTATGGAGAACATTGTGGAAGTTCCTTTAAAAACTAAAAATACCGTATGAGCTAGCAATTGTACTAAGGAACATGTACCCTGAGCAAGCCATAATTCAAAAAGAAATGTACACAATTCAAAAATAGCAAGCAATTGATTAGAAATGAAGGGGATACCTGAGTTCAATGTGGAGAAAAGCAAAACCTGTCTAGGAGAAATTCTGAATATTAATATGAGTTTAAAATAATAGTATATAACTTCCTTGAATATGGAGGAATAAAGAATTTAGAAAAACTAAAAACTCTGGGGGAGACAGACTCCCCACGCTGCACATGGTGAATTGATTCAGAATCTTGCTCACTTTCTGGGGGGAATTTCTGGATCATCTTGTGGTTTGGTGTGTGGATAAATAAGAACAAAAATGTCAGAGTAAGATCAGTTCATTCCGCATTATTTGGAAATGTGTCTAGGAACCTCAGTATATAGGTTATATATATATATATATGGTATATAATAAACTAAACTAATTTAGTATTTAAAAATCCATAAAACTGAAAGAACAAGTTGCCCAAAATGCACCATAGGCAGAAGGAAATGTCTTTTTTTCCTGAAATGAGAAACTTAAGAACTCTTAATAATCAGATTGTTCAATCTGACTTTATTCTGAATCTTTCATTATTGCATCTTACTGTAATTCTAATGTGTTCCTGTGAACTATAGGGAAAATCACTGAGTTGAGTCCATCTTCCAGTGCTGAGAATATGTGAAGATCATCAGTATGGATTTACATTGTTTATTCTAGTGAGAATCCAGAAATACATGCATGCCTGTATGCTAAGTTGCCTCAGTTGTGCCCAACTTTCTGCAACACCATGGACTGTAGCCCACCAGGCTCCTCTGTCCATGGGATTCTCCAGGCAAGAATACTGGAGTGGGTTTTCTTGCCCTCCTCCAGGGAATCTTCCTGACCTAGGGATTGGACCCTTATCTCTTACCTCTCCTGTATTGGCACGAGGGTTCTTTACCACTAGGTCCACTTTGGGAAGCCCTAGAAATACATAACTGAGTAAAATATTCTGAGAAATAAGTTTTGCCTTCTAATAGCTTAAATTAAATCTTGGAAGAAAAATATATGAAGAATTGCTCTTTTTATAGTTTTTACTTTTATATGTAATTAATGTATTTGAATGAAACTGAAAGTCACTCAGTCGCGTCTGACTCTTTGTGACCCCATGGACTACACAGTTCATGGAATTCTCCAGGCCAGAATACTTGGAGTATGGAATGGGTAGCCTTTCCCTTCTCCAGGGGATCTTCCCAACCCAGGAATTGAACCCAAGTCTCCCACGTTGCATGTGGATTCTTTACCAGCTGAGCCACAGGGGAAGCCCAAGAATACTGGAGTGGGCATCCTATCCCTTCTCCAGTGAATATTCCCAACCCAGGAATCGAACTGGGGTCTCCTGCATTGCAGGTGGATTTTTTACCAGTTGAGTTATCAGGGGAGCCCATGACTTTGAGAGATGATACATTTTCCTCACTTTTGAGTTTATGAGGACTTTTTGGATTCCTTGGTTGCAGTGCCTTTCTGTACTCTGGTTTTACAGTCTGAGATGCAAGCGTGGGACAATGCAATGTTTTAAGATAGAATCCACACTTTACTACTTCTTGACTGTTTGATCCTCTGAGCCCCCATTTATTTATCTGTGAAATGAAGGATACAACAGATCTGGACTTGTCTAGGTATTAAATGATATATCATCAAATAGAATTTGAGTGGTGGATTCTTTGAACAAGCAAAACATTTTATTTGAGGAAGTAAAATGTTCTTTAAATGTTCAGTAATGCAAGAATAAATTGAATAAACTAGGGGTCAAGGATAACAACTGTAGATTTAGAAAATGTCTGTTTAGGATCTGTTTTTAAGTGAGCTTTTATTTAGCATATATTTTAAAATGTCAATTCAAAAACTCTATTGCCTTCTCATTATGCATTTGAAATATGTGGGCTCTGTGAGGGCAAGAAACAATGCATATAATACGCGTGCTATGTGTTCTGCCCATGAGAGTCTTACAATAGAAAGCTTCTCTCAGTAGAGCATTCAGAATCCAAAGTAGAAGGCATAATTGATAACATAAAAAATATGAATAAATGTTATTCAATTCAGTTCAGTCTCTCAGTTGTGTCCAACTCTTTGAGACCCCATGGACTGCAGCACACCAGGCTTCCCTGTTCATCAACAACTCCTAGAGCTTGCTCAAACTCATATCCATTGAGTTGGTGATGCCATCCAACCATCTCTTCCTCTGTTGTCCCCTTATCCTCCTACCTAGTCTTTCCTAGGATCAGAGTCTTTTCCAGTTTGTCAGTTCTTCGCATCAGGTGGCCAAAATATTGGAGCTTCACCTTCAGCATCAGTCCTTCCAATGAATATTCAAAACTGATTTCCTTTTGGCTTGACTTGTTGGATCTCCTTGTAGTCCAAGGGACTCTCAAGAATATTCTCCCACACCACAGTTCAAAAGCATCATTCTTCAGCACTCAGCTTTCTTTATAGTCCAACTCTCACATCCATATATGACTACTGGGAAAAACATAGCTTTGACTAGACAGACTTAATAACATTTATTAAGAGGTTAAATAGCTAAAATGTGGCTTTGAGTTTTTATAGCCATGGTGCAGAGAGGGACATTTAGTTACAAAAGTTCCTAATTCCTTCCCCTCCCACAAAAAAAAGAGAAAAACAAAAAAGTTTATAACATAAAAAAGTAATTTTGGTTAGATATTTTGGGAAATTAGCATATTTGTGAATAAAAAAATAGTATTCTGATTACTTTTAGTCATTCAAGATACTTCTCATGGTTATTTTATAAAAATTTATTCATTTAGAGTACAGAAGAAAAATTATGGCAATTATTTATCTATCATCATTTGCATACTAAGTGGATCCTAAAAAAATTCCGTCAAACTCCGTTAGATGAATAATTTCTATGTGATAAGAAGTATTATATTTTAAATGTAAAAATTATGAATAGTTTATTATAATAATTTTGGTGAAACTATTCTTTATTTAAAACAAGGTTTTAGCAAAAAGTATATTTCAAGGAGAAGCTATTTAATTCAAGACAATTGTTAAATTGTTGTATTGTTTTTATGCATCATTTATGCTCACAGTGAAAAAGAACATGAAAAGCAGTACAGGAAAGGAAAAACTTAAATTCAGAAATGATGAGCTGTGGTTTTAAAATAGTGTCAGCAATATATTGTTTTAGTTAAAGCCCAACACAAATAGTACATGATCATTTAATTTTTCTTTCTACTCTTCATCAAGGAATATATTCATTTAAATTATTTATTATAAATAATATATCCCTAAACTTATTTATATTAATAGTATATATATTTATATCTGTGCATGCTCAGTCATGTCCAACTCTTTGCAACCCCATAGCCCACCAGACTCCTCTGTCCATGGAATTTCCCAAGCAAGAATATTGAAGTAGGTTGCCATTTCCTGCACCAGGGGATCTTCCCGAACCAGGGATCAAACCCACATCTTTGTCTCTTGCATTGACAGATTCTTTACTGCTGTGTCACCTGGGAAGCTCGTAGTATGTATTTAAACAACTTATATATTATGATCTATAAAAATCTTTAAGATAGTTTTAAAAAGTGAGATCATATTCTTTTGCAACTGATGGAATCTTTAAAGACTATATAATTTGTGCAAAAATAAAATGTATACTTTCAAGAGTACTTGAAAATATAGTTGAACTGAGATGAGTATTTGCATAAACCACTTAAGAAAACTTGAAGACATTTTGCATTAATAATGAAATCATCCAAACATATTATTTTCATGTATGTAAAGAATAACTGAGGTCAAAATTATGCATTATGGAAATAATGTTAAAAATTACTTTTATTTTTATTCAAACCTGTTGTAAACTTCTGCAGAAAGGAGTAAGTGAATTTTCTCTCTCCAAAAAAAGCTCTCTTGTCTTGCTTCTTATTTCAACTGTTTAAACAACAAAAGTTGAATCTCAGATGAGGAACTCTGGGGATTTCATTATATTTACAGATTTATCTGAAGAGATTAAGAGCAGGTGAAATTTGCAATGATCAGTTCTATCCTAGACAAGCTTTGTGATTGTTCATGGCTATCTAATGTTTTCCAAGTTTGTGATGACCTGAACAGTTTGATGTTAGATGGATGATACAGCAGCTCTACACCAAGGGAGTCCTTATCTCTACACTGAATGACCCATGGAGGAAAAACCCATGGAGAGATCTGGGGGTTAAGAGAGTGAAGAGAGTATGGTTAAATTTTCATCTCACTGTAGACCTTTGCTAAACCTAATTAGTTTGTAAATATTAATATGTAATTTACCTCGCTCTGAGAGTTGTAAATATTCAGTAGCTTCTGCTTCTCTTGACAGCCAAAGGGAGGAACTGACAATCCATTTTCTGAACAAGCAAAATATATTTTGTTCAACTTCTTTTGATAAAACTCGATTCCCTTCTTAGAGAACACAAATCAAATTTTTCTCTCTAGTAATATCATTTCCATACTTGTAAAAATAATGTTTAAAAAGTTCTATTTTCCTTTCATTTTTCAGTTAAAATGTCACTGTTTTTTAGTGTATATCAATACATTATTGCCATGTATTTACTATACTCTTTACATTATAGCCAGATAACAAAATGGCCATTTATAAAACACAGTTATATTTAAATCAATCAGAAACATTACATTAGTGAGAGAAACCAGCGTTTTTATAGAACTTGCCCTTGTATGGTTTCTAAATCAGTATGAATATAACTATGAAAGACTTAAATGTTTGCCATTTGTCCTTAGAGAACTTTTAGTGGTTTGTAATCTAGACCTACTTTCACCTAATTTTTGAGTTTGAATTTTCAATAAATTATAGAGAAAGAACCCATCCCACACCTTAGTTTGTGGTTCTGCTATTCTATTGTATGGACACATTGGGGAAAAGAAAGTCTTTCATTAACTAACTTCATAATTTGAGGGGCTCTATTATAGAGTACAATGTCTTTGTATTTCAAGTGGTGGTTTGCTTTCAAGCCCTACCTCGTGTATTCAGAAATCCTATGTTTGGTAATACATCAGTAAATTATGGACAATTTAACATATATATCCTCTCATTTAAGAAAGACAAGTCAAATTACAGACACAGGCTTTGCCTCCCCTGAATCCTTACCTTTCCCTCTCTTTAAATGAGCCCCAACTTATGGAGTTCTTTCAATTTCACACAGTAATCCNAAGGTTGTCTATAGCAGTAAAAGCATTTATGGCAAACTCTCCTATATTCGCACAGAGTCGAACTCGACTGAAGCGACTTAGCAGCAGCAGCAGCAGCAGCAGCTCCTATATTCTTGTGTAGTATACTCTGTATATAGATTATATGTGTAAATGTTTATAAGTATCACTATGACTGTAGCCCACCAGGTCCTCTGTCCATGGTGTTCTCCAGGCAACAATGGAATAGAGTGGGTAGCATCCCCTTAGCCACAGGTCTTTCCCACCAGGGATCAAATCTGGGTCTCCTGCAATGCAGGCAGATTCTTTATCATCTGAGCCACCTGGGAAGTCCAGTCTACACCTACTTTCTACTAATTTTTTATACTTTCGTTTCTATAAAACTTAATAAAAGTGTTTTTGTGTAGAAGTTGAGATGAAAAACTCAGCCCTAAGACTTGGATGAACCTCAGTCAGTGGTGGAATCATATCCAGAGCCATGGGACTTCTTTCATGCATCTAAAGCTGGCATCACTAAGTGTCTTATTACAAATGTTATTACAGCCTGGCTACTTTCTGCACTAGTCTCTCATAAGTCTCTATGCTACAAACACAAACTATTCTGTGACATTACTGATTGTACAAGGGCCCGTGTATTTTTGTTACAACCCCTGAAAACTAAACTCACTTTTATAAAGCATTAATCTCTGCAGGTCTAGCTTACTTTGATTTTGAACGTGTTAGTTGCTCAGTCACGTCCAACTCTTTGCAGTCTCATGGACGGTAGCCCACCAGATCTGTCATGGAATTCTCCAGGTAGAATCCTGGAGTGGGTCACCATTCCTTCTCCAGGGTATCTTCCTCACCCAGGGATCGAACTTGGGTCTCCTGCATTGCAGGCAACTGAGCCACTGGGGAAGTCCCACTTTGATTTTAAATTTGCTATATTTTTAGCTTATTAAATGATAAAATATGATACAATTTTAACTTTTAAATTCCTTCTTATGCAGATCTTGAGCAGAAGCTTTCTCTCTTAAACTCAGTGGGATTCGAAGTTCTTAGCATTTCAGCTGCCTAACTCTTAGCTTGAGTCCTTCTCCATTTCCATGACCAGTTTCACCTCCCGCTAACCATTTCTCTATTGCAATGAATTCTTTTTCTTGGGCTGATATTTCTCTGAATCCAGCTCACCAGCCAACTGTGTTTGGGTTTCCTGAAAAAACCTGTCAGAAGTAACTGAATTCAAGGCTGACTTTCCGACTTATCCTTGCAGCTTCTGGTCACTTGCATTCCCCTGCTAATCCGGTTGTTCTCAGTTGGCCTCCTTTAACTTTGACACCATGTGTTTTCATCCGAGGTTTTCACAAGGCTGTGTGCTCTCTAAAGCAAGTGCAGTTTTCTTACCCAGTAGAGAAAATGAGAAATAAAAGTGGAAATTTCATTATGGAAAATGTATTCTTTTGAATGATTTTGATCTATACTGGGTTAATATCTGGCTGATATCTGAACCATATTTTTGCCATTAACATTTATCTAGTATATATGATAATATTGGAGAAAGGAAGGGAGCACAAGAAGTATCAAATTCTCTAAGTATATTCATTCAACCTAAAAGGGAAAATGTCGTCTAATGAATATACATTATAATGTAATTATCAAAAACAGGTTAATAAACTATATTGAGATTTTATTCAATTTGTCTCATCTTCAGTCATTGTTCATGTTAATCAATAGTCTTACAGATATGTGCCTGATTACTCATGATTTAATCTTTTATGATTGATTATATTTTCTATTATGAATTGATCATTTGACCTGAGATTTTCCCAGTAGAATAACAGTAAAGAATCCACTTGCAATGTAGGAGACACAGGAGATGCAGATCCAAGCCCTGAGTTGGGAGGAGAAAATCGCAACCCACTCCTGTATTCTTACCAGGAAAATCTCATGGAAAAATCCCATGGACAAAGGAGGCTGGCAAGCTACAGTCCATGGGGTCACAAAGAGTCAGACACAACTGAGCGACTAAGCACATTTGACTGCACATTTGACTTTAAGTTATTATGTAAACCAGACATAATTTCCTTTTGATTGATCATCAAGGCATTTCTACTTTTTAATGTTTACTCTGTTTAGTAAAAGCAGTAATGATAGAGGCAACTATGGAATTTATTAGTTCCACCAAAGGTATTTGTAAAGATACAAAATTTTGAAATCTGCAAATGTACTTAAAACCTTCTGGCAAATTAAAAGGACTGTCATGACCCAGGGAATATTTCTAATAAAACTGTATATGCCTGTACTTTTTCAGATTCTTTCTTCTCCTTTGTGTTGTGTTGTATCCAGGGCTGGTATGGTAAATACTCAAGAAGAAATTCAGAGAGAAATATGAGAGATGACAGGCTTCAAGCTAGCATTAAAATAATTTGATTTGATTCGAGATTATCAAACAAATGATCCACTTTTACAACCATCGGCTGAATGACACTTCTTTGACATGACTCAAACATCTTATACTGGAGATCAGACTTCTAAATATTGAATTTCATATCTCCACTAAATTCGATAGCACTCACCTATATATTAACTGATTGATATTGAATTTTTTATTGTGATTTATGTATAAGAGGTTGGAGCAAGTCAGTCTGAGGTTCAAAGAGAGTATTAGTTTCAATGACTTATTCACAAGTAATATTTACAATGCAGGGCTATGGTGATGCAGCATCCCTTTGTTCTGTGGATCTCTGGTATAATATGAGGTTTGCTGGGAGTGGGTGTATTATGATTTGAAACATCCTAACATGCAAGTACAAGATACAGATCATTAAATACACATCTTAGCTTTCATTAGAGTAGACAAAATATTTGAAATGCATTCATAAAGATGTTTTATTTAAATCCTTTTTATTCTTGAATATTGAAGAAATGAAAGAAAAATATTTTATTTTCTACTTTGTGAATGTAAGTATCATGAAAGGAACTATTAATTTTCTTCTTTGAAAGTTATTGCATCTGGGTAAAATGTTAAAATAGAGATGAAGAAGACAATTGCCCACAAATCATTTTCCACTTATGTATAGCTCTTACACTTTTCAGATATTTCATGGAAAGATTAATTCAGTGATACTGTTCCACTCAACTTTATAATAGTTTGATTTGTTTTACTTATTAAAATGTATTAATCATAGGCTATTTTTTTTTCTTTTAGCAATGGTTGTTTTGAGCAATCTGGAACCAAATACAACTTATGAAGTCAGGGTTGCAGCTGTAAATGGAAAAGGACAAGGAGACTATAGTAAAATAGAAATTTTCCAAACATTACCAGTCCGTAAGTAATCTGTGTTTTGCTCTCTGTTGTCATTCTCTTCCTTGCAAACTTAAATGGGATACTAAAATACAGGGAGACATTTCAACACTTTGAGAAAGTGAATTATGTCTTTGTTGAAGTGGTTGCTGAAGATGGTGGCATCTCAGACTTATAAAAAATAACTTTGTTCTGAAGCAAGGGGAAAAAAGCACACTGCAATATATAGAGTAAATTTGTTCCCATCAGGAAACTGTCTTACTTTTTCAGTCTGGTTAATTAGATTTAGTGCTCAGTCTATATTCAAAGAGAGAGTAGAAAAGTATCTGTGCAATAAATTTAACATTCTATTTTGCTGAAGCATTACTATTGCCTGTACTCCATGGATTACATAGACCCTAAGTGTGAGAAAAAGGCACCGCTAAATTAATTCATTGCAATGGTGACTGCAGAAAAAGAATAACTGCTGAAGCCCCCTTCTTATTACTATCCTGTTCTGGAGTGTTTAACTGCATTTACATAGAGTTAGATAAATTTAAAATAGTATAGTTTTCCTTTATGTTGAATAAACTGTTAAAAAATAGGAGAAAATTGAGTGTGACAGAGCAAACACCATTATATGATCTATGCATCAGTTCAGTTCAGTTGCTCAGTTGTGTCAGACTCTTTGCGACCCTTTGGACTGCTGTACGTCAGGCTTCCATATCCATCACCAACTCCCGAGCTTTCTCAAGCTCATGTCTATTGAGGCAGTGATGCCATCCACCATCTCATCCTCTGTCATCCCTGTCTTCTCCTGCCTTCAATCTTTCCCAGCATCAGGATCTTCACCAATGAGTCAGTTCCTCGCATCAGGTGGCCAAAATATTGGAGTTTCAGCTTCAGCATGGGTCCTTCCAATGAATATTAGGATTGATTTTCTTTAGGATGGATTGCTTGGATCTCTTTGCAAAAAGGGACTCTCAAAAGTCTTTTTCAACACCACAGTTCAAAAGCATAAATTCTTCTCACATCCATACATGACTACTGGAAAAACCATAGCTTTGACAAGATGGACCTTTGCTGGCAAAGTAATGTCTCTGCTTTTTAAAATTCTATCTAGGTTGGTCATAGCTTTTCTTCCAAGGAACAAGTGTCTTTTAATTTCATGGCTGTAGTCACCATCTGCAGTGATTTTGGAGCCCCCAAAATAAAGTCTGACACTGTTTTCATTGTTTCTCCATGAAGTGTTGGGACCAGATGCCATGATCTTCATTTTCTGAATGTTGAGCTTTAAGCCAACTTTTTCACTCTCCTTTTTCGCTTTCATCCAGAGACTCTTTAGTTCCTCTTCACTTTCTGCCGTGAGGGTGGTGTTATCTGCATATCTGAGGTTACTGATATTTCTCCTGGCAGTCTTGATTCCAGCTTGTGCTTCATCCAGTCCAGCATTTCTCATGATGTACTCTGCATATAAGCTAAATAATCAGGGTGACAATATACAGTCTAGACATAATCCTTTCTCAATTTAGAGCCAGTCTATGTTCCATGTCCAGTTCTAACTCACGCTTCTTGACCTGTATACAGATTTCAAAGGAGGCAGGTCAGGTGGTCTGGTATGCCCATCTCTTTTAGAATTTTCCACAGTTTGTTGTGATCCACATGGTCAAAGAACTTAGTGTAGTAAATAAAGCATAAGTAGATGTTTTTGTGGAAGTCTCTCACTTTTTTGATGATCCAACGGATATTGGCAATTTGATCTCTGGTTCCTCTGCCTTTTCTAAATCCAGATTGAACATCTGAAATTTCCTGGTTCACATACTGTTGAAGTCCGGCTTGGAGAATTTTGAGCATTACTTTGCTGTGTGTGTGAGATGAGTGCAATTGTGCGGTAGTTTGAACATTCTTTGGCTTTGCCTTTCTTTGGGATTGGAATGAAAACTGACCTTTTCAGTCCTGTGACCACTGCTGAGTTTTCCAAATTTGCTGGCATATTGAGTGCAACACGTTCACAGCATCATCTTTTAGGATTTGAAATGGCTCAACTGGAAATCCATCATATCTACTAGCTTTGTTTGAATTCATGTTTCCTAAGGCCCACTTGACTTCACATGCCAGGATGTCTGGCTCTAGATGAGTGATCACACATCATGGTTATCTGTGTCATGAAGATCTTTTTTGTATAGTCCTTCTGTGTATTCTTGCCCCCTCTTCTTAACATCTTCTCCTTCTGTTAGATCTATACCATTTCTGTCCTTTATTATGCCCATTTTTGCATGAAAATTTCTCTTTGTATCTCTAATTTTCTTGAAGAGTTCTCTAGTCTTTCTCATCCTATTGTTTTCTTCTATTTCTTGCATTGATCACTGAAGAAGACTTTCTCATCTCTCCTTGCTATTCTTTGGAATTCTGCATTCAAATGGGTATATCTTTTCTTTTCTCCTTTGCCTTTTGCTTGTCTTGTTTTCTCAGCTATTTGTAAGATCTCCTCAGATAACCCATTTTGCCTTTTTGCATTTCTTTTTCTTGAGGATGGTCTTGATCCCTGCCTCCCATACAGTGTCACGAATCTCCATCCATAGTTCTTCAGGCACTCTATTAGATCTAATCCCTTGTCATCTATTTGTCACTTCTACTGTATGATCATAAGGGATTTGATTTAGGTCCTACCTGAATGGTCTAGTGGTTTTCCCTACTTTCTTCAATTTAAGTCTGAATTTGGCAATAAGGAGTTCATGACCTTAGCCACAGTCAGCTCCTGGTTTTGTTTTTGCTGACTGTATAGAGCTTCTCCATCTTTGCCTGTAAAGAATATAATAAATCTGATTTCAGTATTGACCATCTGGTGATGTCCATGTGTAGAGTCTTCTCTTGTGTTATTGGAAGAGTGTTTGGTATGACAATCTATGCAATACTCTGCTTATTATATACTTATGTTAGGGCAGTCAAATTGACTGCAATAATTGTCTTAATTATGACCAAGTCTTTTCTGTTGGTTATCATAAAATGTCAGATATGTTGTCTATTCTCCATTCCTGATGCCAGAGTCTTTTTCAGTGCCTGTTTTTCATCAGGACCACTGCAAATAGATCTTGACTCAAAACCCCACCTTCTGACTAAAATTACCCTATGATGACTTAACCTCATTTTGATAGAGCTATCCTTTCTCTGCTTATAATCCTCAGCCACCCCACTCTTCATATTTAGTCTTTCTCATATTTTCTTATTGAATCCTTTTAAGATGTTATTGTACTTTTTTTTAACAGAAGTTTAAATTTATATACAGAAAACATAGTATGTTAACAGAATATAAATCATCTCATTTCATAATATACTCACACTAATGCTGATGCTCTTCCACTTCTGTGAAATTCTGTTCATATTAAACATATTATATTTATTATAAGACCATCTGTGTGTGAAGAATAACACCAAAGTTAGTATTTTCATAAAGTGAGATTTTTTTTAAAAACATTGAAATCCATGTAGTTTGGATACTATAAAATTTAGTTATTCAAATTTATATCTAGCTTAAAAATGTCCATTAACGGAGATGAAAAATTGCTAATTTATTATATTTCTGGTAGGTATATATTTTAGATAGCTTTATGACTTAATATGTTTATATTAATACATATTTATAAATGTTTACAAATTAAATTTATATTAGAAAAATAAATTACAGCATTGTATCAATACAAGAAATAAAGCTTAAGGCTTGTATAATGCAGTGAATTCTATTCTTAGAGACTTTGCACATCAGTATAAATGATGTATATGATTCTGAGATTTCACAGTTTTGGCATGATACTTCTAGAGTTATGAATGTTGCTTTTTCTTGGATGGATAAAAAGTGGACCAAAAGTTATATCACAACAAAGGACAAATAGAAAATGGTAAACACAGGATGATGTTATACATTTTGTTATATTACTGTATCTTTTTATTAAAATGCAGTAGCTCTACATCTATGAAATGTGTGCCAATATCAAGAGGTTCTATTACTTATATAGGTGAACCGAGTCCTCCATCCATACATGGACAGCCAAGCAGTGGGAAGAGCTTTAAGCTAAGTATCACCAAACAGGATGACGGTGGAGCTCCTATTTTAGAATACATCGTGAAATATAGAAGTGTAAGTACCTTGTTTATTATCATTTTGCAATGTTTTCAAATTGCATTAAATTTAGATACATCAGAAGTAAATACATATTAAATACATTGTTGTAAAACAATGTAAACAGTTCTCATAGGAATTCAAATGCTAATTTTCCATTGCTGAAATTCATCATTATATATTATAGAATGTTTGCTTGTTTTCATAAAACCTAAGAGAAGGCAATGGCAATCCACTCCAGTACTCTTGCCTGGAAAATCCCATGGATGGAAGAGCCTGGTAGGCTGCAGTCCATGGGGTCACTAAGAGTTGGGCACGATTGAGCAATTTCACTTTCACTTTTGACTTTCATGCATTGGAAAAGGAAATGGCAACCCACTCCGGTATTCTTGCCTGGAGAATCCCAGGGACAGAGGAGCCTAGTGGGCTGCCATCTATGAAGTCGCACAGAGTCGGACACGACTGAAGCGACTTAGCAGCAGCAGCAGCAAGCATAGATAATCAAAATAACATGGTGTTCATGTGATTTCTAAATCTCATGTTGTTCATTTCTTGCCATGGTATTCATATTGTGATTTCTAAACTTAGCTGCTTTTCAGAAATGAGATATCATTTTTCCCTTTCCTTCTGAGTTTAGCAGAATATTTCACCTTCCATTCTACTTGATTTTAGTAACTTCAAACTAAGCTATTTTTTCAACTTTAGTTACTTTAGGTAGGATTCATACCTCAAAATTACTTCATAATTATTTTTTATAAATTACTAAATTTTTATTGACTCAAAGTACGTTACTATTAAATGGACTGTAAAACATAAATCACTCTAATCAACATTTAACAAATAATGGCCACATTTAACTTGTGAAAGAGGGAATAGATTTCTTCAAGTTTAATTAGCACTACTAATGCTCTTGTCTGGAAAATCCCATGGAAGAGGAGCCTGGTAGGCTGCAGTCCATGGGGTCGCTAAGAGTCGGACACGACTGAGCGCCTTCAATTTCACTTTTCACTTTCATGCATTGGAGAAGGAAATGGCAACCCACTCCAGTGTTTTTGCCTGGAGAATCCCAGGGACAGGGGAGCCTGATGGGCTGCCATCTATGGGGTCGCACAGAGTCGGACACAACTGAAGTGACTTAGCAGCAGCAGCAGGAATGTGATTCATGGGGTCACAAAGAGACACGACTGAGCGACTGAACTGAACTGAACTGAATATGGGATTTTGGACAACTCAGAGCTGCCGTGGGACTTTTCATCTATATGGGGAATGAAGGATCTCTTGTTTTACAGAGTGACGGAAAAGTCACCTAATGGACTCTACCTTCATCTGAAAAATAATACCAAATTTCACTAGAGGTGATTTCTGTTAACAGCTTTACCATAAGAACCATTGAGTATTTAGGGTGGAATATGTTAAAAGGTGGAACACAATTTCATATTAAATGATGTGAAGTTTATTTACTAATGGTTATTATTATTCCTGGCTCAGTGGTAAAGAATCTATCTAAGGCAGGAGATGCAGATTCAATCCCTGGCTCAGGAAGATCCCCTGAAGGAAATGGCAACCTACTCTAGTATTCTTGCCTGGAGAATCCCATGGACAGTGGAGCCTGGTGGGCTACAATTCATGGGGTCGCAAAAAGTCAGACATGACTTAGCAACTAAACAGCAACATGATTATCCCCATAATAGCATATCAATTTTATTTATTTTTTCCTTTTCACCCTTTCAAAATTCACTTTAGTGTGTTTAAGTTTCCTTAAGCCTATTTCCTTTCCTTTTCTTTTTTTTTTTTTTNGCCGCCTCCCCGGCCAGCTGATTGAGGCGCCCGGTGGGGAGTCGTGGGGACTGTCCCCAAGACTGCAAGTGAATGAGTTCCCACCCTGCACTCTAGCTCTTCACTTTCCAGCAGACAGGGGCCGGACCATGCAGGTCTCTCAAGGCAGTACCCCTAAGCCATTCAGAAACGCGCCCTCAGTCCGACCAACCCAATTTCAGGACCCCGACGACCCCCTCTTTCCGCTACCTAGGCCCCTAGGCGCCCTTGGTCCTCTTCCTAATAGGAAAAACATGAAACATTCCTGCCTCCTCTTCACCTCCCGCCCAAGCCCATTCCTCAGCAATGCCAGAGCCCAGGAGTACTCCAACGTCGAGAGAGGGCTGGGGCAAGCAAAGCAGTCAGAATATTTAGAGTGGGAGATAGCAGAAGCAGCTCTCCTTGCGCGCCGCGTTCCAGAGCGCACCCACCCAGGCGTACCTCTGAGTCTACGTATTTGCCCCCCGACATTCTGGGTCGTGGCTGGTTGAAGGCTCTGGGTAGATTTCCCTGGGCTGTGATTTAAGGGAACTGAGGAAGGAAGATCTTGTATTGTATGGGAGAAAAAAAAAAAAAAGGCGCTGAGGG